>CM064521.1:52934539-53489539 GCA_032716605.1 Paralithodes platypus
GGTCTACCTCCCCCTCTATGTCTTCTAAGCGTAGTAGGGAAGGTATACAGTAGGGTAGTGATTGAGAGAGTGAGAGTGAGAACGGAGAAAAGGATAGGCGACGAGCAGGGAGGTTTTAGGAAGGGAAGAGGATGTGTAGATCAGATTTTTACCCTGAATTGTGTTGTGGAGAAGTATCTGGAGAAGAAACAAAAGGTGTATGTTGCCTTTATGGACTTGGAGAAGGCCTATGACAGAGTGGATAGAGAAGGTTTGTGGAAAGTACTTAGAATATACGGAGTAGAGGGCAAGTTGCTGAAAGCAGTGAAGAGCATGTATGAGGGTGCAAAGGCGGCAGTACGTGTGGAGAGTGAGCAGAGCGAGTTCTTTGACCTGAATGTTGGTTTGAAACAGGGGTGTGTGATGTCCCTGTGGTTGTTTACTGTATATATGGATGGAGTTATGAAAGAAATACTATCAAGAGCAGTGGATGTTGGTGTATCGCTGAAAAGGGAGGGAATTGAGTGGAAGCTACCTATACTGCTGTTTGCGGATGATACAGTTCTGATGAGTGATAATGAATGGGAGTTGCAGGGTCTGGTAAATGAGTTTGGAACAGTGTGCGAAAAACGGAATTTGAAGGTAAATACGGGGAAGAGCAAGGTTATGGTCTTCGAAAGGGGTGAAGTCACAGAGTGTGAGGTGAAGCTGAACGGTCAGGCTATGGAGATCGTCAACTCTTTTAAGTATCTGGGCAGTGTGTTGAGTAAAGATGGGACTATGGATGAAGAGGTGCGGGAGAGGGTACAACAGGGGAAGAGGGTTGTAGGAACGCTAAAAGCAGTAACAAGAAATAGGGTGGTCAGTATGGAAGTGAAGAAGTCCTAGCATGACAGTGTGGTAATCCCGACACTGACTTACGGAAGCGAAGCATGGACGTTGGTTGAGAGACTCAGACCAAGAGTGAGAGCAGTGGAAATGAATTACTTAAGGAGTGCGTGCGGAGTTACATGGAGGGATAGACAGACTAATGAGGAAGTAAGAAGGAGGTGTGGTGTGGAGGTAGATGTGCTGGAAAGTGTGAAAAGGAACAACTTGAGATGGTTCGGCCATATGGAACGTATGGAAAGCGAGAGAATGACTAAGAGGGTGTACGAGAGCGAGGTGGAGGGACAGAGGGGGAGAGGTAGACCGAATATGAGGTGGAAGGATGGAGTGAGGAACTACATGAACGAAGGCGGTGCTGGTTGGGGGGAGGGGCGTCGACTGACTGGGGACAGAGGTGCATGGGGGCGGTTCGTTCGTGGCCACCCCTTCGGGGATCACGGCGTCAGGCAATAGATAGATTGATATATATATATGTAAACAAATTGAAAATAAACTATTGATTGTGCATCTATCTATCTATCTATCTATTGCCTAACGCCGTGATCCCCGAAGGGGTGGCCACGAACGAACCGCCCCCATGCACCTCTGTCCCCAGTCAGTCGACGCCCCTCCCCCCAACCAGCACCGCCCTCGTTCATGTACTTCCTCACTCCATCCTTCCACCTCATATTCGGTCTACCTCCCCCTCTCTGTCCCTCCACCTCGCTCTCGTACACCCTCTTAGTCATTCTCTCGCTTTCCATACGTTCCATATGGCCGAACCATCTCAAGTTGTTCCTTTTCACACTTTCCAGCACATCTACCTCCACACCACACCTCCTTCTTACTTCCTCATTAGTCTGTCTATCCCTCCATGTAACTCCGCACGCACTCCTTAAGTAATTCATTTCCACTGCTCTCACTCTTGGTCTGAGTCTCTCAACCAACGTCCATTCTTCGCTTCCGTAAGTCAGTGTCAGGATTACCACACTGTCATGCAAGGACTTCTTCACTTCCATACTGACCACCCTATTTCTTGTTACTGCTTTTAGCGTGCCTACAACCCTCTTCCCTTGTTGTACCCTCTCCCGCACTTCTTCATCCATAGTCCCATCTTTACTCAACACACTGCCCAGATACTTAAAAGAGTTGACGATCTCCATAGCCTGACCGTTCAGCTTCACCTCACACTCTGTGACTTCACCCCATTCGAAGACCATAACCTTGCTCTTCCCCGTATTTACCTTCAAATTCCGTTTTTCGCACACTGTTCCAAACTCATTTACCAGACCCTGCAACTCCCATTCATTATCACTCATCAGAACTGTATCATCCGCAAACAGCAGTATAGGTAGCTTCCACTCAATTCCCTCCCTTTTCAGCGATACACCAACATCCACTGCTCTTGATAGTATTTCTTTCATGACTCCATCCATATATACAGTAAACAACCACGGGGACATCACACACCCCTGTTTCAAACCAACATTCAGGTCAAAGAACTCGCTCTGCTCACTCTCCACACGTACTGCCGCCTTTGCACCCTCATACATGCTCTTCACTGCTTTCAGCAACTTGCCCTCTACTCCGTATATTCTTAGTACTTTCCACAAACCTTCTCTATCCACTCTGTCATAGGCCTTCTCCAAGTCCATAAAGGCAACATACACCTTTTGTTTCTTCTCCACAACACAATTCAGGGTAAAAATCTGATCTACACATCCTCTTCCCTTCCTAAAACCTCCCTGCTCGTCGCCTATCCATTTCTCCGTTCTCACTCTCACTCTCTCAATCACTACCCTACTGTATACCTTCCCTACTACGCTTAGAAGACATATTCCTCGGTGGTTACCACACACTCCTTTTCTTTCCCCTTTGCCCTTATATAGGGGGACTATTATGCCAGTCTTCCAGTCATCGGGTGCACTCCCCTTCTCCCATGCTAGTTTGCACATTTTCCATACCCATTCTATCACTATCTCACCACCATACCTCAACATTTCCCCACACACTCCATCTGTTCCTGGTGCTTTCCCCAACTTCACTCTTTTCATGGCTTCCCACACTTCTGACCTCCTGATCCCCACCTCCTCCTCCACTACTTCTCTTCTTCTCCCTCCCATACCATATCCAGCTATGTTTGCTGGCTCTTCATTCCTTACATTTAGCAACTCACTGAAGTACTCCCTCCATCTTTCGACTCTCTGTTGCTTCTCGGCTAGCATTCTCCCATTCTTATATTTCACACCCTTACTGTTTCCCTTGCTACCTTCCCTAAATTTCTTGACTTCTTTCCAGAACAGTTTCCTACTCTCCCTCCATTTTACACTCCGATTCCTTCCAAATTCCTCATCTACTCTTCTCTTACTTTCCTTCACTACTCTCTTCACCACCCTCTTACTCTCCACGTACCTCGCTCGTTTCTGTCTCTCGGAATCTTCATTCCCTCTACTACCCAACCACTCTCTATATGCTTTCTTCTTTTCTTCCACAGCTATTCTTACCTCTTCTGTCCACCATGCTGTACCTTTCACTCCCCTCCCTCTTCTCCTCACTCCACACACCTCCTCACATGCTGCACAGATCTCGTCCTTAAACACCTTGCTCATCTCCTCCACTTCCTCCATAACTTCCAGATGATTGTGCATCCACCTTGAATTAGAACTATATTGTTGATGTCCATACGTTCTGTTCAACAACTGTGCTGCCTCTTGTACCTTATCCCCCATTACATAATTACTCCCGCACGATATTGTGCGGAGAATAATTTATAAGCGGCAATATACTGTGAGTGGTGTGAATGTTGGTCAATGAGGTATACATGAGGAGGGGGTTTGGTAGGGAGGAGAGGATGGGAGGAAAGGGGGAGGGTAGAGGAGGTTTAGAAGTACAATAGTCGAAATATATTCTTTACCAACCTGTGATCGTCATTATGCAAGTATTACATATTGCTTGGAACAGTTTAGAAATGACAGTAAAGTACAGTAACTCAACCGTTTGTAAATATATGCAAAGGAAATTATATTGGAAATATGCTGATACCAGTTATATTTGCATAACGAACATGATGGGGTGGTAAAAAACTTCTCCCCACGACTGTACCTTCGTCACAATTTACTTCGCATGTATGTCGCTCTTTTTTGTGGTATTGTGTATCTGTGTTTGGTGGTGTGTGTTATTAATGTTATGATTGTATGGTAGTGGTATTATATGTGTGTTTGTGTCTGTGTGATGGCTGTGTGTGTTTAAAAGGTTGTGGTGTTGTGTAAGTGTGTTTGGTGGTGTGTGTTATTAATGTTATGATTGTATGGTAGTGGTGTTATATGTGTGTTTGTGTCTGTGTGATGGCTGTGTGTGTTTAAAAGGTTGTGGTGTTGTGTAAGTGTGTTTGGTGGTGTGTGTTATTAACCCTCTCCGACACATGACGCGATTTTGAGCCTATTGGGGATACTTTAAAGCCTTTGTTACCATCAGGGGTATTTAGAAACCTTTAGTTTAGTTACTTCAACCTCTGCAGTTGTCTTTGAGTTAGCTGTGGGCAGAACACTAATTTTGGAGAGGTAATTATAAGAGTGAGAGAACTCTCTTCATTATTGCTAATCTGGCAACCTCTGCGTCATAAATGCGTGAAAGGGTTAATGTTATGAGTTTATGGTAGCATTGTTATTTGTGTGTGTGTGTGTGTGTGTTAGCGGTGGTGGTGTGTGTGTGTGTGTTAGTGGTGTTGTGTGTGTATGTGTTTGTGGTAGTGCTTAAATAGGTGGATATCACTTAAACGGTTTATAATTTAATGCATGTGATAATCTGTCGACTGTTACATTTTATTCTATGTTTTACTTTAGATTTGAAACTTATATAGATACCAGACACCAATAATGACTGTAAGATGTAACCATTAAGTTTGATGGAGGCCTTAGGAGGAAAGTAAATATAAAACAATATAATATAACTGTATATTATACAGTATAAATAAATGAACACGTGAATACACATTTCCTCTTAAGGGACCCCACCTCGCTTCTTTTCTCTTTCTCTCCCTCTCTCTTTGGCTTGTATCCATTCGGTCCCATTCAGCCTACTGTTTTAAGACGTTTAACCGCATCCAGGTGTCAATATTTTCCTGGCGAGCGGTAGCGAGCCAGCATATTTGTAATTTTGTTTTGACAGCAAGCTAAATTTGTACATTTTTCGATAGAATTTTTTTTCCGGCGAAGCCGGATCTCTCCATACAATGCAGGCTCGCTATCACTCGCCAGGAAGAAATCGACACCTGGATGGGGATAAACGTCTTAAAACAGTTGGCTGAACGAAGGGATACAAGCCAGGGAAAGAGAGAAAAGGAGAGAAAGATAAAACAAAAAAGCCTGTGACCCCCCTTAACCTGACAAGCGCGATATGACAGTAGGTGCTAGGGTAGTTATTTGTGCATTTCTAGCCCTGGATTCTGACAGAATTCGTTATATTTACAATATAAACCATTATTTGTTTTCGGTATGCTTTTATTTTACATATATGATGTATATATGAACCTTCAAGAGTGCTAAAATAAGTGGGAAAAGCATTTGGGTGGTGAAAAACGAAGATATTGGCCACCCGGTCATAATCTCAGGCGAGAGAGAGAGACAGGCAGCCCTCCCCTCTCGCTGTCTGGGAGTCAACTGAGAAGAGCGGGGCGGTGTGCCGGTGTCTGGGTGTTGCATAACGATCTTTTATGCAACCCACTTGTGCTACATTATCGCGGGAGAGAAAAATAACCGATAAATGATGATAATAAGAGGAAAAATAGGTGATAATTGAGGTGGGAAGGGAGGGGGGAATAAGGTGGGGAAGGAGGGGAGGGGGGGGTGAGATTTACATGGATGAGTACTGGAGGGGAATTATCTCACCTAGAGACAAATTCCTTTGTTTTGATAGGCCCTTTTTTTTTTATGGAAGGCTTTTTTTATGGTCCTGCTTCCGTGAGGCCTATCGCGTTCCCTATAGGAAGCCTTCCGTTAGGCCTATCGCGCTTGCCGGGTTAAGGGGGTTGACCTGATTTTTGTTATTTCTGTCCTTTTCTCTCTTTCTCTGGCTTGTATCCATTCGGCCCCATTCAGCCAACTATTTTAAGACGTTTATCCCCATCTAGGTGTCGATTTCTTCCTGGCGAGCGATAGCGAGCCAGCATTATATGAAGAAATCCGGCTTCGCCGGAGAAATTTTTCTATCGAAAAATGTACAAATTTAGCCTGCTGTCAAACAAAAATAAAAAATATGCTGGCTCGCTACCGCTCACCAGTAAAAAATTGACACCTGGATGGGGATAAACGTCTTAAAACAGTAGGCTGAATGGGGCCAAATGGATACAAGCCTGTGCTTCCGTGCTAACTCCCTGCCTAGGCAAACTCTTTCGTCTCTGTCTATCCTCTAACGTCTTCCCTTCATGCTGGAAATTTGCTCACATTCAACCTGTCCCAAAGAAGGGTACCGCTCTCCAACTATCGTCCAATTGCTCTCATCTCTTGTCTTTCTAAGTTTTTGAAACTATTCTTGCTTCCAAATTTCTTACGCATTTCTCTTCTCATAATCTGCTCTCAGATCGCCAGTATGGCTTCCTTAACCATTGTCTAGCGGGGGGGGGGGGGGGATTTGGGCTATTTTGGGCATATTCAGGCCCTCCTGAATGATCAATCAAGTATCTGCATGAAAAGAAATGTATTCAGCAAAAAACTAGGCGCTAAAAGCTTCAAAATGAGACCAGAACGAGCTACATAGCACTCGTCGTTCTCACGCAGTGGTACCACTAACATGGGAGTTTAGCGTATAGCGGCATATTTTTTCCCGCTACGCTCCCTACTGGCAACACTGCCGGCCTCTCGAGAACAGAGGGAGCGTGAGTCAGTGGGCGGCGATAAGCACTGGGTGTCGGACGTGTGGCCTGCTGCGCTCCCGGCCATTTGCACTCAATTTTAACCCTTTAAAAGCCTTAATAATGCTCCTAACTTGCTGCAAATTGGAGCCCGACTTAAGGCAGGCCCCGCCAGTTAAGGGTTAAGGGTTGCTCTACTGGTGATCTTCTTTCATATCTTACTAACTCTTGGTTATCCTCCTTTCGGGAATTCGGTGAGACTTTTTCTATTGCACTAGACAAATCGAAAGCCTTCGATAGAGTCTGGCACAAATCTTTAATTTCTAACCTACCCTCCTTCGGTTTCTATCCCTCCATCTGTGCCTTTGTCTCTAATTTCCTTTCCGGCCGTTCCATAGCCGCGGTTGTGGACGGCCATTGTTCACTTCCTCACCCTATAAACTCCGGTGTTCCTCAGGGCTCTGTCCTATCTCCTATTCTCTTTCTAATTTTTATAAACTATCTCCTCAACTGTACCTCAATTCCCATCCATTCATACGCAGACGACACAACCTTACACAACGCCATTAGTTTTTCAGAACGCCCCAGCCAGCATTCCCTCAATGACAAACGTAATGAAGCCATAGAACTCTTAAATTCTGATCTAAATACTATCTCCAATTGGGGCAGAGAAAACCTTGTTACCTTTAATGCTTCCAAAACCCAATTTCTCCATCTATCTACCCGTCAGGATCTCCCAGCGGACTATCCCTTATTCTTCAACAATACAAAAATCAATCCTTCATCTTCTCTCAATATTCTTGGTGTCTCTTTTTCTTCTGCTCTCAGTTGGAAGGACCATATTACCAGTCTTGCTAAGGCAGCCTCCCAGAAGCTGGGTGTGCTCAACCGCCTTAGGGGTTTCTTTTCCCCTGCACAGCTTCTTGCTCTGTACAAGGGCATAGTGCGTCCATGTATTGAGTATTCTTCACATGTGTGTGGAGGGTCCTGTAACACCGCTCTCCTAGACAAAGTTGAAAGGAAGGCCATTCGTATAATTAATTCCCGTCCACTCACTAACTCTCTGCAATCTCTCTCTGTCCGCCGCAATGTTGCATCTCTCTCGCTATTCTATCGCTACTATAATAATCAGTGTTCCTCAGAGCTTTCCCAGTGTATACCACCTCCTTTACGTAGGGCACGTGGTACCCGTCTTGCAACTCAATCCCACCCCTACTCTGTGCAACTCTCCAACCCAAGAGTGAAACGTTACTCTCAAACTTTCTTCTACTCAACAGCTGAGCTCTGGAACTCTCTCCCAGAATCAGTCTTTCCCTCTTCCAATGACTTAAATTGCTTCAAACTCCGTGTGTCCAGGCATTTTGGCTCGAACATCCCTTGATTTTGGCCCTGTCACTCTTTCAACTATGGGGAGGCACTCGCTATAGGCAGTTCTGCCTTTTGCCTCCCTCAATCACATAGAAAAAAAAAAAAAAAAAAGCCAGAGGAAGATAGAAAAGGACAGAACAAAAATAGGCCACCAGGAAGATCAGGACCATATATATATATTTGTTCAGTTAGGTGCTTTGATGTAATGTTGGTCAATCTGTTGAGTTTATTTTGTTTAATAAATTACCCCGTAAGACCCCACTTCGAGATAAACTTATATGTTTGGAATATTGTTTTGGAATATCTGTACGGCTCGTTCAGATATTCCAATGACTACACATCTTGAAGTTTATGAACATTGTGAAGGTAGAAAGTTTATGAACATTATGAAGGTAGAAAGTTTATGAACATTATAAAGGTAGAAAGTTTATGAACATTATGAAGATAGAAAGTTTATGAACATTATGAAGGTAGAAAGTTTATGAACATTATAAAGGTAGAAAGTTTATGAACATTATGAAGGTAGAAAGTTCTTTATAGATAGCTGACCATTGAACACGACTCAAAACCCAAATCCCTTCTATCACCAACCGTCACAAAACTAACAATCATTACTTAAACTCTGCTATAGGACGAGTCAATTTGCATCATAATTCTGATATTACATTAAAACAAATCCATTTAACTCTCTCCGGCTATTATTTTGTGATTTATTTCAGATTACGAAGGGTAGGCTATATGGAAGTCAGAGGGTTGATTAAGATTTGTTACCCATATAATTCCCACAGATCCTTCTTAAGCTGTATACAATCGTCTAATGATAGCCAGAATATACTGCCAAAAATGCGACACAATTTTCAAAGGGTTAAGAAAAACGGCGAACATATGTAAAGTTTATTTGAATAAACTACCACCAGACGATCTTTTAAGTTAAGGAAAGACATGATATTGAAGGAATTAAAGGGATATTTCCAAATGAGGTATTTTTTCTGGACTTCTTCCTCCCTCATGTTTAGCCCCATTGCTTTTGATATTTTAAGACGTTCCTCCCATTAGTTTGGCGATGTTATGAACTTTCGCCACATTTCTGTCAATTCTAAGACCTTTCGTGGCATTTAAATGTCGATTTTTTCCTGGCTCGCGATAGCGAGCCTGTAATTTAAGAGGAACCGGCCTTCGGCTGGGAAATTTGTCTAACGAAAAATGTGCAAAACCTATCTTGAAGGAGGGTCTTTGGGGGTGTTTTTTAAGGTTGATTGAGGTAAAGGGAGGAAAAAAATCCATAAATGAGTAAATAAATACGCCCATCTCCCCTTAAAGTTAAGAAGAGACACATGATATTGAAGGAGTTAATTCACATAACTGCCGAAACATTAGATAGAACGTTTGCGAGCTGTCCCACACCCCTCGCCCTTGGGTCATCTTTTTCCCACTCTCGCCTCGTTTTGGGATCTAGAAATATATTGCTTCCTAAATCCTACCGTTATGGCGGAATAGAAGGATTGGGAGAGAGTGTGTGTGTGTGTATGTGTGTGTTGGTTTTATGTGTGTGTACTCAGCTAATTCACCTAATTGTAGTATAGAGGAATTGTGTTTTTAGGCTCGTATTGTCCCGCTTCCCAAGATTCTGTTATGTAATTTGGCTTTAAAAATTTGGATATTCCCCGCACCCACCACTTCATCATCCAACTTATTCCACATATTAATACTTCTATATGGAAAGCTGAATTTCCTCACATCTCCTTTACATCTGCCTTTCTTTAACTTGCAATTTAAGGTTCTTTTCTAATAGTATCTACAACAATCCTGCAAGTATATATTTTTGTCGGATGATATCTTACACAATATTTATTCAAAGGCTGTTAAAGCAAAATTGCCGGAGAGCCAAGTGCTGGAAGAAGTGAATGTGTGAGGTTTATCGACCAAGTATTATTTATAAAGGGGGAATGGTTAACTTTTTGGTCGATTATTTCATATATTCATGATTTTGTTAGTTTCCTCCCTAAACCTCCATCAAAATAAAAATTAATCCATTAGAACCCCCTTCTAGATTAATTTGTAAATTTTTCAATAGAATTATGTACCGGCCGAAGGCCGGTTCTTCCAAAATTACAGGCTCACTATCGTTCGCCAGGAAAAAATTGACATCTAAATAGCATAAAAGGTCTTAATATTGACTACAAAATGGGGCGAAATTTCTTAAAATCGACAAACTAATGGGGCAAACATATTAAAATGTGAAAACTAATGGGGCTAAACATGAGGAAGAAGGGGGCCCAGATAAACGACCCATCTCCCCTTACACTGCCACTATTTCTCGCCATTCACTTTCAGTAAATCACAAAAAGCCCCGTTGTTTGAATGTTAGGATGGTCAATATATTATAGGGTCCCGGGGTGGTCGGATATTTAGGATATTTACGACCTTGCTACCCCTTCCTACCATCGTATCTTAGCAACTGGTGTCGTAATGTTCTTGCCAGCGATACTCCAAGCACAGTACTGTATATATATATATATATATATATATATGTATATATATATATATATATATATATATATATATATATATATATATATATATATATATATATATATACAGAATATACAGGGTGTTCCAGAATTATGTGCCGAAAATCAGGGGATGTATTCCTGACACATAATTGAATGTAGATTACGAAATGACCATATTGGCAATTCTCAATAGTTTTCGAGTTACAGCACCTCCGAGGTCTGCCAGGAATGTGTTTAAATCCAGGGATTGTACAAAATATCTGAGACAGATGCGAAATTACTTTTTTTTGTTTTTTTTTTCTATGTGATTGAGGGAGGCAAAAGGCATAACTGCCTATAGCGAGTGCCTCCCCCATAGTTGAAAGAGTGACAGGGCCAAAATCAAGGGACGTTCGAGCCAAAATGCCTGGACACACAGAGTTTGAAGCAATTTAAGTCATAGGAAGAGGGAAAGACTGATTCTGGGAGAGAGTTCCAGAGCTCAGCTGTTGAGTAGAAGAAAGTTTGAGAGTAACGTTTCACTCTTGGGTTGGAGAGTTGCACAGAGTAGGGGTGGGATTGAGTTGCAAGACGGGTACCACGTGCCCTACGTAAAGGAGGTGGTATGCACTGGAATAGCTCTGAGGAACACTGATTATTATAGTAGCGATAGAATAGCGAGAGAGATGCAACATTGCGGCGGAGAGAGAGAGATTGCAGAGAGTTGGTGAGTGGACGGGAGTTAATGATACGAAAGGCCTTCCTTTCAACTTTGTCTAGGAGAGCGGTGTTACAAGAACCTCCCCACACATGTGAACAATACTCAATACAAGGGCGCACTATGCAGAGCACGTACAGAGCAAGAAGCTGTGCAGGGGAAAATAACTCCCTAAGGCGGTTGAGCACACCCAGCTTCTGGGAGGCTGCCTTAGCAAGACTGGTAATATGGTCCTTCCAAATGAGAGCAGAAGAAAAAGAGACACCAAGAATATTGAGAGAAGATGAAGGGTTGATTTTTGTATTGTTGAAGAATAAGGGATAGTTCGCTGGGAGATCCTGACGGGTAGATAGGTGGAGAACTTGGGTTTTGGAAGCATTAAAGATAACAAGGTTTTCTCTGCCCCAATTGGAAATAGTATTTAGATCAGAATTTAAGAGTTCTATGGCTTCATTACGTTTGTCGTTGAGGGATTGCTGGCTGGGGCGTTCTGAAAAAGTAATGGAGTAGTGCAAGGTTGAGTCGTCTGCGTATGAATGGATGGGAATTAAGGTACAGTTAAGGAGATCATTTATAAAAATTAGAAAGAGAATAGGAGATAGGACAGAGCCCTGAGGAACACCGGAGTTTATAGGGTGAGGAAGTGAACAATGGCCGTCCACAACCGCGGCTATGGAACGGCCGGAAAGGAAATTAGAGACAAAGGCACAGATGGAGGAATAGAAACCGAAGGAGGGTAGTTTAGAAATTAAAGATTTATGCCAGACTCTATCGAAGGCTTTCGATATGTCTAGTGCAATAGAAAAAGTCTCACCGAAGTCCCGAAAGGAGGATGACCAAGAGTTAGTAAGATATGAAAGAAGATCACCAGTAGAGCGACCCTTAAGGAAGCCATACTGGCGATCTGAGAGCAGATTATGAGAAGAGAAATGCTTAAGAAATTTGGAAGCAAGAATAGTTTCAAAAACTTTAGAAAGACAAGAGATAAGAGCAATTGGACGATAGTTGGAGGGTTGAGAGCGGTCACCCTTCTTTGGGACAGGTTGAATGTGAGCAAACTTCCAACATGAAGGGAAGCCGTTAGAGGATAGACAGAGACAAAAGAGTTTGCTTAACAACCGTAAAGTAATACAGCACAGTAAATGTTATTGTCATACTGGAAATACTGTTTTATTTTGTTAATACATCACGTTGTCCTTGGTAAATGTTTCATTTACAAGCAATTTTGAACATTTACTGTAATTTTATTGTCATACTGGAAATACTGTTTTATTTTGTTAGTAAATCACGTTGTCCTTGGTAAATGTTTCATTTACAAGCAATTCCCAAGCAGACCTGTTAGGTGCGGTAACTCGACAACTATTGATATTTGCTTATATGGTCATTTAGTGATTTACATTCAATTATGTGTCAGGAATACATCTCCTGATTTTCGGCACATATTTCAGGAACACCCTGTACAGTATATATATGGCCTGACGCCGCGATCCCCGAAGGGGTGGCCACGAACGAACCGCCCCATTCACCTCTGTCCCCAGTCAGTCGACGCCCCTCCTCCCAACCAGCACCACCTTCATCCATATACTTCCTCACTCCATCCTTCCACCTCTCTTTCGGTTTACCTCTCCCTCTCCGTCCTTCCACCTCACTCTCGTATACCCTCTTACTCATTCTCTCGCTTCCCATACGTTCCATATGGCTGAACCATCTCAAGGTGTTCTTTTCACATTTTCCAGCACATCTACCTCCACATCACACCTCCTTCTTACTTCCTCCTTCATCTGTCTATCCCTCCATGTAACTCCACACGCACTTCTTAACCCGGGAACGGCGAGAACAATCTTAAGAGGTTTTGGTGGGCAAGGGCGAGGACCCTCTTAAGAGGTAAGGCCTAAAAAAAAAAACTTTTAAAAGGCCCCAGTAGCACTTAAAACAAGTGAAATGGTTATTGAGATAATTCCCCTCCATACCTCCTATCACTACTCCACATCTGTAAAATCCCCCCCCCCTGTCCCCCCCCCCCTTCAATTATCACCTAATTTCCCTGTTATTCCCTTATTTATTGGTATATTTTCGTGTAAACATCTCCAAGCCGGTTCTATGGTGTGGTCATGTGTGTTACGTAAGGTAGAGACTGGGAGAGTGTGAGGGAGTAGCTCAATACTGCTTCAACCCTCCAGAGAAGAGGGTGTACGGCCGGCTGGCTCACAATTGATGAATGAACCGCTCGGTAATAACTCGCGATTT
Source organism: Paralithodes platypus (assembly GCA_032716605.1). Classification (NCBI taxonomy): domain Eukaryota; kingdom Metazoa; phylum Arthropoda; class Malacostraca; order Decapoda; family Lithodidae; genus Paralithodes; species Paralithodes platypus. The sequence continues at coordinate 52,948,059 of CM064521.1, forward strand.
TGACCATCCAAACGATATTCCCACTTGTTTGTTATTGTAGTTACAGGTTACTATATTTATATTAAACGTAAAATAGGTGCATATGAATAAATAATAACGATATTTATCGTAAAATGACGATTATAGGCAGGAATGGAGCTTAATATTGCTGCCCAGAAGTGTGGTGTTCACGAAACCCTGCGCGGGCGCGCCAGGTTAAGTAACTCATTTCCACCCCTCTCACTCTTGGTCTGAGTCTCTCAAACAACGTCCATGCTTCGCTTCCGTGAGTCAGTGTTGGGATTACCACACTGTCATGCAAGGACTTGTTCACTTCCATACTGACCACCCTATTTCTTGTTACTGCTTTCAACGTTCCTACAACCCTTTTCCATTGTTGCACCCTCTTCCGCACCTCTTCATCAATATTATAGAGTCTGTATTACCGAGTTAGAGATATAAACAAGAATAAAATACAACCTTTATTTAGTCAGAATATTGTGACATCTAGAACAATTCCTATTATAATCAAAGATGTTCTAATCCAAGCAAGCCATACTTAAAGTAAGTTAACACAAATCTGTCAAAGAGTTTAAGTTTACTGGGCATTATGGGGATAGTAGCTGTTTTTTTGGTATATTTATTCATTTATTCATATAATGTTTTGTTTCCTCCCTAGACCTCCACCAAGCTTATAACAACACCCCCTAGACCTCCCTCCCAGGAAAAAATGACACGAACATTTTTAATAATGACAAAGAAAGGGGGCGAAAAGTCTTAAAATCGCCAAATTAATGGGCCCAACGCCATAAATCTGAAAACTAATAGGGCCAAACATGAGGAAAAAGGGGGTTAAGAAAAAACGACCCACCTCCCCTTAAGTATTACAAGCCTGAGGAGTGTACTGAGCCCAGATTAATGGGAGATGGTCCACTGTGACAGGCCCTCCCTTCTCCCTCTTGTTTAACCCCATTAGTTTTGAGACTTTAAGACGTTCCCTCCATTAGTATAGCGTTTTTAAGACCTTTGTAAATATTAAGACCTTACGTGCAATTTAGGTGTCGATTTTATTACTGGCGAGCTATAGCGAGCCTGTAATATAGTAGTAATCGGCCTCTGGCCGGGACATTTTTCAATCGAAAAATGTACCAAAATTAAGTTGAATATTGTTTCGGGGTGTTATTTTAGTTCTTGATGGAGGTTTAGGGAGGCAACTTATAACAATGATGAAAATATAAATAAGCTAACAAATCTGCCCGTCCTCCCTTAAAGCGACATGGTCCTCTATGACAGCCCCCCCCCCCCCCCTCCCCCTTCCCCTCCTTTTCCTCCCTCCTCCCTCCTCTCTCACTCACTCACTCGCTCCGTCACTCACTCCTCTCACAGGTAAATACTACCGGAATTTGGTGGATGAGTTTGTTTTCGCTCTGTTTCCTCGACCTTGGCGTATATTTCTAACTGCAATTTGTATTTTCCTTTATCTTCTTTTTCTTTAGCTTATTTGATATTTGCAGTATCATTTTCTGCTTTTACTCTGTCCTTGTTTAAATTCAGGTTGTTTACAGGTCAGGTGAAGGTATTGAGGAATAAGCCTTTACAACGGCACCTCATAGCTACTTTTCAAAGAATGTTGAGACGGGAGAAGGGGTGTTGGAGAGAGAGGAAGCTGTTGGAGTGGGTTTGTTATGTGTGTTATTAATCTGTATATAGTGATGATGAAGGTATTGAGTGATAAGCCTTTACAACGACACCTCGTATCTACCTTTGGAAGAGTGTTGATTGGAGAGAGAGAGAGGAATTTTTTTGAGTGGCTTTGTTATGTGTGTCATTAGTCTGTATATGGTGAAGGTATTGAGGGATAAGCCTTTACAACGGCACCTCGTATTTACTTTTTGAAGAGTGATGAAATGGGAGAAGGGATGTTGGAGAGAGATGAAGCTTTTGGAGTGGGTTTGTCTGAGTGCTAACCCCCGAATCGGAAGCGGCACTTTGATTGTAAAGTGCTATGCATCGATGACCGTTCCGACCTAGTTTATGGTCCAGAGGGGGTACAGGCTGAGTGATAGTAAAATATAAAAAAAGTAATTGTTTCGGCAGCAGTAATAGTAGTAGTAGTAGTTGTAGTAGTTTTGTCTTTGATTTTTATTTAATAATGTGCATTCATTATATATTACAAACATCAGATATTACTCTATTCCTACTATTCTACTATACTACTACTCTACACCATGCAACTTCAATCCAGTCGCCTCCCTATGCGACCCTCTGCCACCGCTGCCTCGTAGTCCATGTCTGCCACCGTCGCTGGTTGTGGTGCAGACAGTCTTGTTCCCCGCAGGCATAGTAGTGCTGATCTGAGCAATGAGAAAGATAGACGGAACCTCATCCAGGCTACAACTTGGCTCATGGGTAGTAGTAGTAGCAGTAGTGGTAGTAGTAGTAGTAGTAGTAGTTGTAGTAGTAGAAGTAGTAGTAGTAGTAGTTGCATTAGCAGTAGTAAGAGTATTATTATTATTATTATTATTATTATTAATAGGGGTTCGTCCCCTACGGGGAACCCCTATTGTAATCATTAAACCTGGGATTTCATCCAAATTCTTCTTACGCGCCGGTTTTGATGCAATAACTCCAGAACCGCATTTTGGATCGGGATCAAACTTTCACAAGAGGTGCGTTTTTGTATTGGGCAACTTTTGATATGCTAAACATCCGGCATGGCGGCCAAACAGGTCCGTGGCAGCCGATTTCCCGAAAAACTTGACGCCTAAATACCGTCTCTCCCACTCACAGGAAACGACTGGGCTTTGGCGTACGCACTCCCCTACTAATGCTCCGCAAATTTTATAGAGAAGGTTTTGCTTTTGCACGTGGGTTTTTTTTCCGGCAATCTTGAAAAACCTCGAATTCCACTTAAAATTCCACATCTTAAAAACTACGCCGATGATCAAAGCCATGCTTGCGTAGTTGGGTGAGGCTCGCGATTCCGAACGTTTTGATACCAAAACAATATAAATGGGTGGAATAGTTTGGCCGCAGCATTCAAAACTGTCTATTCTTAAATTACTTTAAAACCGAATTCGCTACCCACACAAAGTTTACCGTCTACAGTCTATAGGCTTCCACGCATCCCCCAGTTTTGCTTAATAACATAATCTCTTTATTATTCAGATCTATATATTTTTTTTTATTTAACTCTCTCAAAACAGTTTGAGTCCCTACGAATTCCAGCAATTATTTAGCCAACCTACCTATACATACCTACCCTACCAAATAATAATGATAATTCTACATTTAGCGGTAATATGTAGCTTTACAACTGGCACCACTGCAACCACCACCTCCCTCCCACCCTCCCAGTATGTCTCCACAAAATACGCTAGATCCTTTCTCAAAAGTCGCTATCATGTTGCTACATAGTCAAACAATGTTAAAATAATGCTGCAATTTCTAAAGAGTTTTGGTTTGTTTGTTTTGCAAAGTTTACAATGCAAAATGACTAGAATGTCTTAAATTTTTAAATTATCCCAAGTAAATCTCTCTAGATATGAAAAAATGGCTCTAAATTGAAGTAAATAGCTCTACATCTAGCGGTAATATGTAGCGATACAACTGGCACCACTGCCTAAGTGTTACCCCAAAACACCGCTAGATCCTTTCTCAAAAGTCGCTAGCACGTTGCTACATAGTCAAACAATGGTAGAACAATGCTGCAATTCCTAAAGAGTTTTGATTTGTGTTTTGCAAATTTTACAATGTAATATAACTAGAATGTCTGAAAATTTCAAATTATCCCGAGTAAATGTCTCTAGATATGAAAAAATGGCTACTAAACTGAAGTAAATATAGCTCTACATCTAGCGGTAATATGTAGCGGTACAACTGGCAACACTGCCTACAACTACCCTCTCATCACCAATGATTATGCTCTGCTGAGGTTTGTATTTGCTTATCTTATCCTGTGTATAAATGTAACCCTTACACATGTTTCTATTAAATTTTTTTTTTTTTTTTTTTTTTTTAAGAGACAATGAACGGAGGAAGGAAAAACACAGATAAAACAAAAAGGTCCATGTGCCTAAAGGCATCCTCCATTAATAAAATGTTTATAACAAATGGATTTAAACATTTGTAGATTGTAAGTTTGTGGAAAGCAATTCGAGGGAAGTGAATTCCAAAGAGTAGTAGCTCTGGGGATAAATGAATTCTGATAAGCAGAAGTTCTGCATTGTGGAGGAGAAAGTGTAAATTCATGGGCGCTCTCAGCTGCCCTAGTTCTACGGGGAAAGATGTGGAGAGGCGGCACAATTGAAGCAAGTTCCTCGGAACAATTGCTGTGAAAATATCTGTAGAATAATGCAAGGGATGCAACGTTTCTTCGTATGGATAATGTAGGAAGGTCCTGTGTGATTGCAGGGTTATTGATTAATCTAATAGCTTTATTTTGAATTTTGTCCAACTGCCTCAATGCAACCACTCCACTTCCACCCCACAGAGGTGAACAGTAATCCATCTGAGAACGCACATGACTTTTATATATCACGGCCAACTGCTCGTCAGTGAAGAATTCTCGAACTCTGTACAGGAGTCCCAGTTTTATAGAGGCATTCTTAGCAATGCTTCTAACATAATGTGTCCAGCTCAAGTTAGTAGTTAATGTTACACCGAGAATGTCAATACTAGGGGAAGTGGGAATATTTACATCATTAAAAATATATGGGAGTCAGTGAGATTCTGTTGGTTAGAAAATTGAATGTACTTGGTTTTCTGTGCATTAAAGGAAACTAGATTCTTTTGTCCCCATCCATTAATTCTAGAAAGGTCCTGGTTCAGAGAAATTGCAGTGTTTATTTTTGAATTTATAAGATCGGGTTGGGTGAAAGAATTGGTAAATGTGAAGGAACTGTGGAGTGTTGAGTCATCTGCGTAGGAATGTATTGGATTATGAGTGGTAGATATGAGATCATTGATATGAATGAGGAACAGAATTGGGGCCAAAACTGATCCCTGGGGAACACCAGCATTTATTGAGTGAAATTGAGAATAAAGGCCATCTACCATTACACATATTTTTCTGTTATGAAGATAAGAAGAAATTAGTGGAACTAATGATGCAAGGCCGTAGTGTGACATCTTCGACAATAAGGATTGATGCCAGACTCTATCAAATGCCTTTGATATATCCAGTGCTATTGTATGTGTTTCACCATGTTGGTCTGTAGCTTGGTTGATTTGATGCGTAAGAAGGCAAAGCATGTCTGCAGTTGATCGACATCGTCTAAAACCATATTGCCTATCACTGATTAATTTATTATTCTTAAGATGCTTAATTATGTGATTTTTTAATATAATTTCAAAGACTTTACCAAGAGTGGAAGTTATAGCTATTGGTCTGTAGTTTGATGGATCTGAAGAGGCACCTTTTTTAGGAACTGGATGGATGTTTGCTTCTTTCCAGGGTACTGGGAAGCATGAGGTATGAGTACACAGACGGAAAATTTTGCCAATTTTTGCGAGCACCAAGGAGCAATTCTTAAGTACTATTGGAGGAATTTCATCTGGACCAAGAGCCTTATCTACTGAGAGATTCTGCAAAATAGTTTTGACATGTCTGGTGTGGATCTTAAGTGAGGGAATTTCAGGCGAATTAAAATTAAGTACAGGGACATCTTGATTTATTTCATCTAAGGTTGAGTTGGTGGAGAAAATATCTGCAAGAAGGTTAGCTTTACCTCGTGGGTCACTTACAAGATTGCCAGTCGGAGATTTTAATGGTGGAATGGATGAAGCAGTAGTGAAGTTGGATTTAAATGAGTTAAGAGTAGACCAAAATATTTTGTTATCATTTGGATTATTTAGAAGTTTATTTGCCTGCTTGTGGAGAAAGTTTGATTTAGTTAGGTTTAATACAGTTTTGGCATGATTTCTGATGTTTCTAAAGTAATTAAAGGCTTCATGTGTTTTTGATCTTGTGTATGCATTGTAGGCTATTGCTTTTTGTTCAGTTACTCTAGCACAATTATGGTCAAACCATTTAGGTGAATTAGATCTTTTACTGTACTTTTGATGAGGAATAAAAGTTTCCATTCCAATTTTTACAAAATCTTGTATGTGGCTCAAGGTGGAGTGTGCATCATTAGAAAAGAAATAGGTCCAGGGAATATCAATAAAGAAACCTTGAAGACCCTCCCAGTCTGCCATATCGTAATGCCATTTAGTCACCAAAACAGGTTCAGAGTGGGAAGGTGTGGTAGGTGATAGACAGGTGGCCTGTATCAGACAGTGATCAGAAGATCCAAGCGGGGACCTCACTGTAACATCATAATTTTCTGAATTGGTTGTTAAATATAAGTCCAGTAGGTGGGAATTATGATTAGGATTATCTGGTACACGGGTGGGTTGGTTGACTAGTTGAGTGAGATTAAATGAGTCTGCAAATAGCTCACATTCAAGACCAGCATCATCAGTCCTGGCTGAATGAGTGAGCCATTCAACATTATGGACATTAAAATCACCCAACACAGTGATTTCAGAAGAAGCATTTAAGTTGAGGACACTGAGTTGTGAGGACAGAGAATCAAAAAGACTTTGCTCTGGAGGAGTATTTGGGGAACGGTAGATGCAACATATGTATTTAAATTTACCAGCAGAAATTAATTTGTATATAGAATAATCAAAATAGGGACAATTGAAACTGGTAACCTCCTCCAGGGCAATTTCAGATTTTGCGAAGCAACAGACCTTTAGGTCTGAAATTTTGGAGCAGTTGATAACCTGGAAAATTAAATCTAGACGTGTCAGATGTGGATGTTACTTGAGTCTCTGTCAAAAAAAGGAGAGTAGGGGATTCTGCTTGAAGAAATTGGTGTACAGAATTGATGTTAGAGTGAAGTCCCCTTATATTGCTAAAGAAAAAGCTGCACTGACGAGCAGCTTTGGGACGTTGCAATGCTCTAGACACAGTCGCATGATGACGACCGGGAGGGCCCTGTGTCAATGACCCAACCCTGCCGGGGTGGATATCCGAGGGACCACCAGGTTTGCTCTTAACAATTGTACTGCCATATTTATTGGGTAAGGTGTATGGTGTTACATGTATGATATGTAGTGGGAAGAGTAGTGTTTTATGGATAGAGGATAGCAATGTAGGGCAATGTCGTGAAGTTGGATGTGTATGTTATATAAAGAGGGTTTTCCTGATACCCCTGATGTGTGAGGCAGAAAGATATGTATCCAGCTACCAAGGCCTGGGAGAGAAAATGGAATTCAGGCTATTCCCTGAGTCTCCCGAAACCTTGGCGGTAGTACTTCCCTGGGCGGGGCTGCCTACCCCTACTACCTACAAACAGGATTCATGATTTAAATACAAGGCTAGATATTTATCGGAAGTACGTATTTACCTTCGGAAAGCTAAAATATAATGTTTACACATATGGGATAGAGAGGAGGGAGGGAGGTATAAGGGGTGTGAACCCCGATATACGAGATACATAGCTTCATATGCGCGTATTGATCACTTTCATGCTATTATGTATGCATACAGAAGTAGCAGGACACATAATTATGTCAAGAATGAACACCAATAACTTAATCCATACACAGTAAAAAAGACGGAAATAATATCGTACATACGAAGTGATGGAATGGGGATGGGGGGGAGTGTGTATGATTATGTAAACAGGACAGTTCGTTATGTTTGTGCTTGTTTGAGTGTTGAGTTATCTCTCTCTCTCTCTCTCTCTTATTTATCGCTGTCTTCCTTACGATTACGACATACTGTACTAGTGCATGAGAACAGGAAATAGGGAGCCTCGCTCTCTCTCTCACAAATGAGAACATAAGTAAACAGGAGTCTGCAGAGAGCCGATTGGCTATAAGACTCGGTAGCTTATTCCACATATCTAAAACTCTGTTACTAAACGAATAGAGGCAGATCCCTTACACACCCAGTCTCTCTCTGTCGCTCGTTTGTTTGCACACCGGTACAAATGAGGCAGATCCCTTACAAGATGAACATGGGAATCTGCAGAGAGACAAGTGGCCCACAAAAGGCAGATCCCTTTCACATACAACCCATTTCATCCATATGACTATCTGATTTTATCTTTAAATTCTCTATTGTTCTTGATCCCACTATAACACTAGGTAGCCTATTTCACATATCTACGACTCTGTTACGAGAGAGGCAGATCCCTTACACAGCCAATCTCTCTCTCTTATTTGCACACTGATACAAAGGAGGCAGATCCTTACACATGCTACCAAGATGAAAATGGGAGTCTGCAGAGAGCCGGTTGGCCCACACACGGCAGATCCCTTTCACACCCAATCCATCTCGTCTTATCAAATTTTATGTTGAAGCTCTATTGTTATTGATCCCACTGTAGCACTTGGTAGACTATTCCACATATCTACAACTCTTTTACCAAACGAATAGAGGCAGATCCCTTACACAGCCAATCTCTTTCTCTCTCGCTCTTGTTTGTTTGCACACCGGTACAAATGAGGCAGATCCCTTACACATGCAACCAAGATGAAAATGGGAGTCTGCAGAGAGTCAAGTGGCCCACATAAGGCAGGTCCCTTTCACAGTCAACCCATCTCATAAACTTTACCTGTTATTTACACTACTTACTATACACCCATGTTATCATATACCTGCAACCAAAACACAATTGTAAGAAATAGGAACATAAGAAAATGGGAGTCTGTAGAGAGCCAATTGGCCCACACAAGACAGATCCTTTTCACACCCAACCCATCTCATAAAAACTCTCTCTCATTTATCTCTGTCTTCCTTACATTTATGACATCCTAGTCTCTCTCTCTCTCTCACAAATGAGAACATAAGAAAACCGGAGTCTGCAGAGAGTCGATTGGCCCACACATGTCAGATCCGTTTCACACCCAACCCATCCCGCGCTCTCTCTCTCTCATATTTATCGCTATCTTCCTTACGTTTACGACATCCTATTCTCTCGCCATACTCCCTCTCTCCTTCACAAATGAGAAAATAAAAAATAAGAAAACGGGAGTCTCCAGAGCCGATTGACCTACACATGGCAGATCCCTTTCACACCCAACCCATCTCGTTCTATCTAATTTCAAGTTGAAGCTCTATTGTTCTTGATCCCATTATAGCACTCGGTAGCCTATTCCACATATCTACAACTCTGTTACTAAACGGATAGAGGCAGATCCCTTTTACAGCCAATCTCTCCCTCTCTCGCTCTTGTTTGTTTGCACAATCTGCTCCTTCTGTAGCTTCTCCATGCCCGATAAGTTAAATGATCTTTTGATATCTGTGACACAGCATTTGTATCAAACACAATACCCTGCTTGCAAAACCGTCGAACCCCGGACAACGTTGCTTGCAACTTTAATTATTATTATTATTATTATTATTATTATTATTATTATTATTTATTTTTTCCGGGGTTACTGTTCTATTGTTTGGTCATTATTGTTGTTCCTATTGTTGATATCCATATTAACATATCATGGTGATGTGATACAGAAGAAGGTCATTGTAATATATTTGTTTCTTAATTTGTATAATTATCATAATGTATTAATCGGCCATGGCCTATTGCATAATTATATATCCATCATTGATTTACCGGAATTTAACGCAATTTCGCTTTTCCATTGATTGCAGACTCATTTCTGAACCATAACAATAGGTAGTGCCAGCCAACTTGACAATAATTTTGATCCCTTAACTTCTTATAACTCGAAATGAATTAACACAATCGGGCTGACGTTTCTATCATTTGGGATGAGTCCACCAGGAAATCGGTGTGGATATTTAGAGCCAGTTTGCTCTAGGCCCTTTTGAGTTACAGACAGGTCACGGATCAAGATTATTGTCAAGTTCGTTGGCGCTACCTATAACATGAGCTGACTGAAAGGAAAGGAAGCCCATGATCGTAAAAACATATCCTGCAAAGTTCAATACAAAAAGTATATATTTAACCCTTTGAGTACCAGCGACGTGTGCTATGTTTAATTCTAGCTACATTTTGACGATATTATGCCGCTTAGGAAGGATCTGTGGTAGTTAAAAGAGTTGGTTGAGATAGTTTGAAGCCATATTATTGCTAGAGGTCCTTCCTATGTTGAACAATATCGTCTAATAGTTGCTAGAATATGATAAAATGGATGTCCCTGGTACTCAATGGGCTACATTTTACACCACTTCCTGGTTTGCGCGAGTAAGTGAGGGGTGGGTATTCGTTGGATCAGACAATACGATTCTGTGTAATTAATTTCCCTAACAATATAGCTACGGGTTATTTGATATCTATGCAATTATTGTTATATATATTTTCTTCTTTAGTTTCCTTGCTAGACCTCCATCAAGCTGAAAAAATACACTTAGACCCTCTTCTAGATAAATTTGTACATTTTTCGGTAGAAAAATATATCTGTCGAAGGCCGGTTTCTCCTAAAATTCGAGGCTCGCTATCGCTCGCAAGGAAAAAATCAACACCTAAATGGCACGAAAGATCTTCATGTTAACAAAGAAATGGGGTGAAAGGAATCAAAATCGTACTAATGGGGCGAACGTATTTAGATCTCAAAAGTAATGGAGCAAGCATGAGGTAGAAGGGGGTCTAGAAAAACGACATACCTCCCGTTAAATGGATATCTATACAACTAAACATCTGATGTGGAGTGGTGGAGTTATACAATTGTGTTTTTCTGGTAGTATTTGATATCCAGCTATACCCTGTTCCAAATAAGTAAGTCAAAACCCTTGAACCTTAACTTCTATAACTCACAAACGACGAGGGTGACTCAGCAAACATTTCCACCATTTGGGAAGGGTGAGACAGGAAATAGGTGTGGAAATTTACAGCCCATTTGCTAAGGCCTTTCTAAGTTATAGAGGTTAGGGTTCAGGATTTAATGGCCTACCTATTAGGAACAGGGTATAGTATTTGATTGTCTTGTTCGTGGTTTACTGCGCCAGTTGGGGCTACAGTGTTTGCTTGTTGGGACAGTGTTGTGTTAGGACTTTGTTGATTTATAATCCAAGGTATCTAATGTACAATAAGCCCTGATATGATACTGTTTTGTTGTAGCACTGTTGAGGCTGGTGTGGTTTATAGATACGAACACACACACACATATATATATATATATATATATATATATATATAAACTGTATATATATACAGTATACAGTATATATACTGTATATACGTATATACATATATATATATATATATACAGTATATATATATATATATATATATATATATATATATATATATATATATATATACTGTATATATATATATATATATATATATATATATATATATATATATATATATATATATATATATACTGTATATACATATATATATATATATATATATATATATATATATATATATATATATATATACTGTATATATACAGGTATATATATATATATATATATATATATATATATATATATATATATATATATATATATATATTAACAAAGAGAGAGAGAGAGAAAGAGAGAGAGAGAGAGAGAGGTTCATTATTCCTACCTACCATAAGCTCTCGTATAAAGTAATATTCCCATCAATAAACATCGAAGTTTTAATATCTGGATTTAGCGGAACAATTCCATGACTCTTGGTAAATTCAACACAATAATAACATTAGTTTCCTGACCTCTGCAAAGCCAATAACATAACTCACCCACCCACTTCATTTTCATTCTCAGTTTTATTATGTTACAGAGGGTTTGTATATTGGGTGAGGGCTGGTCCTGTCCAAAGTGAGGTTTGGCATCCTCAACCCAACCTTATCCGTTTCTGTCTGTCTCTTTTCCTATACTACTGTTCCTACTTCAGGGACCTAAGGCTAGTAATCCTCCTCCACTTGTAAAATTTACCTACTAGACTAGACAAAGAAAGGGGCGGGGGAACGTGAAAGTGGTCCCAGTCCCTAAGAATTAGAACTTTAAATGCTGTTTCGGTTCGGGCTCTGTCTCAAGTCGGCCACCCCCAGCTATAGGGTATGTGCCTGGGTAAATACATATTGTCACTATATACATTATCTCCTAGTTAGCACTAAACAGCTTAGCTTATGTAAGATCTCTAGAAATTAGAAAAGTGAAAACTCTCACAATTAACCCTTTTTACTTCCTCAGGTGCGTAAAAGCACCTGCGCGCGTAAATACCTGGGTAAAACGACGAGCCTCTGCCTGAATGTGTGCAGGCAAATGTGTGCATATTTAGCCGTGTGTGTGTGTGTGTGTAGGCGGCTCCCGTCATGGTGTGTACACAGCCACCGTGTCTGTTTACTAACACTACAGGTTACACAGTGTTTGTACCCGTGTTGAACATGTTCTCCCACTACACTACAAGTTACCGCTTCTGTCGCACCCAGGGTCGATATCAACTCAACCTGTAGACCATTTCAATTGGTTGTATTATATTAATGGTTGAGTCGTCTGATCATCCGATTAAATATATAAGACAATATTGAAAACATTATTGAGAACATTTAGCTATAAGACATAGAGATTCCAGTGGGCTAATCTAGTGTGAATGTTTTACTTAATTAGCTTACCAGCAGGTAGATGGGACTCGTCAGTTTTGGTCGGCAACCCGTCTATGGGAGTAAAGATTACACAAATCCGTACTGTTTATCAATAGGTGAAGCAGGTTAGTGGATGTCTAGCCGCACATCACTGTAGAAAAATAGTGCTAAACATATACTGTACATAGACGGCCTCGGCGTCGAATGAACTCTAAGTTGAATGGTGATTCTTATAAGTCCTTGAATAAACTAGCTTGGGTTGTCCTTCTCACAGAGGACAGGTCCGCTAGGGGGCGTTTTGTGTATGGCCACCCTCATAAGAGAAAGTGAGGCGTCTGTCAATAGATAGATAGATATATATATATTATGGACTTGGAGAAGGCCTATGACAGAGTGGATAGAGAAGGTTTGTGGAAAGTACTTAGAATATACAGAGTAGAGGGCAAGTTGCTGAAAGCAGTGAAGAGCATGTATGAGGGTGCAAAGGCGGCAGTACGTGTGGAGAGTGAGCAGAGCGAGTTCTTTGACCTGAATGTTGGTTTGAAACAGGGGTGTGTGATGTCCCCGTGGTTGTTTACTGTATATATGGATGGAGTCATGAAAGAAATACTATCAAGAGCAGTGGATATTGGTGAATCGCTGAAAAGGGAGGGAATTGAGTGGAAGCTACCTATACTGCTGTTTGCGGATGATACAGTTCTGATGAGTGATAATGAATGGGAGTTGTAGGGTCTGGTAAATGAGTTTGGAACAGTGTGCGAAAAACGGAATTTGAAGGTAAATGCGGGGAAGAGCAAGGTTATGGTCTTCGAAAGGGGTTAAGTCACAGAGTGTGAGGTGAAGCTCAACGGTCAGGCTATGGAGATCGTCAACTCTTTTAAGTATCTGGGCAGTGTGTTGAGTAAAGATGGGACTATGGATGAAGAAGTGCGGGAGAGGGTACAACAGGGGAAGAGGGTTGTAGGAACGCTAAAAGCAGTAACAAGAAATAGGGTGGTCAGTATGGAAGTGAAGAAGTCCTTGCATGACAGTGTGGTAATCCCGACACTGACTTACGGAAGCGAAGCATGGACGTTGGTTGAGAGACTCAGACCAAGAGTGAGAGCAGTGGAAATGAATTACTTAAGGAGTGCGTGCGGAGTTACATGGAGGGATAGACAGACTAATGAGGAAGTAAGAAGGAGGTGTGGTGTGGAGGTAGATGTGCTGGAAAGTGTGAAAAGGAACAACTTGAGATGGTTCGGCCATATGGAACGTATGGAAAGCGAGAAAATGACTAAGAGGGTGTATGAGAGCGAGGTGGAGGGACAGAGAGGGAGAGGTAGACCGAATGAGAGGTGGAAGGATGGAGTGAGGAAGTACATGAACGAAGGCGGTGCTGGTTGGGGGGAGGGGAGTCGACTGACTGGGGACAGAGGTGCATGGGGGCGGTTCGTTCGTGGCCACCCCTTTGGGGATCACGGCGTCAGGCAATAGATAGATAGATAGATATATATATATTCCAAGTGGGGCAGAGAAAACCTTGTCTTTAATGCTTCCAAAACCCAATTTCTCCATCAATCTACCCGTCCGGAACTCCCATAGGACTTTCCCTTACACTTCAACAATACAAAAATCAATCCTTCATCTTCTCTCAATGTTCTTGGTGTCTCTTTTTCTTCTGCTCTCACTTGGAAGGGCCATATTACCAGTATTGGTAAGGCACCCTCCCAGAAGATGGGTGTGCTCAACTGCCTCAAGGGGTTCTTTACCCCTGTACAGCTTCTTGCTCTGTACAAGGGCACGGTGCGTACTTGTATTGAGTATTGTTCACATGTGTGGGGAGGATCCTCTCACACCGCACTCCTAGACAAAGTAGAAAGAAAGGCCTTTCGTATCATTAACTCCCGTCCACTCACCAACTCTCTGCAATATCTCTCTCTTCGCCGCAATGTTGCATCTCTCTCACTACTCTATCGCTACTACAATAATCAGTGTTCCTCGGAGCTTTCCCAGTGTATACCACCTCCTCTACGTAGGGTACGTAGTACCCGCATTGCTACACAATCCCACCCCTACTCTGTGCAACTCTCCAACCCAAGAGTGAAACGCTATTCTCAGACTTTCTTCAATTCAACTTGTAAGCTCTGGAACTCTCTCTCCCAGAAACAGTCTTTCCCTTTTCCTATGACTTAAATTGCTTCAAACTCCGTGTGTCCAGGCATTTTGGCTCGAACGTTTCTTGATTTTGGCCCTGTCACTCTTTCAAGTGGGAGAGGCACTCGTTACAAGCAGTTCTGCCTTTTGTCTCCCTCATCCACATAGACAAAAAATATATATTGTTATCTTCTTTTGTCTTAGTTTAATATGCAGTCTTGCATTTCATAACTTTTCTTCATACATGATACTCTGACAGGATGGTAAGTTGTCCCACATTAAGTTAAACAAAAAAAATCAATATAGTCAACTTGTGGGATCAATTGCCTAGAAGCGTTGTAGAGTGCCATACAGTCCAAACATTCAAATATCGCCTTGATAAATATCTTGCCATGAATCCCCGACTGACTGTGTTTGTGCCTGAGGAATGTGACCGTTTCAGTATAGAACATAGTACTATAATTTAGTTTTATGACCACAGTCTTTCTGGAGCTGAAGCTTTGCAGTTGATGGATGCGGCAATCTTATTTTATTACAAGCAGCCTAGTAAGGGCCATTATATATGTTGTTGCTTGTTTTTCTTTGTATTCCTTTGTATATATAATTATGGTGATTGTTAGTCCATTTCACCTGCATCTCCTCTCACAACCCACACGTACATAAACAAACACACACACAGACGGATACACACACGCACATTTGTTTTCTCTCTCCACCACACGCATATGCAGTAACTTAAAAACACACATTCTATACATCTTTCACACAAACAAGTGCACGCATAAAACACACACAAGCTAACTTTCTCTCCTCATAATTCGCACATACAGCAACTAAAAAAACGCACACTGCTTGTATATTTGTTCACACACACACACACACACACACACACACACACACACTCACACACACACACATGTAAAAAGAGTTGAAATTAAACTCGACATATGAAAAACATAGAAATACAGTCAAACACCCACCCCAAGGCAAAATAGAGAGGCGGATGGACTTCACACACACACACACACACACACACATACACAATCACACCCAAAAACACACACCAGTATACATTTTCTCCCCTCACAACTCGCACATACTAACTAAAAAACATACACTTCTTGTATATTCACACACACACACACACTTTATGACGCTACTGATTATTCGCGGTATTAACCCCTTCTGTACCGGTGATGTACTATTCATTATATCCTGGCAACCATTAGACGATTTTGTTCAGCTTAGGAAGGACGTCTACCTATTAAAAAGTCTGCAAACTATCTCAATCAAACATTTTAGCTACCATTATCTTTCCTAAGTTTCTCAAAATCGTCAAAATATAGCTGAAATCAGATAAAAAAAGACGTCGCCGGTACAGAAGGGGTTAACAAAGTTCACATGGTCCTTTTTATGATAACGAGTGGTGGTAGTTTCAGGTAAAAAGTTTCAGGTACAAGCTCATAGAAATATTTAGGTCAGTATCTTAAAGGGGAGATGGGCTGGATTTTCTGGGCACCTTCTCCCTCGCGTTTAGCCCCATTGGTTTTTAGATTTTAAGACGTTTGTTCCATTAGTTTGGCGATTTTGAGACCTTTCGCCCCATATATTTGTCAATATTAAGACCTTTCGTGCCAATTAGGTGTCGATTTAATTCCTGGCGAGCGATAGCCAAAATGTACAAATTTATCTTGAAAGGGGGTCTAGGGGGTGTTTTGTTAAAGCTTAATCGAGGTCTGTGGAGGAAAGGGGGTAGTGCTTGATTTGTTATCTAAGTATATATTATTAACATATTATTGAGTTTCCTCGCTAGACCTCCATCAAACTTAAAACAACACCCCCCTAGACTCCCTTTCAAGATAAATGTGTTCATTTTTCGGAGCTAATGATAACAAGTGGTGGTAGTTTCAGATACAGGCTCATAATTTTGTTTAGGCAGGGTTACCAAATCACTCATTTACTCATCCTATTAACTCCGGTATTCCTCAGGGTTCTGTCCTATCTCCTATTCTCTTTCTAAGCTTCATAAATGATCTTCTCAACTGTACATCCAGTCCCATCCATTCCTATGCAGACGACTCTACCTTACACCACTCAATTAGTTTTCCAGAACGCCCCAGCCAGCAGTCCCTCAGAAGCAAACGTAATGAAACCATAAAATGCTTATCTTCTGATCTAGCTATTATTTCCAATTGGGGTAGAGAAAATCTTGTTGCATTTAATGTTTCCAAAACAAAATTTATCCATCTTACTACCCGCCAGGAACCTCCAGAGGACTATCCATTATTCTTCAACAATACAAAAATCAACCCTTCATCTTCTCTCAATGTTCTCGGTGTCTCTTTTTCTTCTGCTCTCACTTGGAAAGACCATATTACCAGTCTCGCTAAGGCAGCCTCCCAGAAGCTGGGTGTACTCAACTGCCTCAAGGGGTTCTTTACCCCTGCACAGCTTCTTTTTCTGTACAGTGGCACAGCGCGTCCTTGTATTGCGTATAGTTCACTTGTGTGGGGAGGATTCTCTCACACCGCACTCCTAGACAAAGTAGAAAGGAAATTCTTTCGTATCATTAACTCCTGTCCACTCACCAGCTCTATGCAATCTCTCTCTCTTCGCCGCAATGTTGCATCTCTCTCGCTATTCTATCGCTACTACAATAATCAGTGTTCCTCGGAGCTTTCCCAGTGTATACCACCTCCTCTACGTAGGGTACTTAGTACCCGCCTTGCAACACAGTCCCACCCCTACTCTGTGCAACTTTCCAACCCAAGAGTGAAAAGCTATTCTCAGACTTTGTTCTATTCAACTGCTGAGCTCTGGAACTCTCTCCCAGAATCAGTCTTTCCCTCTTCCTATGACTTAAATTGCTTCAAATTCCGTGTGTCCGGGCATTTTAGCTCGAACGTCCCTTGATTTTGGCCCTGTCACTCTTTCAAATCTGGGGGAGGCACCCGCTGCAGGCAGTTCTGCCTTTTGTCTCCCTCATTCACATAGAAGAAAAAAATCCGCTAGATGATAATAATAATAATAATAATACTAATATTTATTAAGTTAGCATTTAACAATGTTGGTACAATATAATATGCTACGAATATGACATGTACAGTAGTCAGGATTAATTCGTTTCATTTTCCCTGTTAGTAGCACTGCACGGCAGAGAGGTATCCCCTTTACCCCCTTTCCTTGTTGGTTCCATACCCCCACCTAAACCCTCCCATTTTCTCTCCGACCCCAGAACTACACCCACCCTTTCTTCTTTCGCTCTTACCCAGCTAGGAGCTACTTCTGGCACCTCACCGATTACATTTATTCTGAACACCTGATGAAGGAATGGAGTATTTCACACACATCTCTCGACCACCATCTCCTGCACATTAAAAATATGAAATAAACGAAACTTATAACCTGAAGCTGCTAATCACTACCGTTACTAGTAGGGTTAACGTTACTGTATAGTGATATGGATATACCAGGTATGAGGGGTAGAAATACACACTTATATAACTATATAATAAAGGTATAATGAGATTATTTGGTTATACACGAAACTGTTATACAGAGTGGTATTGTAGTAGAATAATATTATAGATCAGTTCAATATTATAACTCTTGTAGTTAGTCAGGGATATAATAAATGGGCATTATACAGTATAGTTATTAAGTAATTATTCTTAACAGATATGAATTCAAATTATCTGGAAAGTTATCTCAAGAGAATAAGCTTGAATAGGCCTGAAGCTTTCAATAGTATTATGTGGAGTAGACACTCTACGTCTTGCCATTACTCAGGGAGTATTTAACACAATTTGCTATGTTTCAACCCATTTTGCTACATAGCCATAGCGGACGCCCCCCTTAACTTGGTTACAACACAAGATACCTGATAAAATAGAGTAACCTTATGGCAAGGTTTTAAGGGTAAGGTAACACAATGAATAAGTCCTTCCCTATTGTATGAGTGAACGTAAGTGTTGAGGGAAAGGGAACTTTAAAATAAGACCCTCCCTAAGGGATAGATGAGCATAAGAGTGCCCTAGGGGTAGTTAGTAAAAACAGGGCATATATATTGGTTATCAACCCTTCAGGATTATTTAGCTTGTTTAAGTCAAGTAATATTTTTAAAGGTGGAGCCTCTTTTCAGAAACTACAGTACCTTGCCCGAGGGTAGTTCATGTCCCGTTTATATAAAGTAGTTTTACATTATGGCCAATTAGGAAAGCAATATGGCCTAATGATTGGGTAGATAGCTATGTTAAGAGTGTTGAATTTACGTAATGCAGTCACATGGCCTACTCACGGGGCACATGCTGGGCAATAATTCATAGCATGTATTGGCAAATTGGCTGTTTACACTTAATGAGTCCTGAATTGTCTGGAAGCAGTGAGATTTTGTGGTGAAAATCATTAAGCAAATGTTTAGTTCTCTGTATACGGTGCTAATGAGTAGTTATATTAGTATTAAATAATTGTATGGTTTATTTTGTGTGTTTATTGATGGGAGAAACACAGACGGTCCTCGTTGTCTCAAGCTTGTTACGTAGCCGAGCCTGAACCATTATACAACGATGAAAAGGAAATACAACTTCGCGGGGGTTAGTTTGGCAGCTTTATTAGAGTACCGTATGATAGTTCAACAGTATTAAACCATCAGTGAATCGGTATGAAGCTTTCAGGTTTCAATGGTAGGCCTAAATGTATCAGTATGAATCACTCGAATCATACGTAAGGTTTTCGTCGAACATTCCCTCCCCCCCCTCCTCTCTCTCTCTCTCTCTCTCTCTCTCTCTCTCTCTCTCTCTCAAATTTAGTAAAGCTCATACTTAACTCTACCTATGATACATTGCATTCCTTCATTAGTTGTTCAGAATACATGCACTTGGTGAGGGCCAGAAGTAGCTGAGTGAGAGCGAGAGAAGGGAGGGGGTGTATTTCTGGGGTTTGACAGAAAATGGGAGGGTTTCGGTGGGGGTATGGAACCAACAAGTAAAGGGGGTAGACGGGATACCTCTCTACCTTGCAGTGCTACTAACGCCTAGTCCAGGGGAAATGAAACGAATGAATCCTGACGACTGTACCAGCGTTGCATAATTCCAACTAAGGATAGCCCAATAAAGCCGTTAGGCGTATTTCTATTGGGGTCCTTGTGGGATTAAGTTAGCTGGGGAAAAAGAGAAAAATAAAAAATGTAAATTAATATGAGTAGTAAACAATTTAAATATATTAATTCTAAGATACCTTACATTCCATAGTTGGACTTGTTAAAATATTTAAGTAATCATTTTTAGCTTGTGCTTTGCCTATCTCTTATGTCGTATTTAGTAGTAAACATAAGCTTGGTGCTCCCTTCCCGCAGCTGTTCGGTTCAGGTGCTCCTTCAAGCTACGTCTGAAGGAATACAATGTTCTTTGTTCACGGACTGTCTGTGGTAGGTTGTTCCAGTCTTTGATGGCAGTGAAGAAGGATGTTAGCTTACCCTGTCCTTGGATTCTCGGAACTGTAAAATCATATATCCTATTCCGTGTATTTTGTCCCGTCCTTTCATTTGCTTTAACAAAATTACTCTTTATATACTTAGGAGCCTTATCATAAAACATCTTGAATAGTAAATATATGCCGAAAATCGCTAGAATAATGCCACAATCTCTTTAATATATCTCTAAAATGGCTCAAATCTCCAGAAAATCGCAAGAATTAATGCCGCTAGATGTAAAATTTGGCCTCTAGATCGAAGTAAATACCTCCAGATCTAGCGGGAAAGTAGCTAAATTGGTAACACTGTAGTCCGTTCATTATAGGTTGGGCAGAAATCGTAATCTCTAACCTCTGTAACTCAAAAAGGGCTAGAGCAAATGAGCCGTCAATTTCCACACCTATTCCCTAGCCAAGTCTTCCTATTTGGTAGAAATATTAGCTCGATTATTCTAGTCCTTTTTGAGTTATGAGAGGTTAGGGGTTACGATTTCTTCCTCGTGTTTAACCCCTTTGTTTTTATTTAGATTTTAAGACGTTTGTTACATTAGTTTGGCGATTTTGAGACCTTTTGCCTAATTTCTTTGGCAATATTAAGACCCTTCATGCCATTTAGGTGTCGATTTTTTTCATGGCGAGCGATAGCGAGCCTGTAATTTTGGAAGGAATCGGCCTTCGGCCGGGACATTTTTCTACCGAAAAATGTACAAATATAAGGATCTATTTTTTTTTTTTTTTTTAAAGCTTGATGGAGGTCTGGGGAGGAAAGGAATACATAATAAAAAAATGAATACATTATCTAATGTATAGCCCATCCCCCCACTGAGCCCCGGGCAATATAATATAAATGTACACTCCAGGACCAGCAGGTTGTCAACAAATTTGTTTTCCACAAAACACCTGAAATGGGTTAGAAATAAAGGAAAAAAAAAGAAAAAAGATCCCCTAGGTCATTAAGGGGTCCTACGAGGCGCCAGAAAGTCAGAATTAACAAGGGGAAAAGGGTAGGGCAAAAACATGCAAAAATATTTTTTTACGCGCTAATGCGCACGCGGCTGGACTTTGGGGGTTTTCAACCATCGACATTGTTGCGTGGGATACTTATGCAGTTTCCATACAAATCTGAGCCCTCTAGGTGCCATAGGACCGGAGTAATTAACCGTGACGCACCCTATGCGGCGCTGGGGTTTAGCGTTACATATATTGCCGACGCATCACGTGCGTCGCTGGGGTCCAGTGGGTTAAGAGAGCTTTACCCCTGCCAGCAATATTTGTTCATACAACTAACATGCAAAATATGGTCCTCTCCGACTACTTGAAATATTTACATGAACTCGCGAAATGCATAGATTATTTTTTTTTTTCTATGTGAGTGAGGGAAACAGAAGGCAGAACTGCCTGTAGAGAGTACCTCCCCATTATTGAAATAGTGACAGGGCCAAAATTAAGGGACGTTCGAGCCAAAATGCCTCGACACACAGAGTTTGAAGCAATTTTAGTCATAGGAGGAGGGAAAGACTGATTGTGGGAGAGAGTTCCAGAGCTCAGCTGTTGAAAGGAAGAAAGACTGAGAGTAATGTTTCACTCTTGGGTTGGAGAGTTGGACAGGGTAGGGGTGGGATTGTGTTGAAAGACGGGTACTACGTACCCTACGTATAGGAGGTGGTATACTCTGAGAGAGCTCTGAGGAACACTGATTATTGTAGTAGCGGTAGAATAGCGAGAGAGATGCAGCATTGCGGCGAAAAGAGAGAGAGATTGCAGTGAGTTGGTGAGTGGGCGGAAATTAATGATACAGAAGTATATGCGTAAAAATGGTGCTGGATGGGAGGAGGGGCGTCAACTGACTGGGGACAGAGGTGCATGGGGGCGATTCGTTCGTGGCCACTCCTTCCGGGATCACAGCGTTCGGCAATAGACAGATCAATAGGTACAGAATTAAAAAGAAGATTTGATTGTGTCCGAGATAGCTTTGATAAGTTTAGGACATAATCACCCTTTGATTTTTTAAAGTTATTCCGAAGGTGATATATATTTCGAAGGTGATATATATTTCGAAGGTGATATATATTTCGAAGGTGATATATATTCTGAAGGTGATATATATTTCGAAGGTGATATATATTTCGAAGGTGATATATATTTCGAAGGTGATATATATTTCGAAGGTGATATATATTCTGAAGGTGATATATATTTCGAAGGTGATATATATTTCGAAGGTGATATATATTCTGAAGGTGATATATATTTCGAAGGTGATATATATTTCGAAGGTGATATATATTTCGAAGGTGATATATATTTCGAAGGTGATATATATTTCGAAGGTGATATATATTCTGAAGGTGATATATATTTCGAAGGTGATATATATTTCGAAGGTGATATATATTTCGAAGGTGATATATATTCTGAAGGTGATATATATTTCGTAACCCATTCTGTACCGGCGACGTTTAATTAATGTTATTCTAGCTATAATTAATGTTATTCTAGCAATAATTAATGTTATTCTAGCTATAATTAATGTTATTCTAGCTATAATTAATGTTATTCTAGCTATAATTAATGTTATTCTAGCTATAATTAATGTTATTCTAGCTATAATTAATGTTATTCTAGCTATAATTATTGTTATTCTAGCTATAATTAATGTTATTCTAGCTATAATTAATGTTATTCTAGCTATAATTAATGTTATTCTAGCTATAATTAGATGATTTTTTGCAGTCTAAGTAGGGCCTCCAAAAATTAACAGGCTTCAAACTATCTTAATTATCTCTTTGTACTACCACACCCCTATCATGAAAGGGGGTCTAGGGTGTGTTTTTTGTTTTAAGTTTGATGGAGCTCTAGGGAGGAAACTATAAAAATAAATGGACATATGAATAAACAGACCCCCGGAAATAGCCACTGTCCCCTTGAACAATAAGGTGCTATACCCTGTTCATTATAATTAGGCCAGGAATCCACACTCTACGGGGACTGGTTGTTTTGGGGTGTATATCTATTTATATATTAGTATATTCTTAAGTTTCTTCCCTAGACCTCCATCAAACTTTAAAAAATAAATCCATTAGATTCCCCTTCAAGATTAATGTGTATTTTTTTTGGTAGAAAAATGTTATGGCCGAAGGCAGGTTCCTCCACAATTACAGGCTCGCTATCGCTCGCCATGAACAAAATCGATACCTAAAGGTCACGAAAGGTCTTAATATTGACAAAGAAATGGGGCGAAGAGTCTCAAAATCGACAAACTAAGAGAAAGAACGTCTTAAATTCACAAAACTAACATGCTAAACATTTAGGAGAAAGAGGTGTAGAAAAACCAGCCCATCTCCCCTTAACCTCTTATAACAATAAACAGACTTTAGCAATAAACCCTTTCAGTACCGGTGCCGTCCTTTTCACTTTATTCTGGCTATTATTTGACGCTTTAATTCAGCTTCAGAAGGGCCTCCAGCAATTAACAGGCTTCTAAATATCTCACTTAGCCATTCTTACTGCCACATATCCTACTTAAACGGCGGAAATTTTTCTAAATATAGCCAGAAGAAAACATTTGAAAGACGTCGTCAGTACAGAAGGGTTATATCTATCTATATGCTCAGGTCCAATCCCCACTTTTCCTATTTGTTTATTTCTATTTTCTATTTTATTTTATATTATTATTGTGTTTTCTTTTTTTCTTGGGGGTGGCCGACTCAAGACAGAGCAAGAACAGGGAAAACACAAAACACAACATAAAACAACGAACAAACACAGATAAACACAAACTCACACACATCTAGGTCACCCAGGAGAAGACCCAGAGACCAGGGTCACCAGGGTCGCTCCAGCACTCCCCCGGCCCCCGACCACCCGGAGAGGTTCTGATCTCGGCAGGCAGACTTGCAGCGGAGCCGAAGCCACAAGCCCGCTCACCACACTTCCAGGCACACCCTTCATATTAATCGTCTCCCCGGGACAGGCGCCTGATGGACCACTATCCAGTCCAACTTGCGCCCGACTCCTTCCCCCAAATGACGACGTGTTCACTCGACTATTCACAATCATTTTCCATTCATTCCTGTTAAGCTAGTAATTTTACCCTTTGGAAAGAGTCAGCCAGAGAATATGTTTGGACATTTACAGCCCACTTGCTATAGTCCTTTTTGAGTTACAGAGGTTAGGTTAGGGGTCACGATTTCTGGCCTAGTTATAATATATATACTGTATATATATATATATATATATATATATATATATATATATATATATATATATATATATGCTATCGTTCCCCAAGAAAAAGTCGACAGGTTTATAAATTGACAAAGAAATTACGCAAATGATCTTAAAACTGCCAAACTAATGTAACAAACATCTTAAAATTTCAGGTTAATGGGACTAAACACAAGGGAGAAGGGCTCTAGAAAAAGCAACCACCTCCCCTTTACCCCTTCTGTACCGGCAATGTCTTTTTAATTTTAATATTGCTACTATAAGACGATTTTTTTTTACCCAGAAAGGTAAGTCTGTGTCCCGAGAAGGTAAGTCTGTGTCGATTGTGGGCGACTCCATGGTAAGACATTTAGTTAGGGCTACCCGCACTAAACTTAGGAAGGTTGTGTGTCTGCCTGGCCATGGAGTTGGGAGGGTTTTAGAGAAGATGGACCACATCTTGGAAGATAGTGGAGATAACCCTATTATCTGTCTCAGTGCCGGGAGTAACGATGTTGGTAAGGGTAGAAGTGAGGAACTGCTGCAGCAGTATCGGGATGTGTTAGATAAGGTTAGGTTAAAGGGAGGGGTCCCTGTAGTACATTGTATCCTACCCAGAAGAGGAGTTCCCAAGGAATGGACATCCAGGGCGATTGGTGTCAATTGCCGTTTGGAGAAATATTGCAAAGAAAAAGCAATACCATTCATTGATAACTGGGATAGTTTCTATGGGAGAGATGGGATGTACGCAAGGGATGGGGTTCATCTTTCACGGTTAGGGGTTTCCACATTAGCTAGTTCTTTAGATAGGGTGGTTGTGGGGTTTTGAACAGAAATATTGAGAGTGTAAATGAGAGGTTAAATGGAACAATTTTAGCGTCAGGCGAAAGCGATAAGGATATTCAGTCTCATGCTAAAAATTATGACTATATTGCTAATGATAGTAGTGATGGTGCAACGGAAGATGGAAATGTCGTTAGAAATAAAGGTAAATTAGGTATAAAGAAAAGAAGTAAATTGAGAGTATATTACACAAACTGTAGGAGTCTATGTAACAAAATGAACGAACTTAGAGCCCTTGTTAGCAAAGAAAATATAGACATAATAGCGCTAACTGAAACGTGGATTAATACAGAAACCAGGCATTTTTTAGCAGAATTTGATATACCAGGATATAGTTTGTTTAAATATGACCGAACAAGTAAGAGGGGTGGCGGTATAGCAGTGTTTGTCAGGAGTACATTAAAAAGCTGTATTAAATCAGGTATTAGACTAAATAACGATAATGAAAGTGTTTGGGTAGAGGTTATCGAAGATAGTGAGACCATAGTTATTGGAGTTATGTATAGACCGCCAAATATGAGTAGAAATGACGGAACGTCATTATGGGAGGAAATTAAAATGGCATCAAGGTTTAGCAATGTGTGCATTATGGGGGATTTTAATTTTCCAAATATAGATTGGCAGCATCAAATAGGAGACTCTGATTCTGAGGAGTTTATAGAGGTAGTACAAGATAGTTTTTTATTTCAATTCATAGATACGCCGACTAGAGGTAATAATATTCTCGATTTAGTTTTCAGTAACAATGAACATATGGTAAATAATGTAGAGATAGGGGACCACCTAGGAAATAGTGACCACAATTCTGTGTATTTTAATATACAATGGAAAGGTAATACCAGAGAGAATACAACATTAATACCTGACTTCAGAAAAGCCAATTATGGTGGGTTAAGAAGAGCCCTATTAGCGGACCCTATGGTAAAAAAATTAAGTCGATCCAGGTGTCCAAATGAGTGTACCCCTTCTCAGGCACCTGTCATCTTAAGTCAGGAAGAGACGTCAACCTTGGTAGATACATACGATAATTTTATCGAGTCAGTATTCAATGCACAAAATAAATACATCCCCAAAAGAAAATTTAGATCAACACAGAACCAACCCAAATGGATGAATAATAGACTATTAGTGAAGCAGATAAGTGAAACAATCGTTCAAATGGTGACGCAAGCATGACATTTGGTACAGGTATTCTTCAAAGCTCACTTTCAAAGCACATACCGCTGGCCACGCAAAAATTCAATATGGCGACCATTTTTCAAGATGGCCGACACATCTGACTGAGCCCTACTGTTATGGGTCAGTTAACCCCTTCAGACATATATGAAAAAAATTGAAAGACATGAATACAGCCCAATCCATATTTTTTGGGCTCTAACGAGGTAAGTGAAGGTAATTTTGTCCAAAGCAATTGCATATTAGACTTTAACTAAGATGGCGTCCAAGATGGCCGCCATTAACCCGAGGAGGCCGGATTTTTTTGGAGATTTTCGGTAGTGTTTATGGCTTAATAGCTAATCAAAGAATAAAGATAGAGAAATGAGTCATAAACCACGTGAGAGAGGTCACTTTCAGCTTTTGTCTCGTAAAAAAATTCAGCTCCATAGGCCCAGTAGTTACTGAGATATTGCTTGTTTTCGTGAGGTAACTTTTCCGTGATTTTCCGTGTTTACGCACCTTTGCCATAGTGAAATTTCCTTAAACCCATTGTGTTGACATCATGGTAGTTTCGGTGATATTGGAACTCGGTGAAAATTACCGCAAAAGTACCGTGACGTCATACAAGTAAATAGCAGCCATCAGCAGGCTACTTAAAGGCTATTTAAAGCTGTGCTATTTGAGTAGTGTATCGGCCTTCTTGGGTTAAAGACAAATGTTGTGATATCTTGGCTATTAGTAGAGCTAGACAAATTATTTTTTCATCTAATCCTACATTTTTGAGGTCAGAGAATTAGAAAGACTTGTCACATTATTAACTCATCAGGGTCATAAGTAACTAGACAAAGTGAAGGAAGATAATATCGTAGGAAACGGCCTAATTCACACCATTTATACATATCCATTGAGTACAAATAACATTAGTAAAAATACCATAGAATCAAAGACTCACACCTCACATTTGCAAGTACACAGAGCTGTACAGGAGAGACCCAGCCTGTAGCACTTGCAGCTGCCACGACAGTCTGATTTACAGCCACATTTGGTCAGCTGTTCGCAACTCTTGGCTATGGGGGAGTTGGCTGTCCAGAAGACGTGCCATTCTTCACCAACCTTCTGCCATCCCCAGTCAGCAGGACTCTCTGCTTCTGGTTGACACTGGGTTGCTTGGGCCCAAACACAACCAGCCTGGAAGGCAGCTCATCTAGTGTGCTGAAGCAGAGCTGCTCTTGTTGGTGGAATGGCCTCATAAGGCCTCTGTTTTCCGGCAAACATGTCAAGCCTGGCCTCATCCACAGTGGTAGCAGTGCTGGACCTGTCATACATCAGTATGACAAACCTCTCCAGTATCTCCAGGTCACCATCTTCCACTGTAAGAGGGTACTGGCTCAGCTTGGAGAAGACAGGGGAGGCCTCTGGACAAACATCCCATGTCTGCCAGGCAGTTTTCTTTCCCTTGTTACGGAAGGCTGAAACAGTGTCACACCCTGTGAAGGCATGAAAGAATAACATGCCTTTAGCCTTCTCCTGGAAGTTCTGGAACGGCCTTGACTTTCTCAGGTCCAAGCCTGAGTTTTTGACGCTCCTGGCCACCATTTACCTTGGTGGGATGTTGAAATACAGAAATTTCTCTGTCTTTTGAGTGCCTATGTGTAGCAGCTCCCTCTTTGTATCGGGAGTAGCAGTTAAACTGCATCAATTGGGCAATGGCCTGATCAGACTTTGAAACTCCAAATCTCAGTTGAGACTTGATGTCAGCTCCATGTTCAACCATCCCCACAAACTGAAGCAGAAGGGGAGGTATGGCATTTTGCACACAACCAGCTGGAAATGTGCCATCAAATTTTGATTGATGTTCAAGCATGCATTTTCTTAGAATCTTTGCTGCTTTAGCAGTGATGAGTGCATCTGAAAAATCAGAAATTTGGGTAATTGCTTTGCCCACATCTTTCTGAAATGCAAGAAGTACATCTCTTCTACTTCTATGAGCTTCAAGTTCTGGAATTTCTTCCAGAAGTTTTTCCTTCAGTCTGGTGGAATTTACACGTGGTAAATCCACACCAAGTTGTGCCAGACGCTGTTGGTAAAGGTGGCATATATCTGCCAGGCGAAATGTGACTGGCTCTTCTGAGCATAGGTTGCTTTCAACAATGTATGTCACCAGCTCTGATAAAATTAATGGATAAACATTTGGCTCCAGATCAGTGGCACTTGAGCTTTTCTCAAGGTTTTTCAGGTGGGACCTTTCCCTGTTGTAGAGGGCACTGAGACACACTCTGTGGTACTTTAGCTCCTGTGCAATAGCATCTCCACCACTCAATTTAGCAAGAAGCTTGCCATCGTTAAGTGCCTCTGCACACTCTTGTAGCCTCTTGTTAAGGTTCATGGTCATTACCTGCCTGAGATCAGATGCAGGTGCCACTTTCTCACAAAAAAGTACAAGTTTGACCATCATAGCTAGTTCGACGTTGCTTTGCATGATTGTCTTCAGACTCACTACTTTGACAATTAGATCGGCGTTTCCTTGCGCGATTCAGCTTGGTGTTGTTAAACAACAACCGTCAGTTGACATGCTATTTTGCCTAATTTCTTCTCAAAGTGGCATCTATGCCGTCACCTTCATCAAGCCTTGTTGGATCCACGATCAATGGCATTTCCTGGATTTCATGAAAC
This sequence comes from Paralithodes platypus, assembly GCA_032716605.1. NCBI lineage: Eukaryota > Metazoa > Arthropoda > Malacostraca > Decapoda > Lithodidae > Paralithodes > Paralithodes platypus. The sequence continues at coordinate 52,977,069 of CM064521.1, forward strand.
ATCGGTATGTTGGTAGCCAGCATGGCATAACCGTCATGTTCAAGGGAATAATGGGTTCTAGGTGATGTTAAATCTTCACCTATTTTGTCTTTCTGGCAAAGACAACATTTTGACCAGTCAGTTTGTCTTATGGGAAAAATGGATTTTGAATCTGCCATTTTGCTTTCTGATTAAGGCCGAGGGTTTATCCTTTTACCACCTTAACGAAATTACACACACATTACTTTATGGGATACAACTAGGTTCGGGTGACCTACACCTAGCCCGATCATTCATCCAGTGCCATTTAAGTCCCGTGTGATCTGTACACCATCCAGGTAAGTACATGAGCAAGTCATGTATAGCCCCCTTACCCTTGGCTCGGCTCTCCCGCGCTGGCACACCCTGTCAATTCAGGTGCAGCTATCTAACTCTATCTACTAACTACCATCTACTGTCTAGTAGCTAATTGATATGGGGCTGTTAGAAAGCATTTGGGACACTAAATTAAACTACACTACAACTTATAGTATAGTACAGTAAAATAAGCTGACACTGAACCCCATGCTGAGTTGCACAGCAGCGATGTTACCAGTGTGCCCTGGTTGTGTGTTGACATCACTCTATTATATTTGCAAGATCTCATCACTTCCTCAGTCCTTACTAACAAATGTGAAAATGGCTCCATTGGATTATCTGACCCAAAGAATGTATGTGCACACCAAAAATCATGTATATATGTTCAGTAGTTGCTTAGATATGAACATATGAAATTAATGGATGCCATCTTGGATGCCATTCTAAAATTCCAATTATAGACTATGACAATGATTAAAACAGTGCTTCTCATTAATCTGGTTAGCAAGAAAGAGTTTTCTCTTAAAATGTTCACCAGGTAATAATTAAAAAATAATTAAGCAATATATGGTCAGGCACGGCAGCCATCTTGAAAAATTACCGCCATCTTGGATTTTCGCGTGGCCAGCGGTATTTCTGAGAAGAATGGACCTTGAAGGGTACATGTACCAAATTTCATGCTTGCATCACCATTTGAACGATTCTCCTGAAATTTGCAGTTATCTGCTCCACTATATTAGATCTTCTAGGACAAAAGAGAGGTATATATAGAAAATTAGGAAAGGCGAAATTCACCTACTTGCTTATTATCAGAATCTATCAAGTCAGGTACAAAAGGATATTAGGAAAGAAAAAATAAATTATGAAATTAAGGTTGCCAATGACAAAAAATAATCCTATAGCTTTTTACCAACTATATAAATCCAAGGTTAGAGATGTAATTGGTCCCCTTAAAACTTCGATAGGAGAAATTACAGAAAATGATTTAGAAATGTGCAGTACATTAAATAGTCAATTTCTTTCCGTTTTCACTAATGAAAATTTGGCACAGTTTCCAGAAGTCCGTAAGGTATATAGCGATAGTATAGAAAATAGGTTAAGTACGGTTACTATATGTAGAAATGATGTGCTTAAGGAAATTGACAGACTGAAACCTCATAAATCGCCTGGTCCTGATGAGGTATATGCTAGAGTATTAAAAGAATGTAGGGATGAGTTAAGTTACCCATTAACATTTCTATTTAACAAGTCATTAGAGACAGGTATAGTTCCAGAAGCTTGGAAGCTTGCAAACGTAGTTCCGATCTTCAAAAAAGGTGACAAATCAATAGCATCCAATTACCGTCCCATTAGTCTTACATCAATCATAGGAAAGCTACTAGAGTCAATTATTGCTAGTAAAATTAGAAACCACTTAGATACATTTAATTTAATAAATTTTTCTCAGCATGGATTCACTCAGGGACGTTCTTGCCTTACTAATTTGTTTAGTTTTTTCTCAGAGGTATATGAAGCAGTAGATAATGACAAGTCATATGATATAATATATTTAGATTTCAGTAAAGCTTTCGACAGAGTCCCCCATGAGAGATTGATGAGAAAGGTTGAGGCGCATGGAATAGGTGGGGCGTTGTTGGGATGGATTAGGTCATGGCTAATTGGTAGGAAGCAGAGAGTCAGCATAAATGGTACGAAGTCAGAATGGGGAGCAGTCAAAAGTGGTGTCCCCCAGGGATCTGTATTAGGTCCTCTGTTGTTTGTTATATACATAAATGACCTTGATTTAGGTATAACTAGTAGGATAAGTAAATTTGCAGACAATACCAAAATGGGGAGAACAATTGATTCAGATAGAGATATAGAGTGCCTCCAAAGGGATCTAGATACCTTACACGAATGGTCAGTAAATTGGCAGATGAAGTTTAACATTGACAAATGCAAGGTATTAAAGATAGGGAAGATGCATACAAATGTTAAATATAAACTAGCTAATATGGAATTAGAAAACTCGAATTGTGAGAAAGATCTAGGTGTGTTTGTTAGCAATGATTTGAAGCCTAGAAAACAGTGTATAAGCGTTCGAAACAAGGCAAACAGGATTCTCGGGTTCATCTTTAAGAGTGTGAGTAACAGAACTGCTGATGTTATCTTAAAACTTTACTTGTCATTAGTGAGACCCCATATAGATTATGCTGTTCAATTTTGGTGTCCTTATTACAGAATGGACATAGATTCATTGGAGAGAGTACAGCGTAGAATGACAAAAATTATCCATAATATTAGAAATCTTCCGTATAAAGAAAGGTTGAAGAAATTAGGCTTACATTCGTTAGAGAGACGCAGAGTTAGAGGGGATATGATAGAGGCGTTCAAGTGGGTTAGTGGGAATAACAAAGGGGACATGACAAATGTACTAAAGCTCAGTGATAGCGAAAGAACTCGTACCAATGGTTTCAAATTAGATAAATTTCGTTTCAGAAAAGATATAGGCAAATATTGGTTTGGTAACGGAGTTGTAGATGGGTGGAATGGACTACCAAGTGCTATAGTGGGATTAAAAACGGTAGGGCGCTTTAAGATACAATTGGATAAGCATATGGACGAGAAGAGTTGGGTGTGAAGGGGGATCAGCCGGGTTGGGCCAATCAGCGCTCTGCAGACCCCCGTAATCCTGCGTTAATCTCTAACCGTTTTGGTAAGATGATCCTCAGGGTATTAGAGTGTTGAGCCTATTATTGGGCTTTGTAATTGGGGTTGTGTGGGACAGGGATCTGCCTTGCTTAGGCCAATCGGCTTTCTGCAGACTCCCATTTTCTTATGTTCTTATGTTCTTAAATGTGGCTGCAAATATTATTCACTCTGAACTCTTATGGACGGCAGCAAATATCCTTCAGTTTTCATATATATTTTTGTCAATAGGCATAATGATGATTATAGTGTGCCATTAAAGCATCAGGCTGACGCATAACATGTTAACACCTTGGGTGCGGCACTTTGTCATATGCCACCAGCGTCATGAGCTCAGTACGACTGGGCCATGCCACTGTGTAAGGCCCGGGCAGGAGTGCTGTATCCGTAGTCTTTCCACGGTAGGGTATAAAAATAAACTTTATTTGTATTTAACATGTTTGATGTACATAAATAAAAGATGTGTCGGATGGTTGAAAGCCACAGTTGCTCGCGTGTTTGGGGCTAGCAACACGTATTATGAAAAACATGTAACCATCATTCAATTCACTGTCTCTCACTTCACACACTCACCCCCGTATTTACTATTTACCTGAGGATAACAGGTTTTTCACAATACGTAGACAGAAGTCTTTAAAAAAAAAAAAAAAAAAAAAAAAAAAAAAAAAAAAAACTTGGTTACCACTGTACCATACGGGGGTTTTGGACTAAAAGTAAGCTTCACTCTCTGCACATTTTCATGTATAAACAAGAGATAGAACGTATTTCAATGATATATCCTTGAAAGCAGAGGAATAGACCTTTCCAATGACACCTGAATCATGTCTGTACGACCACTGGTTGCCGTGCAACGATATTGCACACGTGACGCAACATCGGTAAAAAATAGCGAGTTTGAGCGGTTTCTGCTATTCCCAAGTCTGTAAGGGAGTTGAAGATGTCTCCCACTGCCACTAATGATGGCTCAGATACGGAGGGCGGTGGATGGGATGGTCCCGCGCTGCTTAGACTCGCTCGCCTGCCTCCCAGCCCTTTTTCAAGGCAGAAATTTGGCAATTGTCATATGACAAGTGCCGCAGTGATGACCGTATTTTATATATAACAGCCCGCAGTCATTGAGTTAATTAATAAACCTGAAGACTGGTACACTATATCAGTGTCACAGACATAATATACATTATGAGTTGATAGTACAAAATTATGCGGAAAAAAGACAGGTCTTTATTCCATTTTGTATTATTGGAGCAGTTTATAGCTGAATATCCTGTAATACCCATCGTGGCAACAATGACATGCCTTCAATATTCACATGTGCAAGAAACACACGCTTCTCCCACTTGAATGATGCCGCCAACTGAAGTGATTATTCCAATCGGCCGCTAGGTGGCTAGTCTGACCAGCGCCGACCGGGCCGCCCGTAAGAGAGACTTATCTTGTTATATTCATTATCTTTGTTAATAATAAGATCCCTAATAGGCTGCACCTTTGATATTAGAAGCATAACCGTCGGACATGTCCCCACCTTACTTTTTTTGTCAAAACCGCACTCTAAAAACTATAGAAAGATACTTGCTATGGTAAAGGTCATTCGACTAGTTTAGGGCTTTGTGAGATAACTCTAACACCGGCACTCGACATATAAAAGTCCTTAGTGTATCTGTCCGACGCCATGGTCGAGGACACTTGCAATTTAATGGTTTAAACACCGCCCCTGAGTTCCTTGAATCTCTTATAACGGTCAGTGGCAAACCGAGCGAAATCAGTAAGTTCATGATCTTACTATCTCCTCGCGTTAGCCCGATACCTTGTCGCTGTGTCATGACACTAGAGACATTGCATTAAAGACCTAAGTCAAGAGTACCGAAACGGAACTTCATCACCGATTAGCATAACGGTCAGGATAGACGAGCAATTAGGCCCAGGACATGTCCTAGCTAATTACTCGCATTAGTCCGACGAAAGTGCCCAATGTTATGACATCAAGGAACTATCATTTAAGACCCAAAACAAGCTAATCCATCTGTATCCCTAACTACTCATCCACACGGCAGGACCACCTAAACGGCCCAACGGAGAACTAGAAGACCAGACAGCTGCTATCTCATCTCAACTCACACTCCAACTTCAAGTGCTAGTCTAAAGACGCCTGGCCAGTGCAGTGTTGCCAGGAGGTGGTTTGTTTTATATTTATCCACTGTATTTCCAGCTTTTCGGCGGTTTCTGAATATTATGCTCGGTGTGTTGTATGTGAAATAACAAAGGGGTTTGTATGCTACTTTCTAGTATAATAAGTTGGCTAAATTGTAACCACAATGTCAAGGATAAATGCAAATAATACAAACTATAGAAATTTGGTAACCTTGTTTAATGCCTAGAGAGTGATGTCATTGCCAGCCAATCACGGGCGCGGTCTCATATCTGTTGTAGAGGCCGGCGGCAAAGTTGAGTTACATAGAGTATAGTAGCTGTTTTGTTTGGTCTATTAATTCATTTTTTCATTTATTTTTTGTTTCCTCGCTAGACCTCGCTCAAACTTAAAAACAAAACACCCCCTAAACCCCCCAACTCCAAGATACATTTGTACATTTTTCGGTAGAAAAATGTCCAGGCTGAAGGCCGGTTCCTCTTATAATTACAGGCTCGCTGTCGCTCGCCAGGAAAAAATCGACACCTAAATGCCACGATAGTTCTTAAAATTTACAATGAAATGGAGCTAAACGTGTTAGAATCACCAAACTAATGGGCCGAACGTCTTAAAATGTCAATACTAACGGGGCTAAACATGATGGTGAAGGGGGCCAGAAAAACCGACCCATCCCCCCTTAATATTCCACCTGTCCCCCCCTCCCACTCTCTCTCTCTCTCTCCCCTCCATGCTATTCTTACACCTCTCTCTCTCCCCCTTATTTCCATGTTATTTGTTCGGCCCCCCAACCTTCACCCGATTTCTCCCGTTCCTACTTGTTTACCTTCCTCCTATCTTTCGTTTCTATAACTTTATGTTTATGTTTTTCCAATTCTTCTTACAATATTTCGTAAGAGCTTAAATGTTCTGGGGAATGTTGTTGCTAAAGTTTTTTGTATTGTTTTGTGTGTGTGTGTGAGTGAGGGTTTGGGTGAAAATAACGTCTTCGTAACCAATTTCGACAATCCAAAGAGTTGATAGACGTTGCTCATGACATTTTCACGCTGATTGTACTCATTAGAATATGGCATTCACGAGAACATTTTGCATTTGTAAATTCCATATTTTCTTATTTTGTGTTATTCAATTCTAACTCCGGACATAGGCCTGTATAATCAATTGTTCCACACGATGAAGTCAGGAAGTCTTACTCCAGATGACGAGTGAGACTACAGGTCAGTTAGATGTTTTAATCGGGTCGTTTGAAGTCTTACCTTCATAAACATAAGGTACCTGGATGTCTCCTCGTGATACATTGTATTGTACCGCTAATGTCTCAAAATGGACTGGAGTTCTCGAAAAGAGGCTCCAGTAATGACGCTATTCTTGACTTACAGTGTGCTGGCTTAATAATCCTGAAGGGTTGATAGCCACTGAAGTCCTATTTTAACTACCTAACTCTAATGTCTCGAAGGACATATCAATCTCGGACAACTCACTTTCATTCACACCATCTATTGAGCTTCTCTCTCAGTAGGCCCTGCCCCCACAGCCTATTAGAATATGGGCATATTCATACAATGCCAAAACATTGGAAACAGTGTGTGTAGTTTGTATGGCGTGTTGATGAGCTTTATGGTAATATACTGAAACCTAGTACACCACAAAGTCCATCCCAATTGAAACCTAGTACACCACAAAGTCCATCCCAATTGAAACCTAGTACACCACAAAGTCCATCCCAATTGAAACCTAGTACACCACAAAGTCCATCCCAATTGAAACCTAGTACACCACAAAGTCCATCCCAATTGACCACTTGCGAGTTTCAGCCTATAAGGAAGTTGGAGCTGTAGACATTGATATTTAGCAGAATTACCAGCTACAATATGGTTATAGTGCATTCATAAATACATACAACCCAATTCAACATACTATTTATCAATCAGAAGCCTACATTATTAGTAAATATCTGTTGTATGTCAATGTTTACGGCTACAACTTCCTTATAGCCTGAAACTCGCAAGTGGTCAATTATAACTATCCATTAACACATCGAGATTTGAATCCGGGGCATTAAGATTACTAGTCCAGTAGCAAGATCACTCCATCACACTTTCATCATCATGGGTAACACTAAAACAGTCAATTAGCTTTCTAGATTACCAAAATTATATGTGTGTATTAGTGCGCGTATGTGTGTTGTCCATTAACTATCGGCAGCAAAAGTCCTTGTTGTTCTTGTTTGTTGATTGAAGGGCTGTGTGGGCAGGCCAAATTAACCCTGCCACAGACCAAGCAAAAGTCCTGTCGCCTCCCCTGCCTAACAGCTCTAACCCCTTCTCTCCCTCATCACCCTATTACCTTACAACCACACATCTCGCAGTATGCCATCTGGTGGTAGAAATATGCACTATTTGTACACCTAACATTTTTGCGGGTCACGGTGCGCTAGGAGAGGCGACGGGACTTTTGCTGCCGACTGTACATTTTGTGCTGTCAGTATTAGGAGTGCAGTGTCTCAATTACCCCATCCATTAACATCACCGTGTTTCGTCTCCCCTACTAATTTATTCCCATCTCTCTCTCTCTCTCTCTCTCTCTCTTTTTGTCTTATGGTGATTCAACAATTGAGGATGATATTGTCTGCTTATGCATAAACTTTTTGAATGATCTGTAGGATGAAATTTATGTCTATTTTTTCAGTAGAAGATTGAGACACCATTCCTTGTGTACGAGCTGATCCCTCACATTACCTGGTACCACTCCTTGTGTACCAGCTGATCCCTCACATTACCTGGTACCATTCCTTGTGTACCAGCTGATCCCTTACATTACCTGGTACCATTCCTTGTGTACCAGCTGATCCCTCACATTACCTGGTACCATTCCTTGTGTACCAGCTGATCCCTCACATTACCTGGTACCATTCCTTGTGTACAGCTGATCCCTCACATTACCTGGTACCATTCCTTGTGTACCGGCTGATCCCTCACATTACCTGGTACCATTCCTTGTATACCAGCTGATCCCTCACATTACCTGGTACCATTCCTTGTGTAACAGCTGATCCCTCACATTACCTGGTACCATTCTTTGTGTACCAGCTGATCCCTCACATTACCTGGTACCATTCCTTGTGTACCAACTGATCCCTCACATTACCTAGTACCATTCCTTGTGTACCAGCTGATCCACTAGGGAGGTGTGGCTCGTGGGACTACCTGGATACCGCGGGATTCCCATTAACCCCTCCAATCCCAGCGACGGCTACCAGCCGTCAGTAGATAAGTCACTCCCCAGTCCCAGCGACGGCTCCCAGTAATGTACTTTCCTTGTAACTGCCTGGTACCACAACTGTTTGAGCACTGCTCTCGATATGGCAACACTTCTCAGCTTATATCCAACCCTCTGAAAGCTGGGAGAGCCAGTCTTCCTTCATCTCTTGAGGTGGAAGGTTGTTCTATCTTGCCAGTTTGGCCACATTGTTTGGGACTGGGGGGGGGGGGGGGACTTTTATTACTGTATCCTATGGTACAGTAAGGGTTAAGGGAATTTTGAGGCTACAACAACAACAACAACTACCAGCTGGTCTCACACACCCACCAAGTCCTCTGTTGTTGTTCCCCAGGCTATCTGACCGAATAACCCCAAGGTCCCGAGCAAGGCCAAGTCCATAAAAAGCGCCACCACAGAACCCTCCCTGCTTTACCACTAATGATGCCCAGGTGACCGAAACCGCTCACAGGCGAGGAATTGAGGGGGGTGTGGAAACAAAGCCTCACCCAAGGCCCAGTGTCCCTTAACAATTATGAAGGGAAAGTTGAGGGGCATATACTGTAAACCTTGCCAAGTCCTCTGTTGTCTTCGCTGAACAGTCAGGAATGGAGAGCTATTTGTTTTTAGGATTACTGGACTTTCACTGGGGGGATAGTGTGCTTGGTTGTGGCCAGTTTACCTTGAGTCTCTGGGGTGTTCTTTCTTGGCTTTTCTTAACTGTATTGATGGTGTAATGGTTAGAGTGTTTAAGATCTGTATGTGGTAACCCAGGTTCGAATCCCGGTAGGATCACATGCTTTCATTAATTTCATTGGGAGGTGTTTGGTGTTGGGAGTGAAATAAATAAATTATATTATTTAGCTTTGTTTACCTCGTTTTGCCTCACTGTTTCTCTGCCTGCGTCACTATATCTTATGTGGGGGATTTTGGGTTCGTCTGTTGTTACGACCGGCAATACAAAATAAACAAGGGCACTCAATATTGGACTAGATGATAGGCTATATCTGCAACAACGGTACGCTAATTCCAAACCCTCGAACTATTACGCCGGTGAACAAAACACTTAAACCCTCCAGAGTTAATCTCCTGGATAACGGGGTATCAATTAACTGGATTTTAGTGCACTTCTACAAAGGATTTCCGGTGACGGCAAAGCCTACTCACAACAGGAGTACTTTACGTTAATAAAATGCTCTTAAGTAATGACAATGCTTGAATAAACTATAACAAGATTTATTAAAGAAATATATGCTTACGTTAACGTTAGTGTTAGTCTGTACTCAACACTAAACTCTTCAATGCTCTATGAAAACACTGGTAGTCTAGTCCTACAGCAATCAGATATGGAATCTTCTGGAAACGTCTGATGCTCTAAGATGCTCGTTAATATAGAACAGACATAATGCAGGGGCAGGACACCAAAGCGTGTATCTTAAATACACCAATAAGTAGGATACATATATATAACAAGGGAGTGCAACAACTCTGTGACAGCACTAATAATAGCCACTCAAAACAGTACTTCCTTAGTCAAAGTAACAGCCATACTGGGTTGTGCGCCAAGCATCAACCTAGGCTAAAATAATACGTGAATTCCTAAAGCATACACAGATAAAGTTAATAAACACAATGCTGTCTTTATTCCTAATAAATTCTAGCAGCGGTATAAAAGGTACCAGGAGGCTAGGCAGAGCGCAAGCATGCTCGTAGCCTACTGTCTCCCCTTGAACAGATTTCCCTTATGTTACGTTAATTGACTTGGAAGCTCTCTTGGTAAGTCCAGATCTCAAGTATCTGGTCTTACCCTGGCGCTCCACAAAGGTCAATACAATGAGGTAGCGAGCATACGAGCAAGAGTAGGCAAAAGCCCTTCGCTCGTATACTGCTACACTCGCAAAGGAAAAATATGCACAAAGGTTACAGGCACCTAGCTCCATCGAAGTCGTATAGGCTTTGACTCGCCATATACATAACTCAGACAACGACTAAAGATACCTTCCACTGTCTAGCATTAAATAGTAACAAAGAACAACTCAACAATTAGAAGCAACCCAATGATAATATGACTAATGTGACTATGACTAATAATCCCTAAGCTAGTGCAAAACATGTATGTGAGAGCTGGTGCTGGTAATACGACTGGCCGACTATGGAAGTCGTATGCAGAACCAGAAGGGATAAGTAATTGAATAAAGGTGAGAAGTAATGGAAAAGAAGAAGTTCAGAGAGAGAAACAGTAGTACAGGGGGTTAGATTGGGGGACAGATTGCAAGGGACGTCTAGTACCAGGCACGCTATGCCAAGCTCTGCAGGACACACGCGGGAGGAATCCCCGCACCACCCTCCCAGGACGGCGGCCTCCAATCACAGACCACTACGTCATGAAATGCAAGAGTCCTATGACGTAGCCAGGCCCGCCGGCCAATCAAGGGCGTGGGAAAGCCCGCGCGAGCGAGTGAGGGAGGGAAGCACACGTACATACACACGCACACAATACCACCTCACTGCCTACCTCGCTCTTTCTCCTTTAACTTCACTCTGCATATCTTATACTCTATCACTAATATAAAATACTTCCATGTGTCACAGACAAGAATAAAGACCACCACTGATCTGGCTGTGACTACATGAATACTAGGAAAGAAAGAACATCGTTCTACGATTATTATAGCCCATTCCACTGCCCTGGCGAGCGCTAGCGAGTACGAGCACATTCTGGCAAGCTGGCCAGCGTAACACCCCGCCCAAGATGTGGGACATTGTAACCTCTGGTAAACGCCACATCTGACCAGACAGAATGCTCATAAACCCCGCCTCACCTAGCTACTCCCCCAAGTTGTGAAAACAAGGCACAATCACAACATAAAACACTTCATTATATAAACAAATCTACACAACACTTCCCAAAAAGAATAGTATCACTTAACAATGTTACGCTCAACGAGCAAGCTTCAACAAGCCTAGCCTACTAAGACAAAAACTCAGCATGTCTTAGATTCTTGCTGTAACGTACTGCACTTATATAATATCAAAAAGAAAGAGTTTTTATGTGAGGTTTTTGTATTATTTTTAACACCTTACGAGCGGCCTATGCGGTTTATTTATGTGTACCGCCCAGCGGGGTGTTTTTAGCCAAAATAGGGCTGTTTACGTGATCATTTTCATACCTAAATAAGACCCAGAACGTAAAACAAGTACCTATCCCTGAAAGGGCATAAACAGAGCTTTCGAATGACACCATAACGATCCTTGTATGATGGATAGTTTTCTTGCAATAACCGTGCAACGCGAGTGCAAAAAGCAGGTAATTCGGTACTTTCGGTACATAATTGAGTATGTAGCGAGTGAGAGAGGGAGGAGGGAGCTGAGATTTGTGTCAGTAGGTTCGCCGCGGTGGTCTGGAGCAGTCATACGCTCGCTAGTCTCCTGCCACCACTTGTCTCTCTCTCTCAGCCACATTACGTGCTGAAATTGCCACTCGAGTTATGTCGAGCGCCGCCACATAGTCCAGCTTTATTTAACTCGACTTAAGTGGTGGGCCGCTTTTTAAGGGTTAATAGTGTTTTTGGCGGCTTTGCACTACAGGGGCAAGCCTAATTTTTCTCTACTCTCAAACACACACTAACTGAACGGCATGGGTGCTCCTTAAGACATACCCTCCCGTGACAAACAATCAGCCAAAACATTATCAGTGCCCTTAACATGCCACACATCCAACTTGTGTCCCGGCAGCAAAACAACACCTGGCACTGATAAACTGCCCAGTTCATCACAAGACTGGCACTTCTCTTCGCTCTCTCCGGCAACGGGACCTGCCAATAACCTTTCACTAGTTCTACCTTCGTGATAAGCAATGCAGCCCCGATGCGGTCTATGGGGGTGTCAACTCTGGGTAAGGTATAGGCGTCTGTCAGGGATAATGTACACACACTCTTGCAATCAACACACACACGGATCTTGCCACTTAACACAGATTGCAAAGTTACAGGCAACGACCACTCACGATATCCCTTATCCCTCAGACCCTTCGTCAACATGTAGTCCAGCTCTGCTTTCACAACAGGCTGTCGAGCAGGATTTATACGGTAGGGAGCAACTTTGAGCCTTGCACTGTCTCCAGCCTCCATGTCGGATTCTACCCCGTACATCAGGCCTGGAGAATCAACAAACATACGGACGTACTGCCACAGCCTAGTAAACAACTTCTCTTGACGTTTAGGAACAAGAGGTTGCAACTTATCTCGACGAACAACATGCTCATTGCCCTCCCACAACCCAGCCGAGACCACAGTTTCTACACAATAGTCTCCCTCCTTCTCCACTTTTGTCCCTAGAACAGCCAGGTCATGAGAGGGACAATCTGTACCACCTGTGCAGTCACTCCCACAGTTCATAATTGCTAATGCTCCCCCCCCGATACCGTACATGCGCACCCCCGCATTCCTTGCGACTACATCTACCTGCGCAGCATCACCGCCTTCAGCGACATGGCCAGATACAGTCGGTCTATGGTAGGGCTGTTGCATACGACTAGAGCAGCATTGGGAGGCTATGCGACGACCGGGCACATCCACTCCACAGCCAACCTCACCAATCTGCTCAATGTCCTGATTCTGACCACTACCCTTAGCAGCCATTGGTCGACCCTGACCTGACAACAATGCTAAAGCCTCGTCGCCCACCTTGAACCACTGAAACAACGAGGCCAACGGTCTACTCACACTCAAGTGACCTGTCAGCGGAACATCGTGCACCGCATGAGTTGTGAGGCCTGGGTGCTCGGCACAAACAGTGGGGTATGAACCGAGCAGGTGCTGGAGCGCTGCACACTGCTGCTCAGGCAGGTGCTCTAGCGCTTCCACAGCCACCTGGCTCGTGTCCCCCGCCTACTGCTCCGCCGAGACATGACAATCCCAACTCTTCACCACCTGCGCCTCACTGCCCCCTCTCCTTCTCCACCTTGGCCGCTGCAGACCAACATAGGGACAGTAGGCTGCTCAGGTGGTTGCCTCACAAACTCCTTCGACCGGTTCACATGACATGCTTCACCGTCCTCGAGTTCAATAGCCCCGTTCCTACAACTCTCAATACTAAGATCGTCTGGTTGCCCCTGGGAACTACTCTGTCGCGGAATGCCATCACGCCCTACCGTGTCACTACGGGGGACAGGTTCTGGGGCCACTCCGGAGCTCACCTTTGGGTCAAGTACCGAGTCACCAAGGAGTGTCGCTGCATCCAAACTCTCAACCGGACCAGCCTCGACTTTCTCCTTCCGACCCTTCCTCCGCTAGTCTAAAACTTGGGTATTAGGCTGTGACACCTGAGCGGACTGAGATCTCTCGAGCCCCTCTTGCCCCTCCCTACTCGTGTCGGCCGCCCTCTTGGCAACGACTAAGGGTGGAACCTCGGAAGTGGGTACCGCAAAGTCGTTGCCGAGAAGGAGGTCGACCCCCTCTACTGGCAATTTCTCCACCAAACCCACATCCAACTCCCGTGTCACACCGTCCACCTCAAGCTCCATTCTGACCAGCGGGTAAGACCGCGTAGCATTGATACCTTGAACCACTACAACCCGAGCCGCGTTAATAGGCTTGCCAGTGAAATTCTGAACAAGTGTCTGGGAGGCGCCCGTATCACGCAACAACTCAAGCCTATGCTCCACACCAGCCCACCTCACAGTGCCATGCCCCCTATGACCACAAAAAACATCTCGGACGGGTGACGAGCCCTCCTGCTGCTTCTGCACCGGCGATGACTTCGTAACCGACTGTTTACCCCAGGCAAACGCGGAAGACCTCAAAGACACGCCAATGTTGCTCACTAGTAACACCACTGCTGTAGGCGGTGTGCTCGGACATGAGCGCGCAATATGCCCCTTTTCATGACACTTGAAACACTCCACTTCGCTCATGGACTTCCTCTGAGGTGAGGAAGGGCCCTGGCCTCTCTTTAACGGGAAGGGTTTCGACTTGGGATCATATTTGGCAACAGTACTCTTAAATGGATAATTGTTTGTGTCATTAATTTGGGGGGGGGGGTGGAGTGGTACGCCCCTTGTTACCTGCCTCAGCTCTCTGTGCAGACCCGCACCCACGAATCAATGACAACCTGAGGTCAGCCATCTTAGCCGCCTCCTGCAGAGTTTTTGGTTGCTTTTCTTTCAGGTTAAGAGTCAAGTCACTGCCAGTACATTTAAAAAATTGCTCCAACAATACTAATTGCTTCACTGCCTCAAAAGTAGTAGCCTTCTCTGATCTTAACCAATTCTCAAATGCATCTGACAGCTCACTAGCGTGTTCCTGGAAAGTATCCTCCTTTCTCTTTGGAACAGCCCTAAATTTCAGCCTATAGGTCTCTGGCTGCAACTCATATGCCCTCAGGACAGCCTCTTTCAACGCCTCGTAATTCACACAGGAATCTAGGGGCAAAGCATCATACCCCTTGAGTGCTTTCCCTGTCAAACGTGACGAAACAAGGGCTGCCCACTTCTCCTCGGGCCATTGGTGCTCCTGGCACTTTTTCTCGAACCGGAGACAAAATTTGGTAACTCCTAACTCATCAAAAACTTGAACCAACTTTAGTAGATGCGACAGGGACTGGTCATGGGCTCGACCCCCCTGGACGACCATGTTCCTTGTCACCTCTACACGAGTTTTCTCTAGATCAACATCGGCACAATACCTTTCAGACTCAAACCTAAGCTCAACCTCTCGCTGCTTGAGGTCAGCCTCTCGCTGCTGCTGCTGCTGCCTGAGCTCAGCCTCTCGCTGCCGCTGCTCAAGCTCAGCCTCATGCTTTCGCTGCTCGAGTTTGGCGAGTTCGAGCTGAAACAACATCTCGGCAGACAAACCTTGAGGAGGGGGTGCAACTATTGGGGACCAACCCCGTGAGCCACCTGGAGGCATACCCAACCGACAGCGGCATCGGCCTGCGGGAACGTACCCGGCTCCGGAGCCCGAGGGGGCGCTATGATAGGAGTCGAGTGGAATGGGGGCTGGGCCGAAGGTGCCCCAGCTCCCGCTCTACCCGAAGCCCCATGCACCCCACCGAGCACCCAGGTAACCAGCTCACCTCTCGACAAACCGCTAGTACCGGACAACCCTAAGACCGTTGCTACACACTGCAGTCCGTACCGGTCTAGCCCCGACACCCGATCCGCCGACACAGGCTCCTCCCAAAAAATCCGAGCATCCTCCTCATTGTTCACCACCCGAGCGCCGTTAGACAACTCCACCTTTTCCACCTCCTCACCTGTCTCTCGCACTGTGCCCTCACTATGTTCAGACCCGTCCAGTGACATGATGGAGTCAACAAAAAAATTCTCAAGTCAAGACAAAAGTAGCCAAACTCTCGCGTAGCTTTATTCACAACAAATATTTGAAGATGTTCTTGAGTGCAATAATAGGTCACCAATAAACTCCAACAAGTTCTATATATCCTCAAAACAATGTCCACTGCCAACAATGCGAGAACAAAATTAAACTCCAAATGACAATAAGATTTCTCCAAAAACAAAATGCAATATTCAGTTCACTGTATTCTGGTCTAAGGTCGCCATTTGTTACGACCGGCACTACGAAATAAACAAGGGCACTCAATATTGGCTAGATGATAGGCTATATCTGCAACAACGGTACGCTAATTCCAAACCCTCGAACTATTACGCTGGTGAACAAAACACTGAAACCCTCCACAGTTAATCTCCTGGATAACGGGGTATCAATTAACTGGGTTTTAGTGCACTTCTACAAAGGCTTTCCGGTGACGGCAAAGCCTACTCACAACAGGAGTACTTTACGTTAATAAAATGCTCTTAAGTAATAACAATGCTTGAATAAACTATAACAAGATTTAATAAAGAAATATATGCTTACGTTAACGTTAGTGTGAGTCTGTACTCAACACTAAACTCTTCAATGCTCTATGAAAACACTGGTAGTCTAGTCCTACAGCAATCAGATATGGAATCTTCTGGAAACGTCTGATGCTCTAAGATGCTCGTTAATATAGAACAGACATAATGCAGGGGCAGGACACCAAAGCGTGTATCTTAAATACACCAATAAGTAGGATACATATATATAACAAGGGAGTGCAACAACTCTGTGACAGCACTAATAATAGCCACTCAAAACAGTACCTCCTTAGCCAAAGTAACAGCCATACTGGGTTGTGCGCCAAGCATCAACCTAGGCTAAAATAATATGTGAATTCCTAAAGCATACACAGATAAAGTTAATAAACACAATGCTGTCTTTATTCCTAATAAAGTCTAGCAGCGGTATAAAAGGTACCAGGAGGCTAGGCAGAGCGCAAGCATGCTCGTAGCCTACTGTCTCCCCTTGAACAGATTTCCCTTATGTTACGTTAATTGACTTGGAGGCTCTCTTGGTAAGTCCAGATCTCAAGTATCTGGTCTTACCCTGGCACTCCACAAAGGTCAACACAATGAGGTAGCGAGCATACGAGCAAGTGTAGGCAAAAGCCCTTTGCTCGTATACTGCTACACTCGCAAAGGAAAAATATGCACAAAGGTTACAGCCACCTAGCTCCGTCGAAGTCGTATAGGCTTTGACTCGCCATATACATAACTCAGACAACGACTAAAGATACCTTCCACTGTCTAGCATTAAATAGTAACAAAGAACAACTCAACAATTAGAAGCAACCCAATGATAATATGACTAATGTGACTATGACTAATAATCCCTAAGCTAGTGCAAAACATGTATGTGAGAGCTGGTGCTGGTAATACGACTGGCCGACTATGGAAGTCGTATGCAGAACCAGAAGGGATAAGTAATTGAATAAAGGTGAGAAGTAATGGAAAAGAAGAAGTTCAGAGAGAGAAACAGTAGTACAGGGGGTTAGATTGGGGGACAGATTGCAAGGGACGTCTAGTACCAGACACGCTATGCCAAGCTCTGCAGGACACACGCGGGAAGGATCCCCGCACCACCCTCCCAGGACGGCGGCCTCCAATCACAGACCACTACGTCATGAAATGCAAGCGTCCTATGACGTAGCCAGGCCCGCCGGCCAATCAAGGGCGTGGGAAAGGCCGCGCGAGCGAGCGAGGGAGGGAAGCACACGTACATACACACGCACACAATACCACCTCACTGCCTACCTCGCTCTTTCTCCTTTAACTTCACTCTGCATATCTTATACTCTATCACTAATATAAAATACTTCCATGTGTCACAGACAAGAATAAAGACCACCACTGATCTGGCTGTGACTACATGAATACTAGGAAAGAAAGAACATCGTTCTACGATTATTATAGCCTATTCCACTGCCCTGGCGAGCGCTAGCGAGTACGAGCACATTCAGGCAAGCTGGCCAGCGTAACACTGTCTGTTCGCTTGAGTCCTCGGTCCACTCTGCCTATCTGTATCTATGCCTGCCCCACTGTTTCTCTGTCTCTTTCACTATCTCTCACTGGGGAGATTGTGTGTTCGCTTGTCAGGTCGCCCGAGTTCCTGGTTACTGGAATATTTTTCGTTGTTGCATCACTCTATATTTAATTAATCCTCCATAATATACCATACAAGTTGATTGTTTGATTGATAAGTTATATTTTGCTACTTGCTACTCTGGACACACAATACTGTTATAGTTATTTGTGAATGGCATTCGAAAAATGTATTCCCGTTTTATTGTTCTTCAACATATGGTGTTAATGATCAATCTATATAACTATTAACATCGTGGTGATATTTGTATGACTTCAATAGACACACGTGTATCACCCCCTAAGATAATGCATAAAACTTACCTCATTGAGTTAGCTCGATTAATGAAATTAATATAATGTACTGTATATTGATTCCTCGTACTCAAGCCGTTTGCTATATAATAATATGGACTTGTTGGCTTGGGGGTACTGGTCGAGGGGAAAGGTAAGAGAGACATCATGTGAGGATGGGCTATTATTATGAAAACATTACGATTTACGGCTTCTTCAGATTAAACTGGTAAAAAAAAAAAAAAAAAAAAAAAACACTCTATATGGGAGTACTTGTATAATGTTGACATTAATCCTCCACACCAACAGCAAATGTTAGTCCGTATGCTGTATTTGCCTATATTTACATAGAGAGTGCTCTCTATATTCCCTAACCATAAATAATCAGATGTATTTTAAGTCAGTCTGACTTTCTGGGGAATTGACAAGCTTCTTTTAGTTTATTTACAGATTAACGCGTTTTGAACTGAACAGCAAATATACCTATGGCAAGTGTTTAATTATTCTATGTGAAATACTTTCAAAACATCAACAGGTTAGTATTCATTGATGTCCACCAGTATTTGTTACACTTGAGCACAGTTTAATTTAAGTTTGGACTAAGATTGAGACACATTTAGAAGTTGTACAGTATAACTGGGTATTGTATTATTACTTCCGATAACGACGGTGGTTTTGGTTTTGCTTCCGTGTGTCTGTTTGCTTGTATATTTGTTTAATAACAAGATATCTCAAAAAGTATTGGATTGATGTTCACGAAAGTTTTTTGTGCAGATAGGATATGCGCCAAGGAAGAAGTGAGGCGATCGGTAGAGCGCCTACCTCCGCCAGTGTAGCCGGAGGCATGCACTCTCCCGAGTGTCCCTTTAGTTTCCCCCCTTTTGTTTTCATTAGTTCTCAACTGTGCACTGCAAATATAATATGCTTAATTCTAAAAGCAAGTCATTATATCAACCAACTATTTTTTGTATATAAGTGTAAACTTCTATACCACGAATATTCAATTATCTATCTGGTATCATGCTAACGCACATTACATTTATTATTGCTATTTTTGTTTTGCCTCATATTCGTTGTTCCCTGCCTGGCTGCGAAGTTGTTCTGCTTCCTGTGCTCTCCATTTTCCCTGTTTGTTTTCCTTTGCTCTCTGATATTGCTTTCTCTGTCCTTTTGTTTTTTATCTTCCTTCCTGTTCTAGGTTGCACCCAATTATTCTGTTCCCTCGCCCTACGATCTTCCTCGATTTTGTTATTGCTTTTGGTCTCGCAAATTTCTTTATATTCTGCACTTCAATTAAGCTAAATGTTAATGCTGTAATTTCTACTTCATTTCGACGTCTTTGTTTCAATTTAAACCAGCACAGATTAAGAGGCGACTTAATTCACATGTTCAAAATCATCAAAGGCATCGACAATATGAACTGTAGTAAGTACTTCACTATCGACCAATCTAATTACACGCAGGGAAATGGTTGCAAAATTATTGGTAAATCTTTTAACTCACACGAATCTAAGAATTTCTTCATCAATCGAGTTGTCAACTTGTGGAATGGGCTTCCCCAAGACGTTGTAGACTGCAGCCCGTTGATTCTTTTAAACTTTGCTTAGACAAATATCTTGCATCAAACCCGTGACTCACAGCGTTTGTAAATTAATAACTTTATTAAATTCCCCCCTCAGATTCATCAAGGATTATTGCATATATACTGTATATTACTAAGACGAAGATAAGTAGTGGAAGAGGAGGTGGGGATCAGGAGGTCAGAAGTGTGGGAAGCCATGAAAAGAGTGAAGTTGGGGAAAGCACCAGGAACAGATGGAGTGATTGGGGAAATGTTGAGGTATGGTGGTGAGATAGTGATCGAATGGGTATGGAAAATGTGCAAACTAGCATGGGAGAAGGGGAGTGCACCTGAAAACTGGAAGACAGGCATAATAGACCCCCTATATATGAAGGGGAAAGAGGAGTGTGTGGTAACCACCAAGGAATATGTCTTCTAAGCATAGTAGGGAAGGTGTACAGTTGGGTAGTGATTGAGAGAGTAAGAACGAGAACGGAGAAATGGATAGGTGACAAGCAGGGCCGTTTTAGGAAGGAAAGAGGATGTGTAGATCAGATTTTTACCCTGAATTGTGTTGTGGAGAAATATCTGGAGAAACAACAAAAGGTGTATGTTGCCTTTATGGATTTGGAGAAAGCCTATGACAGAGTGGATAGAGCAGGTATGTGGAAAGTACTTAGAATATACAGAGTAGATGGCAAGTTGCTGAAAGTAGTGAAGAGCATATATATGAGGGTGCAAAGGCGGCAGTACGTGTGGAGAATGAGCAGAGCGAGTTCTTTGACCTGAATGTTGGGTTGAAACAGGGGTGTGTGATGTCCCCGTGGTTGTTTACTGTATATATGGATGGAGTCATGAAAGAAATACAAGGACGAGCAGTGGATGTTGGCGTGCTGCTGATAAGGGAGGGAAATGAGTGGAAGCTACCTGTACTGCTGTTTGCTGATGATACAGTTATGATGAGTGATAATGAATGGGAGTTGCAGGGTCTGGTAAATATGTTTGGAACATTCTGCGAAAAACGGAATCCGAAGGTAAATGCGGGGAAGAGCAAGTTTATAGTCTTGGAAAGGGGTGAAGCCACAGAGTGTGAGGTGAACTTGAACAGTCAGGCTATGGAGATTGTCAGCTCATTGAAGTATCTGGGCAGTGTGTTGGGTAAAGATGGGACTATGGATGAAGAAGTGCAGGAGAGGGTGCAACAGGGAAAGAGGGTTGTAGGAACGTTGAAAGCAGTAACAAGAAATAGGGTGGTCAGTATGGAAGTGAAGAAGTCCTTGCATGACAGTGTGGTAATCCCGATACTAACTTACGGAAGCGAAGCTTGGACGTTCGGGAAGAGAGCGGTGGAAATTAGTTACTTGAGAAGTGCGTGCGGAGTTACATGGAGGGATAGACAGACGAATGAGGAAGTAAAAAGGAGGTGTGGTGTGGAGGTAGATGTGCTGCAAAGTGTGAAAAGGAACAACTTGAGATGGTTCGGCCATATGGAACGTATGGAAAGCGAGAGAATGACTAAGAGGGTGTACGAGAGCGAGGTGGAAGGACAGAGAGGGAGAGGTGCACCAAAGGAGAGGTGGAAGTATGGAGTGAGGAAATATATGGATGAAGGCAGTGGTGGTTGGGAGGAGGGGCATCGACTGACTGGGGACAGAGGTGCATGGGGGCGGTTCGTTCGTGGCCACCCCTTCGGGGATCACGGCGTCAGGCAATATATAAATAGATAGACTAAGATGTTACTCTCATTTTCCCAGATATACGAAAGATCACTTATAACAGTGCTATGTTACTAACCCATCTGTCCCCTCTTAACTTCCTAATCTTGCCACGGACATTAGTACCAGGGCAGTAGTTCCCTTTCCAGCTTCTCCTTACCCACTGTTTGGTCACTTGATCCTCAGTGTTTTGGAGGACAAGCTGCCTAGAGGGGTCACTAGATCTGTTGTTGCTTGATTTTTTGTGTACTCCTTTGTACTTTGTACTTCCTCCCTCCCTTCAGACTCTCATCACATCCCTCCACTTCCCCCCCCCCCCCCCTCTCTCCCTCCCTCCCTTTAGACTCTCCTCATCTCCCTCTCTCTCCCTCCCACCATCTCTCTCCACTGCTTCATAACACCCAGCAAATTGGATATTACCTACGTGATTTATACGTGCCTTGCCCTGGCCCTCCCTCCCTATTTATCATAACCTCCACGCTCGCTTGTATTACCAGGACCGTTTTTTGTGCAACCGTGTTTGGCAGTTTGTTTACTTTAGGACCCTGACCCTACAGTTTTATTATATACAGTATATATATATATATATATATATATATATATATATATATATATATATATATATATATATATATATATATATATATATATGTTGGTAAAGCCAGGTAATACATTTTCTTTAATACATACGAGGTTGAAAGAAATGGCAATTTCTGCGTTGGAAATTTTATTATTCAAAGTTTCCAGGTCTTTGATGAGTTTTCGCTGGGTGGCAGGAAGTAGATGAAGGAGATGAGCAAAATTCATGGTGGTACAGGGTTACATTAAAGTACATGAAGATACAGGATATACGACGCGTTTCACTGGACAACCAGCATTATCAAGTAAGGAAGGAATGATATAAAAGGTAAACAGGAAGGGTATATATAGAGGGTGGAGGATCAGAGGAGGCGGAAAACAGGGGGCAAAAGTCTGCGATTGGTGGAAGGCTAAACTAGGAGAGAGAAAGGGGGTAACCGCTTCACGCATGCGCACTGGATGCGGGATGGTGGTCGATAGGTGGGGTCGAAGCTGATTGGCTGCGTGTCGAGGGGCGTGGCCTAAGTTGTGTGGCGCCTGCAGAAGGCGAAGCTGAAGGAGGTAGCGCGGGGGGCTGCGTCAAGGGCACCGGGGGGCGAGGAGGGGTGCTAGGTCCTGTAGGGTAGTGCCTTTTGGCAGAAGGAAGGATCTGAAGGTCCAGAGTTTGGTTGTTGATGTTGGGATGTAAGGCTTGGATATATAAAGCTTCGAGTATAGGTAATCTCCTTGGGTCACTTTCTTTATCGAGTATGGTGGTGTGTTTCTCTAACTCGTTGCGTGTGAGGTGAGTGTGGTTAGGGGTGAGATAGTGGTCTTTGATGGCTCCAGCCTGAAGGTGAAGAGTTAACCGACGTGAAAGACGAGTCTGCGTCATACCAATATAGGAATGAGGTCCACAGTCCTCATAATTACAGGTATGTTGGTAAATGACGTGATCGTCGGTCATCGGGCTCTTTATCTTGGTGGAGGCTGGTTTGTTGCGGAGAACGAGGTTGGAGGTCTTGGGGGGAGGTCGTGGCGATGGGCAGCCCCCTAGGAGTTCTTTTTGCGAACTTTTTCATGGGTACCATCGAGGAAGAGCTCCTAGCTGCCCAACGACCCGCCGTCTACTGTAGATACGTGGATGACATCTTCGTGCAAATCAAGGACCTCCACGAACTACAGGAACTCCAGCGTCGCTTCATGACCTCCTCCGGACTTAACTTCACCTTTGAAAAATCTAACAATGGACAACTCCCCTTCCTCGACATCCTCGTAGCTCTGAACGACCATGGGTTCAAAACCACCGTCTACATTAAACCTACTAACACAGGACAATGCCTCAACGGTGATAGTGAATGCCCCCGCCGTTATCTTCTATCCTCCATCTCCGCCTATGTTAGGAGAGCCCTCACGCACTGCTCTACCTGGGCCGACACCCACCAGGAACTAGAAAGACTATCCCAAGTTTTAGTAAATAACGGATACTCCAACTCCGACATCTCCAGCACCATCAACCACCATCTTGAAAAATGGTACACCCAAAGCCCTCCCAACATTGACCTCCCCAATGAAATTAAGATCTTCTACCGCAATTACATGTCCTCTGAACACAAAAATGACGAGGCCGTCTTAAAAGAAATAATCTCCAAGCATGTCCACCCAACCAACCCGGAAAACAAAATCAAATTAATAATTTATTACAAATCCCCCAAGACCTCCAACCTCGTTCTCCGCAACAAACCAGCCTCCACCAAGATAAAGAGCCCGATGACCGACGATCACGTCATTTACCAACATACCTGTAATTATGAGGACTGTGGACCTCATTCCTATATTGGTATAACGCAGACTCGTCTTTCACGTCGGTTAACTCTTCACCTTCAGGCTGGAGCCATCAAAGACCACTATCTCACCCCTAACCACCCTCACCTCACACGCAACGAGTTAGAGAAACACACCACCATACTCGATAAAGAAAGTGACCCAAGGAGATTACCTATACTCGAAGCTTTATATATCCAAGCCTTACATCCCAACATCAACAACCAAACTCTGGACCTTCAGATCCTTCCTTCTGCCAAAAGGCACTACCCTACAGGACCTAGCACCCCTCCTCGCCCCCCGGTGCCCTTGACGCAGCCCCCCGCGCTACCTCCTTCAGCTTCGTCTTCTGCAGGCGCCACACAACTTAGGCCACGCCCCTCGACACGCAGCCAATCAGCTTCGACCCCACCTATCGACCACCATCCCGCATCCAGTGCGCATGCGTGAAGCGGTTACCCCCTTTCTCTCCTAGTTTAGCCTTCCACCAATCGCAGACTTTTGCCCCCTGTTTTCCGCCTCCTCTGATCCTCCACCCTCTATATATACCCTTCCTGTTTACCTTTTATATCATTCCTTCCTTACTTGATAATGCTGGTTGTCCAGTGAAACGCGTCGTATATCCTGTATCTTCATGTACTTTAATGTAACCCTGTACCACCATGAATTTTGCTCATCTCCTTCATCTACTTCCTGCCACCCAGCGAAAACTCATCAGAGACCTGGAAACTTTGAATAATAAAATTTCCAACGCAGAAATTGCCATTTCTTTCAACCTCGTATGTATTAAAGAAAATATATATATATATATATATATATATATATATATGAGATTTTTACCCCCAACTCTCGTTAAGAATTGTATTTCAATCCCCTATGGCCCTATTTCGATGTTTTAGATTTAAGGATCCAATCCTTGATGCACTGCAATCCTCTGTGATTTATAACTATAAGTGCAGTCGCTGTAATGCGACCTACATTGGTCAAACCAAACGCCATCTTACGGCTAGGATTGCAGAGCATAAGGGAGTGTCATTTAGAACTGGCTTTCCATTATCGAAGACATTATTCGGCCATTCGAAACAATTTTGAGGCCTCTGGTCATGTCATAAATAAGTGTAATTTTTCTATATTATTCACCTCCACCGACAGTGTCACGCGATTACTAGCAGAGTCCCTTCTCACCCAGGACCTCAAACCATCCCACAGTGCGCACGAGACATCTACTCCACTACTATATTTTTAAATGAACTGGTATGTTATGTATACTTATATCCTTTAGTATATATTTTTAGTGGTAAGCAACATTAGTTAAATTCCACGTTCCTTCCACACACGTTTACAAATTCAACTGAAATTTATCGGGAATTATTTTCTATACTTATTTATTTTTACTTAATACAAATTACATCAAAATCTCAAATATCCCCATGTTTAACCTTGCTTATACACTATAAACTTAGTTACTTCACTTTACACTAGCACCACGATTGTCAAAAGCTTCACTCCTTTCGTTTTAGTTCCCCATTCCATGGTCAAATTATATGTACATAATTTATAGATAAAACAATTTTACACAACAAATGAACTACATGTACGTTCATTTAATTTTATAGATCTGATGATGGCTCATGAAGAGAAGCCGAAACGTTATCAAATAAAGATGTTTTTTCCTTACGGTGGCGTATTCCTCATACGACTCTGCTTCCCCAAGGACAAGAGTATAGCTGAAATATATATATATATATATATATATATATATATATATATATATATGTTTTACTGGGGAGATTGTAGACATCAATCAAACAGGGCAATGCCCAGGGGAGTCCTCATAGGCATTTAATAAGGAGTTGCT
Organism: Paralithodes platypus; assembly: GCA_032716605.1. Taxonomy (NCBI): domain Eukaryota; kingdom Metazoa; phylum Arthropoda; class Malacostraca; order Decapoda; family Lithodidae; genus Paralithodes; species Paralithodes platypus. The sequence goes on from CM064521.1 coordinate 53,002,764, forward strand.
GGAATCTCTGTTTCATTTGTCTGGCTTCCCTCACTATTTATGTTTGTGTCTCACCTACACAGATATTAATCGAGCTAGATCTCAAAAAACATATCCTCTTTCTATTTATTTCACTACATTAAGAAAGCACAACACTTCTCTCCAATACAATATATATATATATGTTGGTAAAGCCAGGTAATACATTTTCTTTAATACATACGAGGTTGAAAGAAATGGCAATTTCTGCGTTGGAAATTTTATTATTCAAAGTTTCCAGGTCTCTGATGAGTTTTCGCTGAGTGGCAGGAAGTAGATGAAGGAGATGAGCAAAATTCATGGTGGTACAGGGTTACATTAAAGTACATGATGATACAGGATATACGACGCGTTTCACTGGACAACCAGCATTATCAAGTAAGGAAGGAATGATATAAAAGGTAAACAGGAAGGGTATATATAGAGGGTGGAGGATCAGAGGAGGCGGAAAACAGGGGGCAAAAGTCTGCTATTGGTGGAAGGGAAAACTAGGAGAGAAAAAGGGGGTAACCGCTTCACGCATGCGCACTGGATGCGGGATGGTGGTCGATAGGTGGGGTCGAAGCTGATTGGCTGCGTGTCGAGGGGCGTGGCCTAAGTTGTGTGGCGCCTGCAGAAGACGAAGCTGAAGGAGGTAGCGCGGGGGGCTGCGTCAAGGGCACCGGGGGGCGAGGAGGGGTGTTAGGTCCTGTAGGGTAGTGCCTTTTGGCAGAAGGAAGGATCTGAAGGTCCAGAGTTTGGTTGTTGATGTTGGGATGTAAGGCTTGGATATATAAAGCTTCGAGAATAGGTAATCTCCTTGGGTCACTTTCTTTATCGAGTATGGTGGTGTGTTTCTCTAACTCGTTGCGTGTGAGGTGAGGGTGGTTAGGGGTGAGATAGTGGTCTTTGATGGCTCCAGCCTGAAGGTGAAGAGTTAACCGACGTGAAAGACGAGTCTGCGTCATACCAATATAGGAATGAGGTCCACAGTCCTCATAATTACAGGTATGTTGGTAAATGACGTGATCGTCGGTCATCGGGCTCTTTATCTTGGTGGAGGCTGGTTTGTTGCAGAGAACGAGGTTGGAGGTCTTGGGGGATTTGTAATAAATTATTAATTTGATTTTGTTTTCCGGGTTGGTTGGGTGGACATGCTTGGAGATTATTTCTTTTAAGACGGCCTCGTCATTTTTGTGTTCAGAGGACATGTAATTGCGGTAGAAGATCTTAATTTCATTGGGGGGGTCAATGTTGGGAGGGCTTTGGGTGTACCATTTTTCAAGATGGTGGTTGATGGTGCTGGAGATGTCGGAGTTGGAGTATCCGTTATTTACTAAAACTTGGGATAGTCTTTCTAGTTCCTGGTGGGTGTCGGCCCAGGTAGAGTACAAAGGAGTACAAAGGAGTACAAAGGAGTACAAAGGAAATCAAGCAACAACAGATCTAGTGACCCTTCTAGGTTGCTTGTCCTCCAAAACACTGAGGATCAAGTGTCCAAACAGTGGTTTAGAGTGGGTAAGGGAACATTGGAAAGGGAACTACTGCCCTGCCACTAACGTGGCAGGATTAGGAAGTTAGTAGGGGACAGATGGGTTAGTAACTGAGGGGAGGATAAAGTTATTCATTTACAAACGCAGTCAGTCGCGGGTTTGATGCGAGATATTTGTCTAGGCGGAATTTAAATGAATCAACGGTGCTGCAGTCTATAACGTCTCGGAAGCCCATTCCACAAGTTGACAACTCGATTGAAGAAGAAATTCTTAGATTCGTGCGAGTTAAAAGATTTACCATAATTTTGCAACCGTTTCCCCGTGTAATTAGATTGGTCGATAGTGAAGTACTTACTACAGTTCATATTGTCGATGCCTTTGATGATTTTGAACACTTGAATTAAGTCCTCTTAATCTGGGTTAAAGGAAATAGATTTAATTCTCTAAGACGCTCTCGTATGGTTTGTTCTTTAGGCTAGGTATCATTTTGGTAACTCTACGTTGAACTCGTTCTAGCTTGTTTATATCTTTATGAATTGTAAAGGTTAGGATAACTTCTTTGGATTTATGCTCAAATGACCTGCCTATAAAGCCAATTATTTTGTTTGCCTTCTTAACAACTTCTGAACATTGTTGACTCGGTTTAGGTTACTCGATATGTTACTCCCAGATCGTTTCTCTGTTTACATTCTTAAGCGGAGTGCCATTCATCGAATAGTTTGCTTTCTCATTTAGGTATCCGACATGTAGTACTTTACATTATCCGCATTGAAACTCATTGCCAAATTTGGGCCCAACTGACAATTATCTAGATTGTGTTGCATATCGTCAACTTGTTCTTTTGAGAGTACGCTATTTGCAATTTTTGTATCGTCAGCAAATTTTGAGATTGTGCAGGTGAGACCCTCATCTATGTCGTTGATGTAAATTAGAAAGAGAATTGGTCCTAGTACCGATCCCTGGGGTACCCCGCTACTTACATTGGTCCATTTAGATGCCTTACCGTTTATGACTACCCTTTGCTTTCTGTTGCTGAGCAGTGCGTGAGGGCTCTCCTAACATAGGCGGAGATGGAGGATAGAAGATAACGGCGGGGCATTCACTATCACCGTTGAGGCATTGTCCTGTGTTAGTAGGTTTAATGTAGACGGTGGTTTTGAACCCATGGTCGTTCAGAGCTACGAGGATGTCGAGGAAGGGGAGTTGTCCATTGTTAGATTTTTCAAAGGTGAAGTTAAGTCCGGAGGAGGTCATGAAGCGACGCTGGAGTTCCTGTAGTTCGTGGAGGTCCTTGATTTGCACGAAGATGTCATCCACGTATCTACAGTAGACGGCGGGTCGTTGGGCAGCCAGGAGCTCTTCCTCGATGGTACCCATGAAAAAGTTCGCAAAAAGAACTCCTAGGGGGCTGCCCATCGCCACACCGTCTATCTGCTTGTACATGTTGCCCCGGGGGCAAAGGAAGGGGGCCTCCTTGGTACATAGCTCCAGTAGTGTTTTCAGGGCCTTCTCCGGGATGTCCAGTGTAGGAGTATCAGGGCAATGATAAATTCGACGTAGAATCATGTCAATGGTCCTATCCACTGGCACGTTGGTGAACAGGCTTTCTACGTCGAGAGAGGCGATTGTGTGGTTGTTGTTACGGGGGGCGTCTCGTAAAATTTCCAAGAAATCGTGGGCTGAGTTAAGGTTGAATTGGCTTGGCACGTAGGGGGTGAGGAGGTTGTTCAGGGCCTTGGCGATCTGGTAGGTGGCAGTGGGGATCTGGGAGATGATGGGGCGGAGGGGGTTCCCAGGTTTGTGTGTTTTGATGGTTCCGTACGCATAACCAGGGGTGTATTCTCCGACGAGTTTTTTAAGGTGGATCCCACCTTGTTTGGCGTTGATGGCGGTGATGGTGGTGTTGGCAATACGTTTGATTTCGTCGGTTGGGTTGCGGGTGATCTTTTTAAATTTAGTGTTGTCACTTAAGATGACGTCCATTTTTCTAAGATATTCCTCCTTGTCATGGATCACGAGGCAGGAGGCTTTATCCGCACGACGGATGATGATGTTGGGGTTGTCTCTTAATAGTTTGGCAGCTTGGAAGTGTTGTTTGTTGAGTATTTTGCTATGGTGAGTTCCTCTGGTTTTGGCGGCTTCAGCGAGGAGAGTAGGTTGTAGGGCGGGAGTAGTGGTGACCTTGCCATCCTTCTTGAGTCGTAGGATGTCGTCCAGGAGGATTTCCGTTTCCGTTCCGTTTTGAATTTTGCTCATCTCCTTCATCTACTTCCTGCCACCCAGCGAAAACTCATCAGAGACCTGGAAACTTTGAATAATAAAATTTCCAACGCAGAAATTGCCATTTCTTTCAACCTCGTATGTATTAAAGAATATATATATATATATATATATAATATATATATATATATATATATAATTATATATACAGTATATCAGATCAGATGAAGTATTGAGGGATAAGCCTTTACAACGGCACCTCGTATCTACATTCTACTTTTCCTATTTTTCTGAAGAGTGTAGAGAGGGGAGAAGGGGTGTTGGAGAGAGAGAGGAAGCTGTTGGAGTGGCTTTGTTATACGTCGTCAGGATGTCCCCTGACTGGGTGCGAGCATGTGAAACATGCTAGGACGTACTACCACACCCACTAAATGTCCGCCGTGGCAGGGATTCGATCCCCGGTCTTGCAGATTCACACGTGAGCGTGCTCACCTCTCGATATATATATATATATATATATATTAAAATAAATAAATGCAAAATCAAGATTTCCACCAACCGCCCTATATTTGGTTATGTCACTCTCTCAACTTTGAGGGAGACACTTGTTACAGGCACCTTTCTTTTTGTCTCACTCATACACATATAACAAACTATAATATTACCATTCTTGATAAGAACAGCTTGCCAGAAGCTATGTGTGTCCCAGTGCATACCACCTCCTTTACGTAGGGCACGTGGTACCTGTCGTGCAACTCAATCCCACCCCTACTCTGTGCAACTCTCTAACCCAAGAGTGAAACATTACTCTCAAACTTTCTTCTACTCAACAGCTGAGCTCTGGAACTCTCTCCTAGAATTAGTCTGTCCCGCTTCCTATGACTTAAATTGCTTCAAACTCCGTGTGTCCAGGCATTTTGGCTCGATCGTCCCTTGATTTTGGCCCTGTCACTCTTTCAACTATGGGGGAGGCACTCGCTATAGGCAATTCTGCCTTTTGCCTCCCTCAATCACATAGAAAAAAAAAAAAAAAAAAAAAACTGTCTCTGTGCATTCTTTACCCCCGCATACCTTCTTGCTCTTTAGAGGGGCACTGTGGGCCCATGTATTGAGTACCATTCACTCTTCTGGAAAGGGTAGTCAAAAGCATTTCATCTGATAAGCTCGCCTCCTCGCACTAATTCTATATTCTGTCTAGCTCTCTAACCCAAGAGTGGACCGATTTTCCCCATCTGTTTTCCACTCAACAAGAAAACTCTGGAACTCTCTCCCTCAATCTGTCTGTGCCTTATCCTATGACTTAGACTGTTTCAAGCTCCATGTAGGCTATATAGCAGTTTTGACTCTAACGCACATTAAACAACCAATATGACACTACAGCCAATATGACACTAGAACCAATATGACACTCCAGCCAATATGACACTACAACCAATATGACACTACAACCAGTGACAAAACAACCAATATGACATTACAACCAATATGACACTACAACCAATATGACACTACAGCCAATATGACACTACAACCAAATATGACACAGCAACCAATATGACACAGCAACCAATATGACACAACAACCAATATGTCACTACAACCAATATGACACAACAACCAATATGACACTACAACCATATGACACTACAAACAATATGACACTACAACCAATATGACACAAAACACAATATGACAACAACCAATATGACACTACAACCAATATGATACAACAACCAATATGACACTACAACCAATATGACACAACCAATATGACACAACAACCAATATGACACAACAACCAATATGACACTACAACCAATATGACACAACAACCAATATGACACTACAGCCAATATGACACTACAACCAATATGACACTACAACCAAGACACAACAACCAATGACACTACAACCAATATGACACTACAACCAATATGACAAAACAACCAATAGACACAACAACCAATATGACACTACAACCAATATGACAAAACAACCAATATGGCACAACAACCAATATGACACAACAACCATTATGACACAACAACCAATATGACACAACAACCAATAAACACAACAACCAATACACACAACAACCAATATGACACAACAACCAATATGACACTATAACCAATATGACAAAACAACCAATAGACACAACAACCAATATGACAAAACAACCAATATGACACTACAACCATTATGACACAACAACCAATGACACTACAACCAATATGACACAACAACCAATATGACAAAACAACCAATAGACAACAACCAATAGACACAACAACCAATATGACACAACAACCAATATGACACAACAACCAATATGACACAACAACCATTATGACACAATAACCATTATGACAAAACAACCAATATGACACTACAACCAATATGACACAAAAAACATTATGACACAACAACCAATAGACACAACAACCATTATGACACAACAACCAATATGACACTACAACCAATAAACACAACAAACATTATGACACAACAACCAATATGACACTACAACCAATAAACACAACAACCAATATGACACTACAACCAATATGACACTACAACCAATAAACACAACACCCAATATGACATAACAACTAATATGACACAACAACCAATATGACACAACCAATAAACACAACAACCAATAAACAGAACAACCAATATGACACAACAACCAATATGACACTACAACCAATAAACACAACAACCAATATGACACAATAACCAATATGACACTACAACCAATAAGCACAACAACCAATACAGGGCGGGTGCCTAACCCCTGAAAAGGGTTGAAATAGGGGAGCTATCCCCCCGCCAAAGGTGGCTTTCTAGGGCCTTTCCTAGCTGATGCTGAGAGGATTGGGTTCTAGTCATGTGGTGATGGGCTGGTCTATCAGAGTGAGAACTGAGCGATCTCTGCCATACCCATAGCTTACTCTGACTGTTCCTTTTACTTATATATTTTCTAGATCTCAAGTGACGGCGTCTCTTGCGTGGATTGACCTCCTAATCTACCAAGATTGGAAGCCAAAGCGTCACATCTTTCCTTTGCCCCTCAACTTTCTCTTCATAATTGCTGAGGGGCACAGGGCCCTGGGTGGGGCTTTGGTTTCCCGGGCGTTTCCGCACCCTCCTCAGCTCCCCGCCGTGGAGTGGCTTCGGTCACCCAGGCTTTATTGTGGTCGGCGGGGAGGGTTTTGTGGGGGCGCTCGGTTGTGGCCTTGGCCTTGCTCGGGGCCTTGGGGCTGCTCGGCCAGGCAGCTTGGGGAAAAACAACAACAACAACAACAACAACCAATACACACAACAACCAATATGACACAACAACCAATAAACACAACAACCAATATGACACAACCAATAGACACAACAACCATTATGACACAACAACCATTATGACACAACAACCAATATGACATTACAACCAATATGACACTACAACCAATATGACACTACAACCAATAAACACAACAACCAATATGACACAACAACTAATATGACACAACAACCAATATGACACAACAACCAATATGGCACTACAACCAATATCACACAACAACCAATATGACACTACAACCAATAAACACAACAACCAATAAACACAACAACCAATATGACACAACAACCAATATGACACTACAACCAATAAACACAACAACCAATAAACACAACAACCAATATGACACAAGAACCAGTATGACACAACAACCAATAAACACAACAACCAATAAACACAACAACCAATATGACACAACAACCAATAGACACAACAACCATTATGATACAACAACCATTATGACACAACAACCAATATGACACAACGACCAATATGACACTACAACCAATAAACACAACAACCAATATGACACTACAACCAATATGACACAACAACCAATATGACACTAGAACCAATAGACACAACAACCATTATGACACAACAACCATTATGACACAACAACCAATATGACACTACAACCAATAACACAACAACCAATATGACACTACAACCAATATGACACAACAACCAATAGACACAACAACCATTATGACACTACAACCAATATGACACTACAACCAATAAACACAACAACCAATAAACACAACAACCAATATGACACAACAACCATTATGACACAACAACCATTATGACACAACAACCATTATGACACAACAACCATTATGACACAACAACCAATATGGCACTACAACCAATATGACACTACAACCAATATGACACCTCCACCTAGGCACCTGGAAATGTCTCTCGTAATTAGCCATCAGTTTTCTTCCTCTTAACCTCTCCTCGGCGCACAGGGGGTTTTCTACAGGGTAATACTGTGCGGTGCATATGATGATTTTGGGACCCATTGCCAATTTCGATAAAAAAGTACATCATCATATAGGGAATGTTTGCGTGCATCGGCCCATATATATTTGATCCCCCCAAAAATGTCTGGGGGGGGGGTGGGGGAATGGTCCGTAGTTGAAAAATGTGGAGCGAATGGCACCGCGCGGCTAGATTGTCATCAAGCGGCGAGATTTCCCTGCCGAATTTTCACGCGCCCAGGGGATAGAAGGAGAGGGAGGAGGGGGTGGGTTACCGCGTATTATCACGTATATCTCTGTTTTTGATCCCTTTTAGGCTATGTAGAGTATGTATACGTGTGTATGCCACCCATATAACAATGAATAGTGACCAACATAGTGACCAAAAATTGCAATATATAAGGGAATTATAAGATTTTTTTTAGGCGGGAATGAAGATGGGTTGGAGGTTTGGCGGCAATTTATGAGCTGAGAGTGTGGTTTGCGCTATAATATTACGTATATCTCGTACTTAGAGCACTGTCATGCTATAATACAGACTTGTACGTATGTAGACGTGCCATATATCAATATATACCGCATATAGACCAATTCATGCGATATTTACGCACATTATCAATGAGTTTCTAGCAGACGGAAGCCTAAAAGGGTGGGTGGGGGTGGGAATGAAAGGGGGAGAGGGTGTGTTACGCCATAAATATCACTTATATCTTGTACTTAGAGCACTGTCATGCTATAATACAGACTTGTACGTATGTAGACGTGCCATATATCAATATATATACCGCATATAGACCAATTCATGCGATATTTACGCACATTATCAATGAGTTTCTATGCGTGAACCAAGGTGTGAGTGAGTTGTGCTGGGAATGAAAGGGGGAGAGGGTGTGTTACGCCATAAATATCACTTATATCTTGTACTTACAGCACTGTCATGCTATAATACAGAATTGTACTATGTAAACGTGCCATATATCAATATATATACCGCATATAAACCAATTCATGCGATATTTACGCACATTATCAATGATTTTCTAGCAGACGGAAGCCTAAAAGGGTGGGTGGGGGTGGGTGGGTGGGTGGGAGGGAGGGAGGCAGGGAGTGAGTTGTGGAGAGAGTGAAGGCAGTAAACATATGCAGCTGTGTGATAATTGTGGAGGCGCCCCAGGCGTATGGATGTCTTGGGATTTTGAACCTTCTGTCTAGGTGTCTGGTGTTCGTTGCCACCAAGAGGTCTACAATAACATGAATCAGGAATGGAGAGAGAGAGAAACTGAGACATGCGTATGTCGTACTTATAAATGGACTTCAGAATTGCATTTTTATGCAAGCAGACATTGCATTTTAGACACATGTGAAGTACCACAGAAACATGTAGGCCATTGACTGTAAATAAAGTACTATATTATAGACCACCAGCGACGGTGGTCAGTAAACACAGGCAGATTGCCTTTTGTGATAAAGGGCTAAATATAGAATGGTGTCTCCTTACACTTGCGAAAGGGTAGATTGCCACCAGAGAAACTTATATTTATTTATTTCCAAGTAATATGCAATCTAAATGTATATTCGAGACCTACTGCAAGTATTTGTATGACAGTCATGACTATGTATAATCCAATATACGCGCGTAGGCGAGACATAAGAAAGCTGGTTGAGCAATTTTCGACACCCACACAGTTATTATTCATTTTTATTTACAATATTATACAATACAAATGTATTTGTGAAGAGTATTTTATGCATTATTGTATTTATACAAATTTTGTTCCCAGACAGAGCTGCTGTGGCTGGAGCATCAAGGAGCGGCAAGGGTCACCCCGTGACCGCTTGACCGTGTGATAATGAGTGGAATCACACTGAGAGGGGCAATTTTGCTGAGTGTTTGGGCAATTTTTGACAGAATAAAGTTATATAATTACTAATTCTTGACAGACACAAACTTTTATAAACCTTTGCATGATATAATTGATAATCCCATCAATTTACAAACGTAAATTGGTGAGATAATTAATTTTTTTTTTTTGTATATTGTCATTTCGATTGTAGACACGAAGTTTTGAGTGTTATTTGGTATGAGCTCCTGTGGCATGGTTGGTAAGGTCGCGGACTGGAAAACTCAAAGTGTGGTAGGGTAGTGGGATCGAATCCAGGAGGGGGTTATGGGGAAGGTTTTATACTGTCTAGAAATGTTTTGATTTTTTTTTTTTTTTACAAGATCATGCCATTGTATTCAAACAATATGAAATATTCATAGAATATATCATATTGTAAGAATACAATGACATGACCTTGTTTTTTTTTGTTTTTTATTGTTTTATTTTATTATCTTAGTAGGTTTGACAGGATTTATTGAAACATATTTATTTTTGTACAATTCATTTGAGGTAAGAAAATAGTTATATACACATTACTTAGGCTAATAACAAACATATATATTGATATACTAAAAAAAGAAGGCATATTACATGTAAATCTTTGAAACTTATAAACTAAATAATGAAACATACAATTATATAATGTAAAAGCTATATCACAGGGACATCTTTGGAACTTATACATCATATAATATATATGTTACATTATGAGGTAGCGTGATCAATTAGGTCAGGTCAGGTAAGGTAGGGCGCGAGTCCAGGGCAGGGCAGGGCAGGGGGCGAGTCCAAGGCAGGGCAGGGCAGGGGGCGAGTCCAGGGCAGGGCACGGGGCGAGTCCAGGGCAGGGCAGGGCAGGGGGCGACACTCAGTAATTCTTGAAGGTGTGGTAGTCCCTGAAGCAGTCACCCAGGCAGAGTGCAACTTTGCACTCGGCGCACATTGAGGTGACTCTTTTGGTGACATGGGGTTTCCTGACACTGGAGCTGCAGACGGTGCACTGCACCTGCCTGTGACGAGTGCCAATCAGCTCGGTGTTGGTTGGGTAGTGTCTTTCGACACCCAGCTGGATGCGGTCAGGAACGTAATCCCCACGCCATGCTGTACGTCTGTGAGTGGTGGTGCCATACTTCTCCAGGAGTTGGTATGAGACGTTGTAGACGAACTCCCGGAATTTCAGCTTCTGGTTTGGGGACATATCCTTCTTCACCAACCACAAGTTGTAGGCGTTGAGCATCGTGATATCAACTAGGTGGAGGAAGAGCTTGTGATACCACTTCACAGTCTTCCTCAGACACTCAACGCCTGACAGCTGACAGTCAGACTTGTCCACCAGGCGCATGTTCTTGGTATAGTCCACTACCATGTCGGGCTTGTAGATGGTCTTCCTGGTTCGGTAGTGGATTTTGCCAGAATCCATCTGGGCACCTGTGTGGACGGTGGAAAGCAGGTGGACGTCTCGTTTATCCTTCCACTTCAGGGCTATCACTTTCCCACACTTCTCGAGCTGCTTGTATTTCTGCTCCTTTCGTCGCCTTCTTCGCACATGCCTCTCGCGGTGTTCCTGGGCCAGGTCGTCTTCTGAAGGTGTGTCACTGGAGGAGGCATCTGTAAGAGGAATGACATTACCGGTGAACTTAGGCATAAACTTTCTTGTCTTTCTGACAGTCCCACATGACCCCGTTTGGTTGTCATGAAGAAACTGGCAGAGAGCAGGAGAAGTATACCAGTTGTCAGTGTAGATGATGTGGCCTTTGCCCAGGTAAGGTGCCAACATTTTCCTGACGATGGCACCTGACATGCCCATGGGGTCATTGGCAGCGGCTTTCGGTATGTCAATGTCAGTGCCTGTATACACGATCATGTCAAGCACTATTCCAGTTTCACAGTCACACAAAACGAAGAGCTTGATTCCGAACCTATGCCTTTTCAAGGGGATATACTGCTTGAAAACAAGACGTCCTTTGAAGAGCACGAGCGACTCATCAATCACCAAATTGAGGAAGGGGTAAAAGTATTTCCTATACCTCTCCAACAACATGGTGAACACATCCCGAACTTTCCATATCCTGTCAATCCTGTTAGGATTTTCGTTGTCTGCAAAGTGCATAAATCTTAGCAGCAACAAAAATCTGTCACGAGTCATGAACTTATTGAAAGTTGGGGTGGCGATGAGAGGGTCGTTATTCCAATAGTGTTGCAACACATGCTTCTTGATCAGAGGCATGAGGAACAACAAGGCAAAGAACGTCATGAATTCTTCCACAGTCGTATCCACCCAGCCTCGTATTCTCGCTTTTGGAGAAATGACGTCCAATCTGCCAAACACCCACCTGTAGTAGGCGTTTGTTTGGGCAACGATGTACGTCATTACCTCCATATCGAAAAAAGCGAGGAAGAAGTCGCTTTCGTTTGCTTGCTCGTCACAGGGCCAGTCGTCAGTTGTACCTGACGTCCCAGGATTGAACTGGGGCACGTCAGGTACAAAATTGACCCCGTCAGACCAATCGAACGAAGGCAGCCCAGGGATCGGAATGTCGTCTGCGTCTCCTTCATCGTCTGAAATATCGCTTCCATGGTCGCGATACAGCACTGCATCATTATCACCCTCCTCTTTACTTGACAGACGCCCTTCCTCATTCTCGTCACCGACGTCGGACTCACTCCCACTGTTCACTCCCAAATCCCCCCACCCTTGGTCCCGTGCTAGGGCTTCGTCGTCGAAACCCGGGCTGCCAATGCCCTGCGAATCACCATCAAACAGCAGGGCGGCATATTTGGATGGTGTCAGAGTTTTTCGGGTCAGTATAGCACGTACGGGAGTCTTATGGACAGGGACAGCAGAGGCGGTGGCAGGGGCGGCGGCAGGGGCGGCGGCAGGGGCAGCAGTGGTGCGTGGTCTTGTGGCCCTGGAGGCAGGCAAGATGATGGTGGTGCTTGTCGCCCTTCTCTCTGTTCCTTGGGCAGGGGCGGCAGGGGCGGCAGGGGCAGCAGGGGTAGCAGGGGCAGCAGCAGGGGCAGCAGGGCCGGCAGGGACACCAGGGCCAGCAGTCGCTTTCCCTCTCCCTTTCCCCTTCCCCTTCCCCTTCCCTTTTCCTTGGGCAGGGGCAGCAGGGGCAGCAGGGGCAGCAGGGGCAGCAGGGGCAGCCGGGCCAGGGGCGGCTGGTGGTGGTGGTGGTGGTAGGGTCACTGTGGCTGGCGTACGGGTTCTCTTCCCTACGCCCGTGCCTTTAATTTTTCCTGCCCCCGCAGGTTCTGCAGCCCTAGGGCGGCCTCCTGCGTCGCTGGTACCGGTGGCAGGGGTAGCAGGGGTGGCAGTGGTGGCAGTAGTGGTTGTTGCAGTGGCCTGGGTCGTGGTGGCAGTGTCCCGAAACACCAATGACCTCTGTACATTTGCCGTGCTTGCACGTGTTTTCCGTGCTTTGGGTGCTGGTCTTTCATCCTCAGAGCTGTAGGGCGTGTCGTAATGGTAGCTAGGGTCTTTAGCAGCCACCCTCTGCCTTCCACGGCGGCTAACACTACCAGAAGGAGGGCTGGTTGTGTCATCAGGGAGTGAGCGTGAGGGACGTGTGGGCTCCATGACTAGTGCTTGGTTACTGGCGCGGTGGTGCTTGCAAGAGCGTGGGGCGAGCGTGTGGCGGGGGTGGTGTCGAGAGTTGACATGTAGTACTATACCCACACCAATTTTCAGCCGCCTGGCTATAAACGCGCGGTTTTGGTACGCGTTCAAAAGCTCAGCTCTTAAGAGTCTTCCCGCAGTCCGCCGGGGGAACTCTTAAGAGTATCCCTGCAGCTCCCGGGTTATGGGGGGATGGCGTATTTGTTTGCTCATTTATGTATTTTTAAATATTTACTTTAGTTTTCTCCCTAGTACTCCATCAAGCTTAATAAAACACCCGCCCAAGACCCTCCTTCAAGATGAATTTGTAAATTTTTCGATCGAAAAATGTCCCGGCCGAAGGCCGGTTCCTTTTAAATTACAGGGTTGCTATCGCTTGCCAAGAAAAAATCGACACCTAAATGACACGCAATGTCTTCATATTTACAAAGAAAAGGGGCGAAAGGTCAAAACATCGCTAAACTAATGGACCGAACGTCATATAATCTGAAAACTAATGGGGCTAAACATGAGCGAGAAGGGGGACTAGAAAAACGAGCGACCCATCTCCCTTTAATTGAACATAAATATTCTGCTGATATCGGATAATATTTTCATCTCATTAAGGGGGGATGGTTCACTTTTTGGGCGATTTTTGCATGTATTAATTATTTTTCTAGTTTCCTCCCTAGACCTCCATCAAATTTAATAAAAAACATCCATTAGATCCCCCTTCTAGATTAATTTGTAAATTTTTCGGTAGAAAAATTTCCCGGCCGAAGGCCGGTTCTTCCAACATTACAGGCTCATTATCGTTCGCCAGGGAAAAAATCGACAGCTAAATAGCACGAAAGGTCTAAATGTTGACGTAGAAATGGGTGAAAGGTCTTAAGATCGACTAACTAAAGGGCCAAACATCTTAACATCTGAAAACTAATGGGGTTAAAAATGAGGGAGAAAGTGGTCCAGAAAACCGGCCCATGTCCCCCTAAGGAAAGATAATCAAAATCCAATCTGCATGATAACATTAATTTTGGAAAGTCATTTATTGATTCTTTTATAAAAGATACATTCTGGGGAGATACTCGTTTTTCTTGACCCCTTTCTCCCTCGTGTTTAGCCCCATTAGTTTTCAGAAGTTAAGACGTTCAGCCCATTAGTTTGACGATTAAAAGACCTTTAACCCTATTTCTTTGTCAATATAAAGACTGTTCGTGTCATTTAGGTGTCGATTTTTACCTGGCGAGCGATAGCGAGCCTGTAATTTAAAAGGAACTGGCCTTCGGTTGGGACACATTTATCGAAAAATGTACAAATTTATCTTGAAGGAGGGTCTTAGGCGGGTGTTTTTTTAAAGTTTGATGGAGGTCTAGGGAGGAAACTAAAAACATATTATACAGATACATAAACTAACAAACATATTATACAGATACATAAACTAACAAACATATTATACAGATACATAAACTAACAAACATATTATACAGATACATAAACTAACAAACATATTATACAGATACATAAACTAACAAACATATTATACAGATACATAAACTAACAAACATATTATACAGATACATAAACTCAAACATTTTATACAGATACATAAACTAACAAACATATTATACAGATACATAAACTAACAATATTATACAGACATAAACTAACAAACATATTATACAGATACATAAACTAACAAACATATTATACAGATACATAAACTAACAAACATATTATACAGATACATAAACTAACAAACATATTATACAGATACATAAACTAACAAACATATTATACAGATACATAAACTAACAAACATATTATACAGATTGTGACGCACCCCAGTGCTGTGTAACGCAACCTGATTGTACTCCTTGGTACTCGACTGTACCGCCCGTGATCTGGCTACCGTCAGCCGCAATGTATATTGAGTGTGACAACTTATAACTATGTTCTTTGTATCTCTGCAAAGGTCTCGTCATGTGCTAACCAGTAGTGGGTTTTGTTTTAAGCCATGTCGAGACCTTCCATTTAATATGTAGTATCAATAGAGAAGTTGATAGATAATACAATGGGAGTTCAGAGAGAGAGAGTGAGTTAGGCTTCAGAGCAAGAGGGTAGCAATGCGCCGCGCTGCCGGCCGGGTGGTTGCCAGACGTATGGACTGGTTGGCAGCCTTGCCCTTATAGCTAGGCGCGATAGGGTTGGTAGTCCATTGTTGCCTGCCTGGGCTGGGCCCATGTTGTCGTACAGCACACTGCCTGGAGGTTGGCTGCGTGTTTCTATGATCAGGTTGCCTAGAACCTTTGAGATTCTAACATCCCTTGCTCTCTCTCCCCACTTCTCACGGTTGCACTCTTTCTCTCTGACGACATTACTCTCATTTCATTCTTCTCTCTATTTAAATGCATAACCTTCCCTTGAGGTCCTAAAGGAGTTTCAGCACTCACCTCTCGTATTACTCTTAGGACAAGCATATATTTACATGTATTAGATTTAAGGGGTTAATGTGAACAGCGATCTTCTTGATGAGGATAGTTGGTGAACGTTCTACATGTTCACGAGTTATATGCCCTGCTCATCATCCCATTTGTGACTAGACTGGTGCCATGTGTAAGAGCCCGACCATGCCCAGGAGTTGTCTGTAGAGGGACGAGGACTTAGCCTTGATTTGCATACCGAGCCAGGAGCGAGTGTAGCACCCGAGACTACAGCTCGCTCGTAGTGCCGGTATAGTAGAGTAACGTAATTTATCTGTCCTTGTGTTCTCTACAGTCTTCTCCTGGGTTCTCGCTTTCGGTGCTGGGACTCGTTGTTCCTGTGACTTGGCCTGCTAGCTAGAACACATGGGGATGATGAGTGGGATATATCTTTATTTTACTATGCATTGCAGCTCTCTTTAAGTATATATCTATAACACTTTACAATACACATTACTCACACACAAGACAACACTATTAATACTTTCATGTATCAATTAACTGCACTGTCGTTTTGCTGCTGTGTCCGGAGTTCTGTTGCGTAGGGCGCATACGGACTCGGAGGGGAGACAGAGTGAGAGAAGCGAAGTAGCCTATGCGGTAGTAGGCTACCGGCACAGTACTGTTGCCTGCAATATAGATTCATTATTATAATAAGTGACTACTGTTTATGTTCCTCCCATGTGTATTATTAGGTATCTACTGGATCATGAACATCTTGTATGCTACATGCTAGTGCATGTTAGTAGGGGACAGTTAGTGTAGTGCACGCGCTTTCAAGTAGGCGTGTACATTTGTCATTTAGCATTTCACTGTCATACCTTTAGCCTGCTTCTATTCTACATTATTAGGGGCTTAATATTAACGTAGTTTCTTGAGTATTGCATTTCTTTAGTAATAACGTAACCTATAAATGTCTGAGGGAGTTTAGCCTCATAGCCTACCCCTGTTGTACACTTTCGCCGAGTTAAGGTACCTCGTTACCGTAGACGATAACTCTGTAGGGCGTTGGTGCTTTTGTTGTCTGGAGCATATAGTATTTGGGACTGGAATCGAGCGTGTCGTTGTCACTTAAGCCATTTCTGTCCTACGATCAAGAATCCCGAATATGTATTGCCGATCCAGCCGTAACAAAATGGCGACCTTGCACAAGATTCAGTAGTATCCTATCACATGTTTTTTGGAGAACTATTCTATGCTACCTAGTAGAGCTGGCTAGAATTTTCTTGCATATTGGAGGAATTTTTATTGTGTCATTATTGTATTGGTGGACTTGCAGATTGTTTCGTTAGGTGTCTAGAGTAGAGTCATTCAAGCATCTTTAACATTTTGTGAGTCGAGACTGCAATTAGTAATAAGCACTTTTTTTTTGAACAGCAATTGTATAACCAGCACTATGTCTAATGACTCATCATTTACGGGGGAGGATAACACGGTACAGCCTAGTGACCAGCAAGTACAGCAGATATTTAGGGAGGGGAGTGTTATAAGTGGAGAGAGGGATGCCCGGGCATTTTTGCAGACACCTTTGACCGAACAGCGCCTGCAGGCTATTGATTGTTACGGTCTTCGCTGTTTAGCCACGGTTTTGGGGCGGGACTGTCCTGACAGTTGGCCCAAGAAGAATTTGGTGGCATGTTTGTTGGGTGATGGCGATGGGGCGGTGGGTTGGAGAGGGGTCTTGGGGGGTTCCCTCCAAGCCTCCATTCCAATCTACCCCTGAGCTGGGCCCTCAGCCAGCGAGTCTTAGCACGATGCAGCAGGAGGGTTCTCAATGGCAAGCTGGCTTACCCGTAAACACGTCTCGGTGTGGATCCCCCATTTTGTGCTCTCCCCCCCCAGGCCTGTCTCCTGAGATGTTATTTCAGCTAGAACTAGCTAAGCTTAAGTTGCGAGAGAGTCAACAGGCTAGTATAGAACGGATTAAGCTGCAGGAGACTCAGATACAACAGGCTAGTATAGAACGGATTAAGCTGCAGGAGACTCGGATACAACAGGCTAGTATAGAACGCATAGAGGTTGCTAGAATCCAAGCCAATCAGGATGCAACCAGGTACCAGGCTGAAATGGATGTCGAGAAGTCTAGAGTAGAGACCACGGGGCGTCATCTCGGTGGTGGGCACCGGGTTACAGACTCACTTTCGCATTTAATTAAGTTAGTACCCGCATTTGATGAGACAGCAGTGACTGAGTTTTTTGCTCGTTTCGAAAAGAAGTGTCGTGAGTATGACTGGCCGGAGGTTAAATGGGCAGCATTAGTTTCATCACGTCTAGTGGGTAAGGGGTTGAAAGCCTACGATGCACTGTCACTGGACGAGAGTGTCGTGTATGGACTGGTGAAGGAGGCTGTGCTCCGGGCCTACGAACTGCAACCCGAAACTTATAGATTGAAGTTCCGTGGCGTGAATAAGAAGAGCGACGTCAGTTTTATGGAGCACGCACAGGACTTAACAGATGCATGTAATAACTGGTTTCGGTCCGAGCACGCAGAGTCGGCTGAGGAAATTAAGCAACTTTTCTATCTGGAACAGTTTTACAAATGTACTGGAACCGATCTAACGCTGAACATTAAGGAAAAATGTCCCAAGACAGTAGAGGAGGCTGCCAAGATGGCAGACCTCAGATTATCATTGATTCGTGGTTGCGGTGCCGCTCAGAGGGCTGAGTCAGGGCAGAAGGGGCGCTATACCCCACCCACCAGAGTTTTCGATAATAACAAATCCTATGACACACATAACCACACTAAAAGCATTGCACCTAATAACACCTACAAACAAAAGCCTCTCCCGTTTACTAAAGGTCAGGCCCCTTCTTCGCCCGCACAAGGGAAGAAGCCCATTGGGGATGTGAAATGTTACAAATGTCAGAAGCTAGGCCATTATTCACGTGAGTGCCCTAGTAACACTCCCGCTAAGCCGGTGTCATTGGTTCACAGTATCGGTGTGTCTCTGAAGGCTGCAGCAACTGCCCGGGGTAGGTTGTCAGCAGCTGAGGCACACGCGGTAAAGAAGCGTACGGAAGGCTCGACACCTGTCCGGGACACTTTCTGTAGCCATCGGGGACACGGGTTTGTGAGCTGGGGGAGTGAACTACGGAGGGTTGACTTGCTGAGGGATACGGGGGCTTCGCAAACTTTGTTGAGGAACTTCACAGGGAAACCGATAAATGCGGCCAGAGTTGTTGTGGTGCAGGGTATAAATGCTACGAGGTCATACCCACTTGTGAGGTTGGAGTTGAGAGTGGGAGAGGTGTGCAGGGAGCTGGATGTAGGGATCGTTGAGTGTTTGCCAGTTGAGGGCGTCGACCTTCTTCTCGGCAACGACTTTGCGGTGCCCACTTCCGGGACTCCACCCTTAGTCATTGCCGAGAGGGCGGCCGACGTGGATGGTGAGAATCGGGAATGGGTTGGGAGGTGCCAACAGGATGAGATGGCCTGTGTGGTAACCCGATCTCGCTCTGCGGCTCCTGCACAGCCTAGCACTCAACCTCGGGGACAGTGGAGGAAGGATCAGGAGAAGGTTGCTAAGGGCAGGAAAAGGGACATTGATTCTGCTGCACTTCTCGGTGATTCGGTACTTGGACCTATAATAAACACGGGAGTTGACTCTGGCCCAGATATGGTGTGTAACAAGGCAGAGTTGGGTAAGACTTCGCGTGAGGCAAGAGCTGTAGCGAGAGCCACTAAGGCAGTAGAGCCTACTAGCCGGGGTAATGTCTTATTACAAAACCATCTTGATGCATTGACGCCCGGGGACATAAGTGAGCAGCAGCTGCAAGACGCTAGCCTAGCTCGTTATAGCAATGGTGCCATAGAGTTGGAGGAAGATGGGGATGCGAAGCCGGGAGATTTCTTTAGGCTCACAGGATATTGTACCGCAGATTTCTAGACCCCAAATCGAAGTGGGAGGGCGGTGCGAGGGTAGTAGACCAGGTGGTTGTTCCAAATAAGTATAGAGAGTCCTTATTGTGTCTGGCGCATGATGTGCCGGTGGCGGGTCATTTGGGGGTAACAAAAACATTGGCGGCATTGGGCAGGTTTTTCTGGTGGCCTGGGGTCAAGGCTGATGTCTGTGCATGGGTGGCTGGGTGTGCGACCTGCCAGACAACGGGGAAGCCTAACCAGACAATCCCGAAGGCACCTTTGTTTCCCATACCTGTCACCGGGCCTCCGTTCAGCAAAGTTGTAGTAGATTTGGTTGGCCCTTTCCCGCCTACTAGTAGTGGCAATAAATTCCTGTTGACAATCATGGATGTGGCTACGAGATACCCGGACGCATACCCCATGAGAAACGGCTCGGCAAAGGCAGTTGTTAAAAACTTATTATTGTTCTGTTCCCGTTATGGATTGCCACGTGAGGTGCAGTCAGACCAGGGGAGCAATTTTACATCCAAATTGTTCAAGCAAACCCTTCAGTTGCACGGTATATGTTCTGTAGTGTCGTCAGCCTACCATCCCGAGAGTCAGGGAGTCTTGGAGCGGTGGCACTCGACCCTGAAGAGTATGCTACGCTGTTACTGTGCAGAACATGACACTGATTGGGATTTGGGTCTGCCGTATGTTCTGTTCGCTGCACGTGAAGTCCCAGGAGAGAGCCTGGGGTTCAGTCCAAATCAGCTAGTCTTTGGCCATAATGTGAGAGGACCTTTAAGTATGGTGAAAGAGATCTGGGAGGGCGAAGAGAAGCCGGGGTCTGTACTTAAATATGTCCTTGAGAGCCGGGAGAGACTTATAGGTTGCATGGCAGCGGCAGGTAATAACTTGGTTAATGCACAGGCGGTCATGAAGCACCAGTATGACGCCAAGGTGAAGCTTCGGGAGTTTTCGGTGGGTCAGGAGGTAATGTTGCTTTTACCTTTGCCTGGACACCCCCTTTCTGCCAAGTTCATTGGGCCGTATGTGGTGGCTAAGAAACTGTCCGACCTTGATTATCTCGTTGCAACACCTGACCGTAGGAAAAAACATCAGTTATGTCATGTTAACCTCATGAAAGAGTATGTGAGACGCCCCTCAGAGCCTCTCACTGTCCCTGTGCTGGCCTGCAGCGGCCAGGGTGGAGAAGGAGGTGGGGACAGTCATGCTGCTGAGGAGGATAGCTGGGACTGTGTCATTTCCGCGGAACAGTGGGCGGGGAATACTGAACAAGAGGCTAGGCAAGTTGTAAGTCACCTGCCTGAGCACCAGGGTGCTGCTGTCCTAGGCCTGTTCAGGTCATACCCCTCTGTTTTCGCCGAACATCAAGGTCTCACTACTCAGGTAACGCACGACGTGGACGTCGGTGATAATGTGCCCTTCAAGTCAGTGCCCTACCGTGTGCCCCCGGTAAAGTTGCCAGCTTTACGGGAGGAGTTAAAGTACATGGTTGAGAGAGGGATGATCACTGAAGGTTATGTGAAGTGGACATCACCCGTCACGTTGCAGCCAAAACCTGACGGCAAGCTGCGGTTCTGCATAGATTTTCGTAGGCTAAATGGCTTGACCACTACCAACCCTTACCCTTTGCCTCGAGTTGACGACAGCGTGGACAAGATAGGGAATGCAAAGTACCTTACTAAAATTGATCTTGTAAAAGGCTACTGGCAAGTACCCCTGTCGGACCGAGCTAAGCAAGTTTGTGGTTTTGTGGTAGATGGCAAGACCTACCAATGTAACGTAATGCCTTATGGGCTTAAGAACGCACCTGCCACGTTTCAGAACCTGATGAACGATATTTGTGACGAAATCCCTAACTGCACGGTCTACCTTGATGACGTGATAGTATATGATGACGATTTTGAAAATCACCTAAGGCACTTAGAGACCCTGTTTAGGAAGTTGCACGATGCTGGGCTGGTGGTGAACCTGAGGAAGTGCGAGTTTGTAAAGGCTACTGTGCAGTATCTTGGCTTTGTGGTCGGGTTAGGCCGGGTGTGCCCCCCCCTGAGCAAGATACAGGCTATCAATATGTTTCCCAGGCCCACCACTAAGCGCCAGGTCATGCGGTTCCTAGGTATGATAGGCTATTATAGGCGCTTCATCCGGGGATACTCTACTGTCTTAGCACCGTTAACTGATCTACTGTCGAAGTCAGTGAAGTTCTGTTGGGCTGCGGAGTGTCAGAGGGCTTTCGACCTAGTCAAGCACCTGCTGTGTACACATCCGATTTTGAGGGCCCCAGACTTCTCCAGGAGTTTTCAGCTGGCGACTGATGCCAGCGGTGTGGGTGCCGGGGCAGTGTTACTGCATACTGATTCCGAGGGTTTGGAACACCCAGTGAGCTTCTTTTCTCGCAAGTTTAATTCGGCACAAAGGAATTACTCGACTATAGAGAAGGAGCTTCTGGCTATCGTTTTGTCGCTCAAACATTTCGAAGTTTATGTTCCAGCCTACGGCCCGGTAGTGACGATTTATACGGACCATCATCCCTTGAAATTCCTAAATCAGTTTCACAATCGGAATATGTGGTTGACCAGGTGGTCCCTAATGCTCCAAGAGTATAATCTCAACATTCAGCATATTGCCGGGAGTGAGAACGTGATAGCAGATTGTCTATCAAGGGTTGATGATCCAAGATAGTCGTGCACGGTGTGTGGGTTGAGCAGGAGTAAAATTAGGCTATCATAACGCCGTCCAAAAAGATTATAAAACAATAAAATAAACGAGAAAACTTTATTTTTGTTAGTTTTGTAACTCTTTATTGTTGTAGCATGATGCATGCGATATTGTGTTTTATGTATAATTCACACTTCAGTTGTTGTGCACCTTTTGCAATTAGTGGCAGCTAAGGGTAGCAGGTCGGTTGGTTGCCTGTCAGATTTTGATAATGCTTCTAAGGTCGATTATCTAAAATCTTGGGGCGGCTGTGACGCACCCCAGTGCTGTGTAACGCAACCTGATTGTACTCCTTGGTACTCGACTGTACCGCCCGTGATCTGGCTACCGTCAGCCGCAATGTATATTGAGTGTGACAACTTATAACTATGTTCTTTGTATCTCTGCAAAGGTCTCGTCATGTGCTAACCAGTGGTGGGTTTTGTTTTAAGCCATGTCGAGACCTTCCATTTAATATGTAGTATCAATAGAGAAGTTGATAGATAATACAATGGGAGTTCAGAGAGAGAGAGTGAGTTAGGCTTCAGAGCAAGAGGGTAGCAACGCGCCGCGCTGCCGGCCGGGTGGTTGCCAGACGTATGGACTGGTTGGCAGCCTTGCCCTTATAGCTAGGCGCGATAGGGTTGGTAGTCCATTGTTGCCTGCCTGGGCTGGGCCCATGTTGTCGTACAGCACACTGCCTGGAGGTTGGCTGCGTGTTCTATGATCAGGTTGCCTAGAACCTTTGAGATTCTAACATCCCTTGCTCTCTCTCCCCACTTCTCACGGTTGCACTCTTTCTCTCTGACGACATTACTCTCATTTCATTCTTCTCTCTATTTAAATGCATAACCTTCCCTTGAGGTCCTAAAGGAGTTTCAGCACTCACCTCTCGTATTACTCTTAGGACAAGCATATATTTACATGTATTAGATTTAAGGGGTTAATGTGAACAGCGATCTTCTTGATGAGGATAGTTGGTGAACGTTCTACATGTTCACGAGTTATATGCCCTGCTCATCATCCCATTTGTGACTAGACTGGTGCCATGTGTAAGAGCCCGACCATGCCCAGGAGTTGTCTGTAGAGGGACGAGGACTTAGCCTTGATTTGCATACCGAGCCAGGAGCGAGTGTATCACCCGAGACTACAGCTCGCTCGTAGTGCCGGTATAGTAGAGTAACGTAATTTATCTGTCCTTGTGTTCTCTACAGTCTTCTCCTGGGTTCTCGCTTTCGGTGCTGGGACTCGTTGTTCCTGTGACTTGGCCTGCTAGCTAGAACACATGGGGATGATGAGTGGGATATATCTTTATTTTACTATGCATTGCAGCTCTCTTTAAGTATATATCTATAACACTTTACAATACACATTACTCACACACAAGACAACACTATTAATACTTTCATGTATCAATTAACTGCACTGTCGTTTTGCTGCTGTGTCCGGAGTTCTGTTGCGTAGGGCGCATACGGACTCGGAGGGGAGACAGAGTGAGAGAAGCGAAGTAGCCTATGCGGTAGTAGGCTACCGGCGCAGTACTGTTGCCTGCAATATAGATTCATTATTATAATAAGTGACTACTGTTTATGTTCCTCCCATGTGTATTATTAGGTATCTACTGGATCATGAACATCTTGTATGCTACATGCTATTGCATGTTAGTAGGGGACAGTTAGTGTAGTGCACGCGCTTTCAAGTAGGCGTGTACATTTGTCATTTAGCATTTCACTGTCATACCTTTAGCCTGCTTCTATTCTACATTATTAGAGGCTTAATATTAACGTAGTTTCTTGAGTATTGCATTTCTTTAGTAATAACGTAACCTATAAATGTCTGAGGGAGTTTAGCCTCATAGCCTACCCCTGTTGTACACTTTCGCCGAGTTAAGGTACCTCGTTACCGTAGACGATAACTCTGTAGGGCGTTGGTGCTTTTGTTGTCTGGAGCATATAGTATTTGGGACTGGAATCGAGCGTGTCGTTGTCACTTAAGCCATTTCTGTCCTACGATCAAGAATCCCGAATATGTATTGCCGATCCAGCCGTAACAAGATACATAAACTAACAAACATATTATACAGATACATAAACTAACAAACATATTATACAGATACATAAACTAACAAACATATTATACAGATACATAAACTAACAAACATATTATACAGATAATAAAACTAACAAACATATTATACAGATACATAAACTAACAAACATATTATACAGATACATAAACTAACAAACATTATACAGATACATAAACTAACAACATATTATACAGATACATAAACTAACAAACATTATAGATACATAAACTAACAAACATTATACAGATACATAAACTAACAAACATATTATACAGATACATAAACTAACAAACATATTATACAGATACATAAACTAACAAACATATTATACAGATACATAAACTAACAACTATATACAGATACATAAACTAACAAACATATTATATAGATACATAAACTAACAAACATATTATACAGATACATAAACTAACAAACATATTATACAGATACATAAACTAACAAACATATTATACAGATACATAAACTAACAAACATATACGCTCATATCCACTTAAGGGGAGGTAATATAATTTTATATTATTATATTTTTATTTTATATGTATTTATAGTTTGCTCCCTAGACCTCTATCAAATATACAAAAAACACACCCTAGACCCTCCTTCCAGATAAGTTTGTACATTTTTCGGTAGATACATGTCCCCACGGAAGGCCAGTTTTCCTTAAATAACAGGGTCGCTACCACTCGCCAGGAAAAAATCGACACCTAAATGACACGAAAGGTCTTAATGTTGTCTAAGAAATATTGTGTAAGTTGGGGGTAGTCGTTGGTTTTTGGTCCATGTATAAATTATATTAGTTTAATTATTTTTTGAGTTTCCTCGCTAGACCTCCAGCAAACTTAATATAGTACCCCCTATGCCTCCTTTCAAGATAAGTTTGTACGGTTTTCGGTAGAAAAATGTCATGGCCGAAGGCCGGTTCCTTCTAAAATTACAGGCTCGCTATTGCTCGCCAGGAAACAAATCGACACCTAAATGGCACGAAAGGTCTCAATATTGACAACGAAATGGGGCGAAAAGTCTTAAAATCGACGAGCCAGTGGAACGAGCGTCATAAAATCTAAACAAAAATATGCTAAACATGAGGGAGAAGGAGGTCCAGAAAAAGCGCCTATCTCCCCCTTAAGCAGGTATCACACTAGTTTCGATAGAGTTTCGATGAGCGACAAAATAACGCCTGCAATTTTTAGATCATTAACCTCATCTGTACCGGAGACATATTGTTAATTTCATGTTTGGTTTATGTAGACGATGTTGTGCAGTTTACGAAGGATCTGTGGTAGTAAAAAGGGTTAAGTGAGATAGTTTGAAGCCTGTTAATTGCTGGAAGCCCTTAACAAACTGAATTCGTCTAATAGTAGCCAGAATAAAGTTAAAAGGACGGCACCGGTATATAACGGGTTAACACTGATATCATGAAGTATGCTGACAGTCGACTAATTGTGTTGCAAAGTGTATTTCTCAATTCTCTCTCTCTCTCTCTCTCTCTCTCTCACTCACACTCTCACTCTCTCTCACACACACACACGTACGCGCACATTAAGCTAATTAAAAGTTAAGTTTCTTTGCTAAATAATAGTAAAAGTGTTGATATTATCTTTTACGAGCAAGGTTTAAAGTTTGTACATAATCATTATCAATATTATCATTCTCATTATCATCATTATCACCATCAACCTATTGTATGTTGATCTATTGTAGGACCGGCCTCCGAAGTCATGCCTATAATAACTAACCTAGTGCTTTTTTTGTTGTGTGTTTTTTTTTTTTTATGTAGATGAGGGAGAACACAGGCAAAACTGCATGTGACGAGTGCCTCCCCCAGAGTTGACAGAGTAACAGGGCCAAAATCAAGGAATGTTCGAGCCAAAATGCCTGGACACACGGAGTTTGAAGTAATTTAAGTCGTAGGATAAGGGAAAAATGGATTGAGGGAGAGAGCTCCAGAGCTCAGCTGTTGAATAGAAGAAAGACTGGGAGCATCGTTTCACTCTTGGGTTGAAGAGTTGCACAGAGTACGGGTAGAGGAGGTGGTATACAGTACACTGAGAGAACTCTGAGGAATGTGTGTAGGTGAAGATTTCGTGTAAATTTTTGTTTTCTTTTTAAATGCTGTGGGTGTGTAATCAAGATATGCTGATTAACGTTTTCAAGCTCTGATACGCATTTATTGTAATACTTTCTGGCTATTATTAGGCAATTATATTCAGATTAGGTAGGGTAGCCTATATGGAAGTCAGGGTTTAATGAGATAGTCTTTACCCATATATATCCCACAGATCCTTCGTAAACGGTATAAAATCGTCTAATGATAGCCAAAATAAACTGTCAAAATGCGTCACAAGCTTCAAGGGGTTAATATGCTTATAGTAAACTCGGATGCCATAATCTTAACCCCACTCAAAAAATTCCATGGCCCTCTGTGTTTTTCTATATGCAATTTTAAATGTATGGATTGATTTTGTATAGAACTTGCTTTTCAATAAATAGTATATAGGCCTATAATAGTGTTTTAGTTAATGTATAGAATATTACATACATTAATTCGTTTCCAAAAATATACCTCCATAATTAGAAATAGGTGAAGTCCACGAATATTTATGAGTGGGCTAGAGACTATGGTATCCGAGTGTACAATCGGGGGTATTAAGTGTTGTCATAGATTCCAGTGGTTTACGATCAAAAGGTGTTATTGGTATCTTTATAGTTACTGGGAAAAGTGCTTATCCCTCAGAGTATTAGACTGTGTGAAATATCTGACAACACTTCTTAACCTCGACCGTACAGTTTTCAGCATTCATAAGGTTACACTGGTTCGAATCTCTTAAGGGGAGATGGTTCACTTTTTGGGCGATTTTTGCCTGTATTCATTGTTTTTCTAGTTTCCTCCCTAGACCTCCATCAAATAAAAAAACAAAACATCCATTAGATCCTCCTTCTAGATTAATTTGTACATTTTTCGGTAGAAAAATTTCCCGGCCGAAGGCCGGCTCTTCCAACATTGCAGGCTCACTATCGTTCGCCAGGGAAAAAATCGACACCTAAATAGCACGAAAGGTCTAAATACTGAAGAAGAAATGGGGCGAAAGGCCTTATAATCGACTAACTAATGGGGAAACATCTTAACATCTGAAAAGTAATGGGGCTAAACATGATGGAGAAAGTGGTCCATAAAACCGGCCCATCCCCCCTTAACCTTTATAGCCAAGATCAGAAGCATCTGGGCAAAAATAATGCATTGTATTGTCTCGTTTGGGTTTCATACTGATTCAAGTGGGTGCATCTCGATTTATGCTCTTGATTGTACTATTCTATCTATCTATCTATTGCCTGACACCGTGATCCCCGAAGGGGTGGCCACGAACGAACTGCCCCCATGCACCTCTGTCCCAGTCAGTCGACGCCCCTCCCCCCAACCAGCACCGCCCTCGTTCATGTACTTCCTCACTCCATCCTTCCACCTCATATTCGGTCTACCTCTCCCTCTCTGTCCCTCCACCTCGCTCTCGTACACCCTCTTAGTCATTCTCTCGCTTTCCATACGTTCCATATGGCCGAACCATCTCAAGTTGTTCCTTTTCACACTTTCCAGCACATCTACCTCCACACCAGACCTCCTTCTTACTTCCTCATTAGTCTGTCTATCCCTCCATGTAACTCCGCACGCACTCCTTAAGTAATTAATTTCCACTGCTCTCACTCTTGGTCTGAGTCTCTCAACCAACGTCCATGCTTCGCTTCCGTAAGTCAGTGTCGGGATTACCACACTGTCATGCAAGGACTTCTTCTACAGGTAGTAGGGGTAGGCAGCCCCGCCAAGGGAAGTACTACCGCCAAGATTTCGGGAGACTCAGGGAATAGCCTGAATTCCATTTTCTCTCCCAGGCCTTGGTAGCTGGATACATATCTTTCTGCCTCACACATCAGGGGTATCAGGAAAACCCTCTTTATATAACATACACATCCAACTTCACGACATTGCCCTACATCGCTATCCTCTATCCATAAAACACTACTCTTCCCACTACATAATTATCATACATGTAACACCATACACTTACCTTATAAATATGGCAGTACAATTGTTAAGAGCAAACCTGGTGGTCCCTCGGATATCCACCCCCGGCAGGGTTGGGTCATTGACACAGGGCCCTCCCGGTCGTCATCATGCGACTGTGTCAAGAGCATTGCAACGTCCCAAACCTGCTCGTCGGTGCAGCTTTTTCTTTAGTAATATAAGGGGACTTCACTCTAACATCAATTCTGTACACCAATTTCTTCAAGCAGAATCCCCTACTCTCCTTTTTTTGACAGAGACTCAAGTAACATCCACATCTGACACGTCTAGATTTAATTTTCCAGGTTATCAACTGCTCCAAAATTTCAGACCTAAAGGAGGTGTATGTTGCTTCGCAAAATCTGAAATTGCCCTGGAGGAGGTTACTAGTTTCAATTGTCCCTATTTTGATTATTCTATATACAAATTAATTTCTGCTGGTAAATTTAAATACATATGTTGCATCTACCGTTCCCCAAATACTCCTCCAGAGCAAAGTCTTTTTGATTCTCTTTCCTCACAATTCAGTGTCCTCAACTTAAATGCTTCTTCTGAAATCACTGTGTTGGGTGATTTTAATGTCCATAATGTTGAATTGCTCACTCATTCAGCCAGGACTGATGATGCTGGTCTTGAATGTGAGCTATTTGCAGACTCATTTAATCTCACTCAACTAGTCAACCAACCCACCCGTGTACCAGATAATCCTAATCATAATTCCCACCTACTGGACTTATTTTTAACAACCAATTCAGACAATTATGATGTTACAGTGAGGTCCCCGCTTGGATCTTCTGATCACTGTCTGATACAGGCCACCTGTCTATCACCTACCACACCTTCCCACTCTTAATCTGTTTTGGTGACTAAATGGCATTACGATAGGGCAGAGGGTCTTCAAGGTTTCTTTATTGATATTCCCTGGACCTCTTTCTTTTCTAATGATGCACACTCCACCTTGAGCCACATGCAAGATTTTTTAAAATTGGAATGGAAACTTTTATTCCTCATCAAAAGTACAGTAAAAGATCTAATTCACCTAAATGGTTTGACCGTAATTGTGCTAGAGTAACTGAACAAAAAGCAATAGCCTACAATGCATACACAAGATCAAAAACACATGAAGCCTTTAATTACTTTAGAAACATCAGAAATCATGCCAAAACTGTATTAAACCTAACTAAATCAAACTTTCTCCATAAGCAGGCAAATAAACTTCTAAATACACCAAATGATAACAAAATATTTTGGTCTACTCTTAACTCATTCAAATCCAACTTCACTACTGCTTCATCCATTCCACCATTAAAATCTCCGACTGGCAATCTTGTAAGTGACCCACGAGGTAAAGCTAACCTTCTTGCGGATATTTTCTCCACCAACTCAACCTTAGATGAAATAAATCAAGATGTCCCTGTACTTAATTTTAATTCGCCTGAAATTCCCTCACTTAAGATCCACACCAGACATGTCAAAACTATTTTGCAGAATCTCTCAGTAGATAAGGCTCCTGGTCCAGATGAAATTCCTCCAATAGTACTTAAGAATTGCTCCTTGGTGCTCGCTCCTGTATTGGCAAACATTTTTCCGTCTGTGTACTCATACCTCATGCTTCCCAGTACCCTGGAAAGAAGCAAACATCCATCCAGTTCCTAAAAAAGGTGCCTCTTCAGATCCATCAAACTACAGACCAATAGCTATAACTTCCACTCTTGGCAAAGTCTTTGAAATTATATTAAATAATCACATAATTAAGCATCTGGAGAATAATAAATTAATCAGTGATAGGCAATATGGTTTTAGACGATGTCGATCAACTGCAGACATTCTTTGCCTTCTTACGCATCAAATCTACCAAGCTACAGACCAACATGGTGAAACACATACAATAGCACTGGATATATCAAAGGCATTTGATAGAGTCTGGCATCAATCCTTATTGTCGAAGATGTCACACTACGGCCTTCCATCATTAGTTCCACTAATTTCTTCTTATCTTCATAACAGAAAAATATGTGTAATGGTAGATGGCCTTTATTCTCAATTTCACTCAATAAATGCTGGTGTTCCCCAGGGATCAGTTTTGGCCCCAACTCTGTTCCTCATTCATATCAATGATCTCATATCTACCACTCATAATCCAATACATTCCTACGCAGATGACTCAACACTCCACAGTTCCTTCACATTTACCAATTCTTTCACCCAACCCGATCTTATAAATTCAAAAATAAACACTGCAATTTCTCTGAACCAGGACCTTTCTAGAATTAATGAATGGGGACAAGAGAATCTAGTTTCCTTTAATGCACAGAAAACCAAGTACATTCAATTTTCTAACCGACAGAATCTCACTGACTCCCATATATTTTTTAATGATGTAAATATTCCCACTTCCCCTAGTATTGACATTCTCGGTGTAACATTAACTACTAACTTGAGCTGGACACATTATGTTAGAAGCATTGCTAAGAATGCCTCTAAAAAACTGGGACTCCTGTACAGAGTTCGAGAATTCTTCACTGACGAGCAGTTGGCCGTAATATATAAAAGTCATGTGCGTTCTCAGATGGATTACTGTTCACCTCTGTGGGGTGGAAGTGGAGTGTTTGCATTGAGGCAGTTGGACAAAATTCAAAATAAAGCTATTATATTAATTAATAACCCTGCAATCACACAGGACCTTCCTACATTATCCATACGAAGAAACGTTGCATCCCTTGCATTATTCTACAGATATTTTCACAGCAATTGTTCCGAGAAACTTGCTTCAATTGTGCCGCCTCTCCACATCTTTCCCCGTAGAACTAGGGCAGCTGAGAGCGCCCATGAATTTACACTTTCTCCTCCACAATGCAGAACTTCTGCTTATCAGAATTAATTTATCCCTAGAGCTACTACTCTTTGGAATTCACTTCCCTTGAATTGCTTTCCACAAACTTACAATCTACAAATGTTTAAATCCAGTTGTTACAAACATTTTATGAATGGAGGATGCCTTTAAGCACATGGACCTTTTTGTTTTATCTGTGTTTTTCCTTCCTCCGTTCATTGTCTCTTAAAAAAAAAAAAAAAAAAAAAAAAAAAATCCATACTGACATATTTCTTGTTACTGCTTTTAGCGTTCCTACAACCCTCTTCCCCTGTTGTACCCTCTCCCGCACTTCTTCATCCATAGTCCCATCTTTACTCAACACACTGCCCAGATACTTAAAAGAGTTGACGATCTCCATAGCCTGACCGTTCAGCTTCACCTCACACTCTGTGACTTCACCCCTTTCGAAGACCATAACCTTGCTCTTCCCCGTATTTACCTTCAAATTCCGTTTTTCGCACACTGTTCCAAACTCATTTACCAGACCATGCTACTCCCATTCATTATCACTCATCAGAACTGTATCATCCGCAAACAGCAGTATAGGTAGCTTCCACTCAATTCCCTCCCTTTTCAGCGATACACCAACATCCACTGCTCTTGATAGTATTTCTTTCATGACTCCATCCATATATACAGTAAACAACCACGGGGACATTATACTATTCAAGTTTTTTATTTCGTTATACGCATTATATTAATATTGGGATATTGTAACATTTAAACCATGCCAGGCTTAACCACTTCTGTACCGCGACGTCTTATAAACTTCATTCTGGCTACTATTAGACGAACTTATTCAGTTTAGAAAGGGCCTCCAGCAATTTACAGGCTTCGAACTATCTCACTTAACCCTTTTTACTACCACAAATCCTTCTTAAGCTACATAAAAACATCTCAATAAAGGTACAATAAAATCAAGAAGACGTTACCGGTACAGAAGGAGTTAACTATCAAACTAATCGCATGTGCGGGAAAGTTCCATTCACACCACACTTCTCGAAAGGGTAGAGTCAAAAACATTTTGTCTCAGTAACTCACCTCCTCTTTCTAATTCTCCACAATCTCTCTTTATACGTCGCAATGTAGCATCTCTCTCGCTCTTCTACCACTATTTTAATAATCAGTGCTCTTTAGAGTGTTCTGAATACATACTTCTCCCTTACATAGAGTTAGTGGCACCCGCCTGTCACCACATTCGCACCCTTATTACAATGTTCATCATCCTCGTTGGATCCAACGATGTACAGCGAACCCGGTCGGAAGATTTGCTTTTAAAGTACCAGCAGCTGATCAAGTCGTTTAAGGAGAAGTCATCAAGGATCATCGTCTCAGGAATCGTCCCCCGGCTTGGTGTAGAGAGCCGATTTTACAACATAGCCACCAGCACAAATCATTGTCTAGCAGGAAGAAGAACGTGGGATTCGTCGACACCTGGGACAATTTCTACTACAATGACTATTTGTTTTCGGACGATGGAGTTCATCTGAACCAGGTGGAGGCAGTACGTTTTGGGCGTCTTCTCAACGATGCGGTGAGGGATTTTCGGAGAAGAAATCGACTCAGCACAGGACAACCAGGAAGGAGGACCGAAGGCAGCGAGGACGGCGACCTGCGAAGGAATAGAATGCTAATCAGTCAAGAACCACGAATTTGGATAAAGCTCCACCAACACGACCCAAATTCAAAACCGCCAGGGATAACGACCGAGGACCGAGGACATGTATCGTATAAATACGATAGAATATGATCTCGTATGTCTCTGTGACGTCACGATCTCTCCTACAGCACGACGTAGGACGAGTAGATCGTATATTATAAGATTGTAAATAAGTTAAGTTATAAAAGGCCTAATATGCTATTAAGCAATATTGCCATGGTCTTATGTAGTATATATGAATTTATCGTATATATTAATATAATTTATCGTATAGAGCAACCTAAATGCGGTACGATAATTTGGGCTCCTGGCGGTTTGCCAAGGCAGCAAGGTGTGCTTTTGAGGTACGCCAGAGCCTTCACGAACACCAACCAGTTAACATCTAAATTTTCTGCCCTCAGTTGATCGAGCTTTTGTGCCTCTATCACAATATACACAGCTACACCATCACGACGCTCTCATCGACACCATGACTGACTGATAGATAAGCATATTATTCATGTCCATTCCCATGTAATCATTTATTCTTTCTTTAACTTGACTCGAGTCTTGGGACCGAAGTCTCGTTCCCCATTGTCCACCGCCATATTGGGTAAAACGTTCTCCCTTGCCTCATTGCCACGTGGAACTATTGGTGAGTTAATTCCTGGCTAATATTAACCCTTATAACCTTACCCTATATATAAATTTATTATGTGAGACCTTTGGATATAAATTAGCTTGTTTCAGATTGAATTCAATTTAGATATAGAGTAGTTTTCATTTAGATTGATTTTATTTTATTCATTATAGCTTAGTAATATTTAACTTCCATTGATAGTTTACCACATTGGTGCCCAGACCCGGGAATTAGCTACCAGTAAGGGATTTTAAGGCAATGAACAAGGGGACATATAACAGGATGCAGGAACAACTCTATGATAAACTGGCAAGGCTAGCCAAGCGATGGTTAGAGCCGGAATGCAGGGTCACATCATTGTGCCTGCCTAAGTTCTGCATCCCACCCATCATCTTTCCCCAATAATTTTCTTTTCCGTTTCAGACTTCCTGTGACATATGACCTCACCTAACATTTTTTCTTGTTCAATATGATCCATTAGTAGGTATTGCTATTTAGTGTACTATTTTTTCTCCATAACATAGAAGTCCGCCGGTTGGCGTCTCTTAACTAGACTATTAATTTGCCGTTGTCTTTGTAACGTAACATTTAGATACATAGCCTATAGGCTCGCATGCAAAATGAATAAAAACGATAAAGAGACACCGTCTAGTGGGGTGCTGATCAAAGCCCCTAAAAATCAAAGGGCGGGCCTTCGGGGAGTATTAAATAGGCTAATTGTGGACGTAAACACTTTCATCACTACTGCTGAACTAGAGGAATTGGAGGCTAGATTAGAAAACGTCCAGGCTACCCACGGTCGTATTACGGCTCTGAGTGAGGTGATTGTGGCTGACATGATAGAGGAGGAAGAGATAGTTACAGAGTGTGATAATCGCGCCCTCTATGACGAACCTGTCTTTAGAGCGAACTACCTATTACAGCGTGCTGTCACGAGTAAGAAGGGAGGCGATAATGAGGCCCATAGAAGGGCTGACCCAAAATATACTGTACACCTCCCAAAGCTCAATCTTCCTACATTTGGGGGCAAGTTAACTGAGTGGTTAGCTTTTTGGGACGTATTTCGATCTACGGTTCATGAATCCTCTTTGGATGATGTCCGCAAGTTTCACTATCTGAAGGGACAAATGGAAGGAGAGGCCTTACATTTAATAGAGGGTTTTGCAGTAGTGGGTGGTAGTTATCTTGAAGCGGTACACTTATTAGAGTCCACATACGGGGATAGAGAGCAGTTGAAGATGGCCCATGTCGTTGCCTTGTTGGGGCTCGCAGAACCACAGTATAAGGTTGAAGAGTTGACAAACTTCAGGGCAAATATGGAGTGCCATACTCGATCGCTAGACACCCTAGGGCTTACCACACAGGAAATGATAGTCATTATCTTGCGTCAGAAGCTTCCTATGGCAATACTTGATAAGGTAAGATCATTTGAGCTGGGGGAGTTCAAAACTCAGTTCAGCAAGGAGATCAATAATCTGTAGTTGAACAAAGGGAGAATGTATGTGTCGGGAGGGAGTGAGAATGTGGAGAAGAGGGGAACAATAAGCATGACAGTGGGGACTAAAGAAAAGAAAGAGGGTGCGTATAAGAAACCTGCTCAGATTCTATGTAAGCTATGTAACAACAAACATAAATGGAGTTTCTGCATAAAATACCCAACAAATGAGACAAAACTAGCACAGGCGAAAAGATTGAAGCTATGTGTGGGTTGTCTAAGTGGGGAACATGGTAAGCAGGGACAATGTACTGCTACATACTTAAGGCCCTGTCGCCACTGCAAAGGACATCACTTTGATAAGTTGTGTCCTACAGCAGAAAAAGTCAAAGACGTCAAAACAGAGGGTACTACAACTGTGACACTAGGTAGCACGCAAGACACCACTATATTGCCCACAATACAGATTCCCATGGAAGGTAATGATATTAACAAAGTTTGTCGGGTACTTCTAGATCAAGGGTCTCAACGTTCCTTTATAAAGAGGTCCGTACTAGTGGGATTGAAGCACCGAATCGTAGGGGCTGAGACTCTTCGATTACAGGGCTTCACAGGGGTTACTGATAAACAAGACTACGAGATAGAGGAGATTTCATATTTCTATCGTAAAAACCGGTACTTTATGACTTGTATCGTAGTAGACACCCTACCAGAATATGTATCTGTAGGTGTGAAGAAGGTGGAACACGCATTACGTAGCAAGGTGGTTAACTTGTCAGATCCCATGGGAAATCAGAGTGAGGTGCATGTTCTACTTGGTGTGGATCATTATTATGAAGTAGTATACCCTGGATTTAAAAAGATGTGTGGTGTAATTTTAATCCCCACTAATTTGGATACTGCATGAGCGGAAAGGTGCATACTACACAGTCAAAGGTCCTGGTCGACACGGTCTCGATATATAGAGTCAATGTAACCGCGGCAGAGGAGTTGGGAAGGGAGGATTCCCAACCTAGTGACCCTAAGATGGCTGCCGAGTTCGACCTGGAACGACTGTGGAGATTGGATCACATAGGCATTAATCCTATGGAGACTGAATATGACTCGGAAGTTGCGCTACAAAGGTTTGACGAGTCTGTGTGCTACTGTGCCTCAGACAAGCAATATAAAGTTAGTTTACCCTGGAAGAACGGTGAGATAGGCATCTCTTAACCAGGAAAAGTCCAGAAATTTGGGGATGATCTGGCAACCTAAACATGACATACTAACTTTTCAAACAAGGTCTTTTGCTCAGCAGACAGGAGCGCACACCAAAAGAAGTCTGTTGAGCAAAGTTGCGCAATTTTTTGATCCTTTGGGTCTAGCATTACCCGTTACCATAAGAGCTAGGATTCTAATGCAGGAAGTTTGGAGACGTAAGATAGGATGGGACGACAGTTTGCCCGAGGACCTGAATGACCAAGGAACATTGTTGTTGAATGAATATGCCATCCTATGTACTAAACCTATACCTCGTAAAGTGGCGGTGTTCGGTGACGTTACGTTACACACGTTTTGCGATGCTAGCGCCACGGCATACGGGGTAGCCATATATGTTGTCACTTAATTTGGGGCATATTTAGTTACAGCCCGGGCCAAGGTAGCCCCGGTTAAAAAGGTAACTATCCCTAAAATGGAATTGACTGCCATGCTGCTATTAGCACGTCTGGTGCAACATGTACGCGCAGCATACGAGAGCGAATTAAATATTGAAATCGTTCACGTATGGTGCGATAGTCAGGTCGCACTCAACTGGATACATAGCAAGAAGTCTCTGCCAGTTTATGTGCGGAATAGGGTAGATGAGATTAGAGCCCTTTTGCCAGACGTTGCTTATCATTATGTAAATACAAAAGAAAACCCTAGTGATCTCATAACTAGGGGTATAACGGCTAGCCAGTTAATGAAGTCCGAATTGTGGTGGCATGGTCCAAAGTGGCTGCTCCATGAAAGTGAATGGACGATATGGCATGCTGTTGGTGAGGGACTTCTGCCACTGGAAACAGTGGCAGTTACAGCCCAACCAAATGAGCCACTGGGTCCTATCATAAAGTGGGCAAGATTCGGTGACTATAATAAACTAGTCAGAGTTGTAGCTTGGGTGTTGCGATATGTATCCAATCTCAAGCTTAAAGTAACGGGCCAACTCTGCAACAGGGGTCACAACATTGATGCTCGTGAATTTAAAGCAGCTGAAGTAACTTTGATCAAATGGGTTCAAGTAGAAACCTTTTCCAATGAATTAGAATCCTTGAAAGGCTCGAATAAGACATTAATGCCTAATATAGTGCGTCAACTAAGGTTGCACCTAGACAATGGCCTCATCAGGTGTGAGGGTCGCCTGAAGTGGTCGGGTGTACCAGACAGCACAAACCGCCCTATACTTATGCCAACAAGACATCACGTTACTGATCTATTGATCATACGTGCACATAGGGAAGTAAAACACTACGGGGTATGTCATATTATATCCAATTTACGTCTCACATGGTGGATACCCAGGGTTCGACAAGTAGCTCGACGCGTAGTACGAAAGTGTGTAATATGCCAGAGACTAAAGGGTAAACCGTATGCAACTGGACCAGCTCCACCCCTACCTGAATGCCGTGTAAAGCACGTAGAACCTTTCCAAGCGGTAGGATTAGATTACACAGGGGCATTGAAGACGAGGGAGAGTGAGAAGGTTTATATATTATTGTTTACCTGTGCGACGTCTCGAGCGGTACACCTAGAACTATGTGATAATATGTCTAGCGAAGAATTTATGCTGGCGTTCAGACGGTTTTGTGCCCGTCGTTCATTCCCTCAACTCATTCTTAGCGACAATGCTCCCACTTATGTCCAAGCATCAAAATATCTAAAGGATATGAGTAGTGATCCTACTATCATCACTTTTTTGGGAGAGAAGAAGTGCGAATGGAGGTTCATTCCAGTTAAGGCACCTTGGTTTGGTGGAATGTGGGAACGATGCGTCGGCATAGTAAAGTCAGGACTCAGAGCGGTTGTAGGACGTGCTCTATTAAAGAAGAGTGAGTTGATGACAGTCCTCACAGAGATAGAGGCAGTCGTGAATGATCGCCCGCTTACATATGTGTACACCGACCTGCAAGAACCACTACCATTAACGCCAGCTCACTTGCTATATGGGAAACCATTGACTGCGTTTCCATCTGATTTCCAATCCATAGTAGAGTTAGAGGATCCCTCGTTGTACTCTGAGGTAGCTGTGTCTAAGAGATACCAGTATATATCCAGGATAATCGAGGATTTAAGGAAACGGTGGATTAGTGAATATCTGCTAGCATTGAGAGAAAGGAGTGTTACTCCCTCTAGTAGACCAACGGCACCTACAGTTGGTGAAGTTATTTTAATTAAAGAAGATAGTCCTCGTTTATACTGGAAATTAGGCCGCGTGTTGGAGGTATACAAGGGGGCAGACTCTGTAGAGTGGGTGGCGCTATTGAAGACAGCCACTGGAACTACTGTTCGTCCTATCGCACGTTTGTACGCTTTGGAGCTCGATTCCGCATTGCAATCTGATGCTCCACCTGTTATTGCTGGGTCCGAGGATTCTCAAAGGAACGACTCACCTCTTACTGATGGTGATCATTCTCGGACCGGGACGCGTCCCAGACGCGCTGCTGCTGGCACCGTTGACTTGTGGCGTCAGAAGATAGCCTCTAGGCAACTTTAGGTTTAAGGTGGGGTTCAGGTCTTTTTTGTGGGGGGTGTGTATCGTATAAATACGATAGAATATGACTCTTTTGTGATCTCGTATGTCTCTGTGATGTCACGATCTCTCCTACAGCATGACGTAGTACGAGTAGATCGTATATTATAAGATTGTAAATAAGTTAAGTTATAAAAGGCCTAATATGCTATTAAGCAATATTGCCATGGTCTTATGTAGTATATATGAATTTATCGTATATATTAATATAATTTATCGTATAGAGCAACCTAAATGCGGTACGATAATTTGGGCTCCTGGCGGTTTGCCAAGGCAGCAAGGTGTGCTTTTGAGGTACGCCAGAGCCTTCACGAACACCAACCAGTTAACATCTAAATTTTCCGCCCTCAGTTGATCGAGGTTTTGTGCCTCTATCACAATACACATACAGCAATACACACAGCTACACCATCACGACGCTCTCATCGACACCATGACTGACTGATAGATAAGCATATTATTCATGTCCATTCCCATGTAATCATTTATTCTTTCTTTAACTTGACTCGAGTCTTGGGACCGAAGTCTCGTTCCCCATTGTCCACCGCCATATTGGGTAAAACGTTCTCCCTTGCCTCATTGCCACGTGGAACTATTGGTGAGTTAATTCCTGGGCCGGTATTTATAAAAGAATTTAAATATTTCCCTAAAAGTAATTTTAACTAAAAGAAAATCCTTAAAAGTGTTTCATAAAACATTTAAAAGCAGCTTTTAGTGGAAGCGTTAAGAAAGCTGCCACAACCGCTATTTCGCTACATCTACCAAGATTACAATTGATGAATAACGTTTAATAGGTAAGTATAGGCTTCTAATTGCATATACTAATTACTATAAAACATTAGGGTAATTATGCAATATTTTGTGATTGTGAAATCTATTATATATTGCTAAATTGAAAGGGTAATATATTTACCATACCAAAACAATTGCATACTCCGGTGTGGCAGCATCTGAGATATTGCTAAATTCGCGAGTTTTCACAATTCGTGAAGTGGGGTAATTTCGGAAATTTTTCGAGTTTGTTTTTTACAATTTCTCCTGACTGTAAACACATTGTAGAGATTTAACTAGGTCAAGTGATGTGTAGTGATAATGCGCCGTGCGCCGTAATCCAGGAAGCCTCCTAAAATTATCCCCCATAATATCCTTATCTAAATGATGTCCGAAGTATTCTTGAAAAGTGGATAACTTCGGACTTGTATGGTAAAACCGTTTCCATTATATAATGACAATGGCTAATTACTTATTATCGCCAAAGTACGAAGTTATGACCGCAGTCCGAAATCACCCCAGTTTACGGTAATTTGCGAAAAAATAGGGTGCAAATAGGCTATTTGTTCTCGGATGTTATGAAATAGGCCTATCTTGTGACAATCGAATATTATATCTTAGTCCTTCTACACTCCTTTAATTTGGTCTATTTGTTAGTGTTCTTCCAACAAGTACAGTATAGGCGTTTGTCAACGAGGACGCTGGAACTGTCGAGGTTGAGACCGCGACCGCGGCAAAAAATTTAGTCAGACATAATATACAGTATGAACCGAAATGTTTAAAGTAGGTTGATATATATGGTGGTAGGTTACTTTCTAATATAGCTTATTCGTTGGAGAACACACAGTGGATCACCTTTGAGTAGTATGATGTGCGGGGTGGTATATGGATAGAATCAAGAGTTACCTAACATACTGCATTTGATAATATAGTTAACCTACAATCATGAGTTACTCATACAGTTATATTTTGACCGTTGCCAAATAATGTAGGGTAATACACACTTTCATCTCGGGGTTAGGAGCTTTGTTCCTCTAAGTTTCATTCGTGGTTTATATGGTATCTTTTGATTAACTCAGAGTCGCTATAGGCCTATTAATCCAATTAGTCTTTTTAACATGAAAATTCCTTGGCAGGGGGTGGCGGATTTGTTATTCAACCATCTTCATCGTCCTCTAAAAGTAACTTTTAAGCGCTAAAAGTCCCCAGGAGCACTTTTAGTTTTCGCCGGGTTTAAAAAGCTACTTTTAGCCGCTAAAAGTTTTTTAACCCAACTTTTATCTTTTAAAAGTGGCCGCCATCTTTAAAAGCTACTTTTAAGCCTAAAAGTGCTTTATAAATACCGCCCCTGGCTAATATTAACCCTTATAACCTTACCCTATATATAAATTTATTATGTGAGACCTTTGGATATAAAT
The DNA here is from genome assembly GCA_032716605.1 of Paralithodes platypus. Classification (NCBI taxonomy): domain Eukaryota; kingdom Metazoa; phylum Arthropoda; class Malacostraca; order Decapoda; family Lithodidae; genus Paralithodes; species Paralithodes platypus. Next base: position 53,044,061 of record CM064521.1, read on the forward strand.
TAGCTTGTTTCAGATTGAATTCAATTTAGATATAGAGTAGTTTCATTTAGATTGATTTTATTTGATTCATTATAGCTTAGTAATATTTAACTTCCATTGATAGTTTACCACAACAGCCATGAATGTAAATGTAGATCCAACCAGAACCAAAAATTTGATTAAAGAGCGTTCTGTGAGTTCTGAAACCACAACTTTAAAGGTTTTCTATGCAAATGCTGTGCATACGCAATAAATTTTCAGATTTAGAGGAACTAGTGTTTACAGAAAATTATGATGTGATTGGCATAACAGAATCTTGGCTCAATACAGAAGATAGAGACTTTTTAGCAGAGTATTTATTCACTTCCCGGTTATGTAATGTTTGAGAAAAGCCGAATAAATAGAAATGGAGGTGGCGTTTTACTTTATATCAAAGAAAGTCTTAATCCGACCCTCTTGTCAAAACCTCAAATTGTGAACGTCGACACATCTTTTGTGCTAATAAAGAATAATAAAGGTACAAAATTAATACTTGCATTAATATACAGACCTCCAGCTCAATCAGTGCAAACTGACCGAGAAATTTACGAACAAAATGCAGATGTAAGTAACTCACAAGATACCGTAATTTTTGGCGACTTTAATTTACCTGTGACCAAGTGGGGCGATACTCTTACTTCACACTCCGGACATGACTTGTATGCGAACTTGCAAGAGAGCTCACTCTATCAATATGTTCGATCGCCGACCCGTGGTAATAACGTTCTTAGCCTTGTACTTGCAACAAAAGAAGAATTAATAGAGAATTTGAATGTTGGTGATGAATTCAGTAACAGCGACCATCGTACAATAACTTTCACTTTAAAGTTTACTAGTAACGAACGAAATAGCAGCATAAAAAAAGTCCCTAATTTCAAGAAAGCAAACTTTCATAAACATAGAGCTATGTTTAAAGAAACCGACTGGAGCTTTTTAAGCTCGGTTCACACATGCACGAATTAATGTCCCATCCGTCCCCGATCCTTTAATTCGCCGTGCCTAGGCGGCGTCCATTTTGTGCATGCATAAAATAGTCCGTGTGGGTCGGGGCAACTGCCAGAAAACGTGTTATGCCGGGACACCCACGGGACACACACGGAAGCAGTCGTCGTCTAGACGCAACCTGGCGGCGTCTAGACGACGACTGGCGGCGTTCTAGACGCCGACTAACGGGATGAGAACGGCAGCAAAAAAACGTTGGAACAGCCCTAGTGGCCATCGTGGCCACATGGGGCCTCCCGTTTGATGCCGTCCTGCCTATTTTCTTGGTCGGGGACGGACGGGACGTTAATTCGTGCATGTATGAACCGAGCTTTAATTAACAAAACGACATAAATATCTTGGGAATTATTCAAAACCACTTACCTAAGAGCAGTGCAAGACTGCATACCATCGAAAATACGGCGTACAGGCCATAATAATAAGCCCAAATGGTGGAATACAGATATTTCAAACTGTCTGCTTGCTAAAAAGCTTGCTAATGATAGGTTAAAATCCTCACAAAATGACGAAGAACGGGTTAAATTTGTAGAGCTACGACGCAAAGCAAAAAAGTTTATTAAGCAAAGTAATAAGACCCTGGAGTTACATGTTGCGAATCAAAGTAAAACAAACCTGAAAGAATTCTATAGTTATATCAGAAAGAAGAAAGTAGTTACTTCAACTGTTGGATCGTTAGTTGATGAAAATGGAGAATACACCAAAGACAAAGTACAAATGAGTAATGCCCTCAATACCTTCTTTGCATCAGTTTTTACAACAGAAGACCTCAGTGATATCTCTACACCATCGCCGATTCAGATTGACAATTCAGATGTTCTAAGCAATATCACCGTTACAGAGAGGGAAGTATTGAGTTGTTTAGATAAACTCAAGGTAAATAAAATGCCTTGACCTGATAAAATCTCACCTAGTGTCCTAAAGGAAGCTAAGGATGAGCTCTCTAAACCACTGACATTGCTATTCAATAAATCCTTGCAGTCTGGAACTATGCCTGATCAGTGGAAGCTAGCCAACGTAACACCGATATTAAAAAAAGGCAGCAAATCCCTACCCAGTAACTATCGTCCAATTAGCTTAACCTCAGTTGTATGTAAAATGCTAGAAACACTCATAAGAGACAGACTTGTAAATCACTTAGAGGAAAATAACATACTTAAAGATACTCAACACGGATTTCGTAAAAAACGTTCCTGTTTAACAAACTTCTTAGACTTCTTCCACGATATCCTCAACCTCTATGATGAGAGTAAAGCTGTAGATTTTATATACCTTGATTTTCAAAAAGCCTTTGACAAAGTTCCCCACAAACGTTTATTGCTAAAACTAAAAGCGCATGGTATACAAGACGGTGTGTTGAAACTTGAAATGAATAGAAAAATGGCTCAGCGACAGAAAGCAAAGAGTAGTGATAAACGGTAAGGCATCTCAATGGACCAATGTAAGTAGCGGGGTACCACAGGGATCGGTAGTAGGACCAATTCTCTTTCTAATTTACATCAACGATATAGATGAGGGTCTCATCTGTACAATCTCAAAATTTGCTGATGATACAAAAATTGCAAATAGCGTACTCTCAAAAGAACAAGTTGACGATATACAACACAATCTAGATAAGTTGTCATCTTGGGCCCAAATTTGGCAAATGAGTTTCAATGCGGATAAATGTAAAGTACTAAATATCGGATACCAAAATGAGAAAGCAAACTATTCGATGAATGGCACTCAGCTTAAGAATGTAAACAGAGAAACTGATCTGGGAGTAACAATATCGAGTAACCTAAAACCGAGTCAACAATGTTCAGAAGTTGTTAAGAAGGCAAACAAAATAATTGGCTTTATAGGCAGGTCATTTGAGCATAAATCCAAAGACATTATCCTAACCCTTTACAATTCCTTAGTCCGCTCTCTTCTGGAATACTGCGTTCAATCCTGGTGCCCTTATTACCAAAAAGATATAGACAAGCTAGAACGAGTTCAATGTAGAGTTACCAAAATGATACCTAGCCTAAAGAACAAACCATACGAGGAGCGTCTTAGAGAATTAAATCTTTTCCTTTAACCCAGCGCAGATTACGAGGCGACTTAATTCAAGTGTTCAAAATCATCAAAGGCATCGACAATATGAACTGTAGTAAGTACTTCACTATCGACCAATCTTTCTTCTTCAATTGAGCTGTCAACTTATGGAATGGGCTTTCCCGAGACGTTAAAGATTGCAGCACCTTTGATTCATTTAAACTATGCCTAGACAAATATCTCGCATCAAACTGACTGGCTGTGTTTGTAAATGAATAACTTTATTTTATCCCCCCATCAGTTACTAACCCATCTGTCCCCTACTATCTTCCTAATCAGTGCCACGAACATTAGTTCCAGGGCAGTAGTTCCCTTTCCAATATTCCCTTACCCACTCTAAACCACTGTTTGGACACTTGATCATCAGTGTTTTGGAGGACAAGACGCCTAGAAGGGTCACTAGACCTGTTGTTGCTCGATTTCCTTTGTACTCCTTTGTACTTATTCAGACCAACTTTTTAACCCAAGAATTAACCGACTTTCCCAGTCTTTCTTCCACTTAACATGTAAACTCTAGAACTATCATTCAGTCTATCTTTCTCTCATCCTATGACCTAAATTGCTTCAAGATCCATGTGTCCAGACATTTTGACTGTAATGTACCTTGAATTTTACTCTGTGACTAAGTTGTTGTGATGTTTTATATTGTTTGCATTATTATTGTTATTTTGTTTTTATTTTGATGGAGGGAGGGGGGGAGGCACTCGTTACAGGAAGCTTTGACTGTTGTTTTCTTTTTTACAGGTTCAAATCCCTGTGTGTCACGGGAAGATATTCTGCATATGGAATTTGTGCAGTACCTATACTCTCTATTTTTCAAGCTGACAGTAAGTTACTATTACAACGTTATTATGCAGTTTTGTAGCGAAATATGTTGTTAATTATGTAAACCTGGCACTAATAAGACGCAGAAACGTATGTAGTTTCTTATTTCCCCGTTAGGTATCGATACATCAGTTGTTGAAGGATTCAATTTACCGTCAGATGAAATGAAACCGAGTATAGTTTCAATACATAGGCATAAAGCCACTGACACGCCATAAATAATACCTTTGTTGTGACTGATGAATTTATTTGCATTATATGAATTTTCCTAAATATAGAGTACAAAGTCAAACTTCAGGATACTGTATGATTATTTATAACATCTTCAACTTAAAATGTTCTATAACATGAATTCGCTCTCTGTCTCTCTCGTTATATATATATATATATATATATATATATAATTATATATATATATATATATACTGTGTATTAGTAATGTTTCAGATATCTAAAATTGCGGATTCGGATGCAGATATCAACTTTTGTATTTTGCAGATGCAGATGCGGATGTGGATATTCACTATTAATACATTTGAATGCAGATGTGGATGCAGAGGTCTAATGACTACATCCTCGTGGATGCTGGTGTGGACGCAGGTCTTATAATATTCGGTAATTTTGCATTCAAGGTTAAGCCGCTGCATTTATTATCCTGTTAACCCAATTTGATTTAGTGATTCCTATCATATTGGCACTATGCAATTTACAAATTTTACGATGACTTTGATCCATATAAGTTAGTAAACTTATGTGTTACTAGGATGAGGTACATGGACCCAAGTCGTCATACATCCCACCAACCACTTTCCCCAAACTACACCCATTGGAAGGGGGTTAACTTCAATTTTAAATGAAAACTTTAAGCAAACTTACTGGATACTTAAAACAGAACCAAATGTGATTATAATAAAAAAAAAAACAATGTTATACATACATTAAATTTTACTTAATTGTTATCATATTTGCAACATCCTCATTCTAAACGTGCGGATGCAGATGCGGATGTTAAACTTATAAAAACTGCAGATGCAGATCAGAAAGTGGATTTCAAGATCTTGCGGATTATTTGCGGATGCTGATATTTGATACATCTCTATATATATATATAATGTAATGTTTCATAATCAGTATACAGTATATATTTGAGAATTTGAGACATCTCTATATGTATGTATGTATATATATACAGTATATATATATATATATATATATATATATATATATATATATATATATATATTGTAAGGTGAGGCGGAGAAGCAGTGAAGGAGGGAGGAGAGAGAGAGGAGTCCTTAACCCTCCTTTGGCGATGCCCGGCTATAGTCGGAGTAGAGAACCAAGGCCTAAAGAGCGGGGCCCGGCTTTAGTCGCATGTCATGTTGAGCACATAATCGACTCTGAGAGAGAGTCTGACCGGTGGGAGGAGCGCGGGTCCCCTCTGACCGTTCGGCATGGACGTTGTCCCGCCACTGACTCTGTCTTCACATCCCACCACATCCCTGGTCCCGCAATACAGGGAAAAAACTGAAGAAATTACTGTATTTTAGGGATTTTTCCTTCGTGTTGCACGATCATTGCAAGACAACAAGTGGTCGTAGAAGGATGGTTCAGGTGTCATTGGAAAGCTCAATTATCGCCCTTTCACGGATACATAATTGTATTACGCTCTGGCTCTTGTTTATGCATGAAAAAGAGCATGGAATATAGCTCGTTTAGGGTAAATCTGCCCGCTTGGCAGGTAGTAGAAGTTACAAACCTAGCCGCTCGTTGAGTGTTAATCTACCCAGACAAACATGACAGGTGTCGGGTGGGCATGAGAAAGTCCACCTACCAGCACACGTGACGATGGAGGCCTGAGAAAATCTATGCTTCCCACGACAGCAGGAGACCTAATCAATTGTCCGTGTGACTCTGTTAAAAGACCCATGTGACTCCATTTTCTTGCCGAAAGTTAGGGATTATGAAGGAGATGTCTGTTAGGAGGTAAGAGGTGGAGAGTATAGGTTTGACTCCTGTAAGGAGATAAAGAAAACCTAATATTTAGTAGTGGCCCCGTAATCATTGACGAACATGCCTATTACATAAGGCATCCTCTTCAAACACTAATCCGCCGTAGTTTTGAATCTACCGCGCAGAGCATTTAAAAACTGAGGAGCCTTCATCATGAGCGCACGCGACCTCACTCATGGCTTCAGTCATTATGAATTGGGTTCTCACTACGAAAAAACTTCGTAAAAAATAAAAACAAAAAGAAAATAAGAATAACTATCTAATAAGCTTTCCATCATATTGTGGATGTACTTGTGTGGATCTCTGACCAGACGCTGATTCAGGCGTCATTCCTCCTTCACTGACATATCAAGTAAACCAAAATCCTCAATACATCAACGAATGGGAAGGGGACGGTCGGGAGGGCCCCAGTCGTCAATGATTACGGGGCCACTACTAAATATTAGGTTTTCTTTATCTCCTTACAGGAGTCAAACCTATAATTTATTAGTGGCCCCTCCATCATTGACGAACATGCCTGATTTCTAAGACTGGAGGGGGACATTCGTAATCATATCATAACTCTAGAAAAGCAGATAATAAAAACAACCACATAGTATTCTTACTTTTGAAAATATATTTAACAACGGCGTAGGCCGAAAAAATACAAGAAAAAGGGGGTTCAGGCAGGTGCGTGCTTCAAAGAAGCCTGCCTGACAAAAAATGGGTAACCCTGAAGATTCTGAACACAGATCTGTAGTTACAAAGGCACCCCACTCAACGAGTGGTGACAAAAAATAACAAGTTATAAGTTTATATGTGCACATAATAAACCCCAACATAAACTTGGAGATAAATTGCAAAGGAACTCCATTGTTCTAATATTAAATTGCTTTCGCAGCTAAAACTACTCTAACAACACCGTTGTTTTGTACTTAACATTGTACTAGCACAATTTCTCGCTGAGAAATTTTCATATCACATTTTAACCTTAAATTGTATCACAGCTCTCATACTCCGGCGGGGTCTAGGGTGTCCTATGTCAACTGACTGCACCCCCCCCCCCCCTTCCCGTGAAAGTAAACAAAAGTGACTGCAGGGCCACCTAGACCCTCTGCCTTAAAGCTATACATGGTAAGGAAGGTTTGTCTAGAGCAACTGACAAGTATCTAGACAGAAACGTATGATTAGACGCCCACAACTGCGTGGACGCGATGTCTTCGACTGAAAAAAAAATTCAGGAAACGTAAAGAGGCTGCCCATTTGCGTAAATCGTGGGCCCGACCCACAACGCCGGGATTACTTTCTTTAATGACTTCTACCAGAAGAGAGGCTAATCGCCGTTTAAGTAAGCGTTTACCCGTACTTGCTACCCATAAAGCACCTTGGGGGTTTCGAGGAGCTACTCTCAAATATTTGGTTAGAGCTTGCACTGGACATAGATTATGATGCACCTTTCCCCTTTTTAACGCCGGCACCGTGAACTCAGAAAACACGTGTGCACTATGCTCATTCTTGGCTACAAAACCTGGGGAGGGTGCAATGGAAATACATTCATTAAGTCTACCAAACCTAAGACAATTAGGTGTGTTGCTCATCGCCGCAAGCTCAGACACTCTGTTTCCGGTGGCCAAAGCCAAAAGGAAAACCGCCTTTTTAAGAGTAGAGTCTGCAGTATTTTGTGTACAGACAGAGGGTGAAGCCAAAAATTAAGGGTTAAAGAGTATGCAAAGTCTGCAGTATTTGGTACAGACGAGAGTGAAGCAAAGACAAAGCTTTGTCCAGAGACCAAGTAGGCATGAGCTGACGGGGAGGTGGGCGGAGTTTAAAACATGCTCTCATAAAACCTGTTTCCTCCGCTACCGGTATGGAAAGACCCGTAAGGTCTAAAAAGGGCACTCTAATCGCAGTTAAGTGATTTTTTAATGTTACCACAGATAAACGTTCTGCTCAAACAGATAATTCAAATAATTAAAAACTAATGCCACTGAGGGTACAGTTTGTTCTGTCCTAACGATCCAAGAAGTAAAGGCTTGCCAATGTGATTGATACTGTCGTTTTGTAGACTGAGTATATTGATTGAGTAATTTATTGGTCACATCTCTACCGTATGGTGCTAGCCACTTGGCCTCCTGAATGTCCATAATGCAAAAGTCAGCGAGGTCGCTAGGTTGCCAATCGTGTCTAAGTGGAAATACCCGACGGGGAGCGATACCGGGTCCGGGCACCACATTTTCAATTGCTGGTACCACAACTGCGCCGGCCACAGTGGCGCGATTAGCGAGACTAAGCCTCGATAATCTCGTAGTTTGTTCACTACGTGGCACATTAGTGACGCATCTGGCGGTGGAAACAGATAGATGGAGCTCCATCTGTTCCAGTCTGTCACTAGGGCGTCTGGCCCCCCTGCCGGCGTTTTCGCCCGGCGGGTGAGGTATAGAGGGAGTTTGTGAGTCTCCTCGGACGCAAAAAGATCCACTTGTGGATGGGAGAGCTCTGCAATCATTAGGTTGAAAATGGGTTGCTTGAGCTCCCATTCTACTGTCGTGCTCTGTCTCCGGGACAGAGCGTCTGCCCAGACGTTCGCTACGCCTGGGAGATAAGATGCGTGAAGATAAATATCTAGACTGTTGGCTAGAGCAAAAATCTCTTCCGACACGTTTAGCAACTTCCTTGACCTCGTTGACCCTTGTTTCTGAATACAGTGGACTGCATTCAGATTGTCCATTCTGAAGGCCACCGACTTGCCCCGTAACGCCGGGCCGTGAGCCTGAAGGAAATACAAGGGGACTAGTAATTCTTTGACATTGATGTGAGAGATTTCTAAGTGGGACCAAAGCCCCTGACCCTGGTGCCCCTGATTTGACTGAAATCCTCACCCTATTGTGCCTGACGCATCCGTGTCTACCCATACCGTTGGTGGAGGAGAGGTCCATGACATTATTGAGTGCAATGTTTCCCTCTTCGCCCAGACCGCTAGTAAGGTGTGGATTAATTTCGGGATGGGCCATAATTTTCCCGCCGGTAAGAGCGGGAAATATTTGTTGCCTTCCAATATTAATCGTTTTACTTTCAACCGGCCCAACTTGACAGTTAGTTGAATCCAGTTGAGAGAGCCGACCAGAGACTCCCAGACCCTTCGCGTCGTAGTCAGACTGTGAAGAAACCTGAACAGTTTCCTGCGAAACCTGTTGCGATTGTCCACACTCTGACTCAGAGTGAGAGCGGCGGTGTCCCAGACCAGCCCTATCCACTGAATTACTCGTGAGGGAACAAGGTTTGACTTTACCAGATTTACCTTGAAGCCTAGAGTTTTGACATGATTTAAAATTATTGACATGTTTTATGCATAATTGTTGTGTCTCTGCCACCACCAGCCAGTCCTCCAGATACCACAACACTCTGATCCCTTGTTTTAACAATGGCATCAGGGCTTGCCGGACTAGTTTTGTGAATAATCGAGGTGCCAGGTTCAAGCCGAACGGCATCCTCTGAAAAACAAAATTTTGGTGCCTGATCCGTAAGGCCAAAAACCTTTGAAATCTTTTGTTGACCGATACGTGCCAATAGGCGTCTGTCAGGTCTAGTGAACACATCCAACCTCCCGGTGGAAGTGTTAGCCTGATTTGGTGTACTGTTAACATTCTGAAAGATTCGTTGTGAATGTGAAGATTCAGATAAGACAGGTCTACGACCGGCCTCATCTGAACACTGTCCCTTTTGGGAACCAAAAATAGTTTGGACGTGAATACAGGGTAATTTGGTGGGACCGGGATGATGACATTCTTGGCAATCATTTCCTGGGCTAGTGACTCCACCTCTAAAGAAACAAAATTCGCCGTTGTCGGCTGACGTAATCGAGGTCGCCGGAGCCACTGCCAAGTGATGCCTTTGCGTGCCACCATCCGTGCCCAAGTGTTTAACGGCCATGCTTGGTGACACGTTCGGAACGACCCAGTTAGCAGACAAGGGTTCGCCGGCTGTACTACCCTCGGTTCCTCCGCCCTTAAGGTAGGCACCGGGAGTGAGAGAGACTTTAGTTTTTTGATGGTGGGGTTGGTGCTGGACGCTTTGCCGGCTGGCTGGTGTTGGCCGAAGACTGGCCCTGACCTGGTTTATTTTGGCCGCGTCCTCTCTGACCTGAAAACCTACTCTGTCTATGCCTGTACTGACCCTGGGGGGAGTGGGAGGACTTAGGCGGAAGAAAAGGTTTAGATCCCCCTGGCTGAGCTTTAGTAGTAGGCCTGGGTTTGGGGAAGTTAAATGCAGGTTTCTTAGAAGGGGTGGGACTGTGCTTAACGGCCTGTGCCATATTGAACACTGTTCGCCACACTTCAGGGGTCATTAAAGAGGGAGTAAGCACTGGTGACATAACCACCTGATTAGCAATGCGATCAGGTAGCTTGCGAACTAACGACATCCTAAGATCTTGTCGTGCTCGTACCGCCTCAAGCAAGGCGGTACGTATGTCACCCAAGGATTGGATTGACGACTGAAGAATCAGTCGCCGGGATAACTCAACCGATCTTCGAGCATCCGCATCTGCGATTGCCTGAGTGGACCGTAGTAAAGACTTAGCCACCTGCTGAGATACTATGTACTGCGAGAACAGGCGAAAAGCTTTTCCCCGTAGCCTAAATTCTCTGTCTAGGTGAGTAGGGGTAGGGGTAGTGAACGGGTCCTTCAGCTCACAAAGATTAATCTTAGGGGCAGCTAGAAATGAAAACAAAGCTGACGGGACTCCGCCGGCAGAACCCACCGGCATGGAGAACCATGAATGAGTATCCTGAGGTATCTGGTGGGAAGATTTAGAAGTGAAAGTGGTTGCAAAGTTTTGAGCCTCTACCTCCCAATCTACCCAAGGTCCTGGTCCCAACTGTCCCACCTTCAAAACTGGATTAGCTGCGTCGTCTGTGACGGTCTGTAAATCTAGTTCAGGAGTGAGAGCTGACAGAGTCTTAATATCATTAAACCCATCCAGCTTAGACCAGTCTGAAAATAGTTTTGAAGCTGAGGCAGGGGGTAAAGCAGGCTTAGAAGCATACACAAAATAATCTTGGTGATAATAACTAGGTATAGCCTTGATGTTTACGTCCAGAACATTACCCAAAGTATCCACGGCCCTTAATTTCTTTGACTTATTGCCCTGGATGACCCACTCACGCGGTACCGGGAGTTCCCCTGACAAAGTAGGTTGGGCAAGCTCTGGTTTAGAGGAGTTCAAAAGAACCCATGACTCGTCTGGCCCATAAAGTAAGGGCATAGCTACCTTTCTAAGAGGCGCTTTGTCTAGAGGGGGTGGATTGACATCCGTTATGACCCTGACATTTGAAGTTGTCAATGCCGCCGTAGCAGGCCTAGTGATCCCTGAGGTTAACAGAGTGGGAGGGTTAGGGATCTTATATAAATCAATCGAAGTCATCAGAGGCCGTACCGTAGAACTTGTCGTGGGAGCCCCCAAGTCCATTGTGGGGTTTTCCTGTTGTTGGCCAAAAAATTTAGATAAAGCATGAGTAAGCAGCCCATTAATTTCTTGTGCCGTAACAAACTGGTTTGATGAAGAACTTACAGGTGAATCATTAGTATCCTGTGCGGCGTCCAAGCCTGAGCCTGACCCTTGTCCTTCCATCTCCGAAATTATTGAAACTTCGTCTTTCTCCTCCTGATCCTCCTGAGAAGACCCCGCCGAGGCAGGGGTACCTTGTTGCCAAGATAAGTCTGGGATAGAGGATGGGATCGCCGCGTCCCTGTGGACATCGGCTACTGTGTGACTCGTTTGAGTCGGACGTGGGTGGTCAGACCCTGGTTGAGCAAACCGCCAAACACCTAGGCCCTGGCCTACGCTCTCTTGAGAGTCTGAAACATTCTCAATTACTGAACCCCCTGAACTTTCCAATTCCAGGGTTAAAATATTAAGTGGCAAATCCTCTTTTGGGACAGGCGCTGCACTGGACTCTTGGGCCTTAACACAAACTCTGTCTGGGGTAGAGGTACGATGAGATGCACTAGAAGTTGGTGAATGTCGAGAGGACTTCCGTTTATGTGAATCCTTTTTGGAGGATTTATGGCTACGGTGTGACCGCGAACTATTCTTAGATCTGGAGGAATCCTCGCCGTGACCACTGGTGGAACCTTCCGTCCTACTCTTCTTACTCGCCGGTGAAGAGGCACGACTAGATGACTGGTGTCTAAGAGGAGACCTAGACCGGGATCTCGCCCGAGACGAGGAGGCGGATACCGGGGGTGTAGGCTCTCTTGGGCGTTTAGGTGTAGCAGCAGAAGATACAGAACCCTGACCAGTCTCCGCCGGCTTAATACTCGTGACTCTAGAGGAACGTTTAGGGGGAGGGTGTTCGGAGAGCAATCTATCCCAAAGTGGGACGTTGTCACATTGAAGTGATTTATGCGCAACAATGGTAGTGTAGGCTGACATCTGTTGCCTAACCTCTCTCAACGCTACCGCCGCGGTCTTATCATTATCACAAAGGACCTTTATAGCTAATTGGGAGCAAAAAGAACAATTACGCATAACCCAGAGACCCCTTGAACGGTCTAGACATTTAACACACCTTATGCAACGGGTATGCGCAAAAATTGGGATACCAGCACAAGCAGGGGTAGTGCACAAAGCAAAAACTGGGGCCACGGTAGCCATGACAGAGACTGGTGGGAGAAAACTACCGCCGGGTCTGTATTGGTCCGCCGGAGCTCAGCTCTGGAAAAAAGAAAATTTCCAGGAATTAATGCTCATAAGGTTAACCCAACATGTTCGCACACAAGTGTTAATAACCCGCCGGGTAACGAGATGTAATGACACAAAGAACACAGCTCGCTACGCGGCGGGGTTCAGAAAATCTAAACAAATCTTTTGATAAAGAAAGTGAAGAATACCCTCTGATATAATATAACGGTCCAGCATGGCGCTTATAGTCTCTTGGTGGTGGTGACTGTCTCAAGATTCAATTTTGTAACAAAGCAACCCCCCATAAAGACGCCGGCCCTTGAAATATTTTAGTAGAATAGCACAGGGCAGGATGATACGAGATCTGATGTCTAACGAATTGTCACAAAAGATCGCCGTAAGTTTGAAGGCGGCGATACCTAATCGTATCACTAAATTAAGTGGTTAAATCGAAATCGAATTTTGTAAATTCCTTAGTTCCTCCACCTAGGAGCACCCGCTGGGTGAGAAGAATCGATATATAACCTAATTGAACCTTCAATCGCCGTAAGAGTAAAGGCGGCGATACACATAGTATCACTTAAAATGGATTGGTTAACTAACTGAAAGACATAAGTCGTTCATCCCACCCTACCCAGGTACACCCGCCAGGTGAGATGTCCAAACGTTAACCCCATAAGTTCCTGTCCCCACTTCTTTGTAAAAGATCGCCGGGGAGGAAAGCCTAAAACAACAGCTAGGTTTTTCATGTGGTTTTTGTAAAACCGGGTAGAAAAACTACATAACGTATGTCCGCATGAACAACGTTTTATAGATGGGAACAGCCATCCCGCCGGGAATCAAAGGAGGCCTGAAACCAGGCACCCACAGAGACGCAGTCCTGGAGAGCCACAGACACCCCAACGCCGGGGAAACAAGCCAGTGTTAACAACCACGTGTGGCCCAACACGGCTCGCGGCCGGGATTTTCATGGTGAAACCGAGAAAACCCCGCCGGAAGGCAACCCACCCTGAATCAGACACCATCTGAACAAACAAGAGACACGAGGAGAGCCACGCACGACAAACCCAAGGTCACTCAATAATCCGTGGAATTAGCCAATACACAACTAAACCAGGAAACAATTTTAGTCCGAGGAATTAGCCAATACACAACTAAAACCCGGATACACATGACACAGTAGGGCATATTTATAAATAATAAACAATAACACTAGTACATGTGGCAAAGCTACGAGCGGCTGGCTAGGCCTAGGTAGACGGCATAATAAAAGTTGAAATATACACACACACTGGAAATATCACAACAGGAACCACCGCCAACACACCACCGTAACAAATACTTCCGACCAAGGGAAGACTGACTCGGGACCCAGAAAAAACTTCACCAAGTGAAGAAAAATACGCGGGGAACGTCAGAAAACAAAGCTTACCTCATCAGAAAGATAAAAGGCAGCACTAAATAACGCGTAGTGAAAGCCGCCTGCATCACAAACTAACTCAACTGTGAAAAAGTTCACATGTCCACAACGGGACCACGAGGGTACATCCGAAATAGATGCCCCATACACTCGACCCAAAATACACTGCACTGCGGGCAACCAGCCCAGGACACTCCTGCTACGCCTATCCTAACCTTACTCGATACATCCTGGAGTAAACAAATGAGAAAAAACTCACTAGGGACGCAACGAATGCGGAACTAGCGGAGCGTGGGGAGGCACGTCCGGGCAGGCTGAACGCAGAGCAGAGAAGGAGGAATGACGCCTGAATCAGCGTCTGGTCAGAGATCCACACAAGTACATCCACGATATGATGGAAAGCTTATTAGATAGTTATTCTTATTTTCTTTTTGTTTTTATTTTTTACGAAGTTTTTTCGTAGTGAGAACCCAATTCATAATGACTGAAGCCATGAGTGAGGTCGCGTGCGCTCATGATGAAGGCTCCTCAGTTTTTAAATGCTCTGCACGGTAGATTCAAAACTACGGCGGATTAGTGTTTGAAGAGGATGCCTTATGTAATAGGCATGTTCGTCAATGATGGAGGGGCCACTAATAAATTTAGTACTGTCTGGAGCTTGGCGGAGGTCGGAGGTGGAGAGAGCTTCTCACCCCGGTCTGTGCTCACCCCTCTGTGTTCGTGATTTGCTGTCTCCTAGTTTGTGAGTTAGGACAAGTAAGTGAGTGCACTGTTTGATGTCCTTTGAAGGGGAGATGAGACAGCATATGTACGTTATTGTGTATGTGTAACGATCCCTAGTGTTGTGTGGGGCTCTATGTATTTGGTGGGGTTATGTGTTGTGTAACGAACACTGATTCGTGTTCTTGAGTGCACACGTCGTCCGAGTGTTATCTGGCGATAATTATCTGAGCACGGTAGCTTGTCAATCAATGTTAAATAAATGTCCGTGAGGTTGCGTTTGTGTGTCGCTCCGTGGTGATATTATATGGTATCATATGTCGGTCTGTAATTGATTGTGATTCAGTTTACTTTCAGTGTGCTAAGAGTAATTCACAGTGTATATTCAGCGTGCTAATTGTTGATTAACCGTTTGTCTTCAAATTTTCTTATTGTGTGTTCATTCCTTGTAACGAGTGCATTTACTCGAAGCTCTCATTCGGTGTTTAATCAATTCTTATTCATTGCTATTCAGGTCTTTCTTCTGACGTTTATATCTGAGATCTTTACCTTGATTAACTGAATTATTGTGCTTATCAACCTGTTCGTTTTCCCTAGTTCATAGTAATATAATTAATACGAAAATTAGTGGTGTTTGATATGAACCTTCTTCATTATTTATGACAATAACCCTTCCTGCCTTCTGATCGCAACTGCATGACGTTGTTGCCGGTGTCTGAATTTTAATCTCTTGGGTTCAGCACTGTAGGACCGTAACAAGAATTTGGCGACCTTGCCTAGAATCTGGTGAACTTGAACCCGGATTATACGAGCTTGTACCCGCATTAGGGACTTGTCTTTTTGTTTACGACTGTTCACCGGGACTCGAACTTAAGCACTTTTAAAATCTTTGTTTTTGCTTTTCACTGGAATCACAACTCAGACGATTTGTTGGTGTACTGTATTGCTACTCATCTCTCGTTTCTGGTACATGAATTCGATTTTGTTTTTGCTTGAATCGGATCAATTAAAACAGGCCGAGATGTTTCTTATGAGCGATGAGGACGTAGAAAGGTTTCTTCACTCAGATCCCTCTTACGAAAATGTCTCTAGTCTTGCTAAACAGGAGCTTAAACTAGTGGCGGATAAGTTGGAGATTGATAACGTAATCGCTGACACTAAGGCGGAGTTATTGTCATGGATGTTAGAGAAACTAGGCCTAGTTTTCGCCACCAGGGATGGGTTAGTTGCAGCTGGGGTGCAGATTGTGACAGACACACAACAATCACAATCGGTACAAAACACAAACGACCAGGTATAGAGTTGCTCAGAATGCAACTGGAGTTAGCCAAACTTCAAATAGAAAAGGAAACACAACAAACCAAACGGGCAAGACTTCAAATAGAACAAGAAAAACAACAAACAGAACAGGAAAAACAACAAACAGAACGGGCGAGGCTGAAATTGGAGGAGAGGAAACTCGAGTGTGCTAACGGGACTAGCGGGACTAGCGGCACACGGAACGGGCAGGGAGGCGGCAGGGTGTTTGATGTCACCAAGCACGTTCGTATGGTGCCAACGTTCAGTGAGGCAGATCCTACTGGGTATTTCTTGGCTTTTGAGAAAGTCGCGAGTAACATGGACTGGCCTAGGGATAAATGGGCTCTCTTGTTGCAAAGTGGGTAAAAGGAAAAGGCTTTTGCTGCCTACACTGCTCTTTCCGTGGCTCAAAGTGACGATAATGAGACTGTAAAGGAAACCATTCTACATGCCTACGAATTAGTGCCTGAAGCTTACTATCGTATAAATACGATAGAATATGACTCTTTTGTGATCTCGTATGTCTCTGTGACGTCACGATCGCTCCTACAGCACGACGTAGGACGAGTAGATCGTATATTGTAAGATTGTAAATAAGTTAAGTTATAAAAGGCCTAATATGCTATTAAGCAATATTGCCATGGTCTTATGTAGTATATATGAATTTATCGTATATATTAATATAATTTATCGTATAGAGCAACCTAAATGCGGTACGATAATTTGGGCTCCTGGCGGTTTGCCAAGGCAGCAAGGTGTGCTTTCGAGGAACGCCAGAGCCTTCACGAACACCAACCAGTTAACATCTAAATTTCCGCCCTCAGTTGATCGAGCTTTTGTGCCTCGAATCACAATACACATACAGCAATACACACAGCTACACCATCACGACGCTCTCATCGACACCATGACTGACTGACAGATAAGCATAATAATCATGTCCATTCCCATGTAATCATTTGTTCTTTCTTTAACTTGACTCGTGCCTCGGGACCGAAGTCTCGATCCCCATTGTCCACCGCCATATTGGGTAAAACGTTCTCCCTTGCCTCATTGCCACGTGGAACTATTGGGGAGTTAATTCCTGGCTAATATTAACCCTTATAACCTTACCCTATATATAAATTTATTAAGTGAGACCTTTGGATATAAATTAGCTTGTTTCGGATTGAATTCAATTTAGATATGGAGTAGTTTTCATTTAGATTTATTTATTTGATTCATTATAGCTTAGTAATATTTAACTTCCATTGATAGTTTACCACATTGATGCCCAGACCTCGGGAATTAGCTACCAGTAAGGGATTTTTAAGGCAATGAGCAAGGGGACATACAACAGGATGCAGGAACAACTCTATGATAAACTGGCAAGGCTAGCCAAGCGATGGTTAGAGCCGGAATGCAGGGTCACATCGTTGCACCTGCCTAAGTCCTGCATCCCACCCATCATCTTTCCCCAATAATTTTCTTTTCCGTTTCAGACTTCCTGTGACATATGACCTGACCTAACATTTTTTCTTGTTCAATATGATCCATTAGTAGGTATTGCTATTTAGTGTACTATTTTTTCTCCATAACATAGAAGTCCGCCGGTCGGCGTCTCTTAACTAGACTGCTATTTTTGCCGTTGTTTTTGTAACATTTAGATACATAGCCTATAGGCTTACATGCAAAATGAATAAACAGGAAGAGACACCGTCTAGTGGTGTGCTGATCAAGGCCCCTAAAAATCAAAGGGCGGGACTTCGGGGAGTATTAAATAGGCTAATTGTGGACGTCAACACTTTCATCACTACTGCTGAATTAGAGGAATTGGAGGCTAGATTAGAAAACGTCCAGGCTACCCACGGTCGTATTATGGCTCTGAGTGAGGTGATTGTGGCTGACATGACAGAGGAGGAAGAGATAATTACAGAGTGTGATAATCGCGCCCTCTATGACGAACCTCTCTTTAGAGCGAAGTACCTATTAAAGCGTGCTGTCGCGAGTAAGAAGGGAGGCGATAATGAGGCCCATAGAAGGGCTGACCCTAAACATACTGTACACCTCCCAAAGCTCAATCTTCCTACATTTGGGGGCAAGTTAACTGAGTGGTTTGCTTTTTGGGACGTATTTCGGTCTACGGTTCATGAATCCTCTTTGGATAATGTCCGCAAGTTTCACTATCTGAAGGGACAAATGGAAGGAGAGGCCTTACATTTAATAGAGGGTTTTGCAGTAGTGGGTGGTAGTTATCTTGAAGCAGTACACTTATTAGAGTCCACATACGGGGATAGATAGCAGTTGAAGATGGCCCATGTCATTGCCTTGTTGGGGCTCGCAGAACCACAGTATAAGGTTGATGAGTTGACAAACTTCAGGGCAAATATGGAGTGCCATACTCGATCGCTAGACACCCTAGGGCTTACCACGCAGGAAATGACAGTCATTATCTTGCGTCAGAAGCTTCCTATGGCAATACTTGATAAGGTAAGATCATTTGAGCTGGGGGAGTTCAAAACTCAGTTCAGTAAGGAGATCAATAATCTACAGTTGAACAAAGGGAGAATGTATGTGTCGGGTGGGAGTGAGAATGTGGAGAAGAGGGGAACAGTAAGTATGACAGTGGGGACTAAAGAAAAGAAAGAGGGTGCGTATAAGAAACCTGCTCAGATTCTATGTAAGCTATGTAACAACAAACATAAATGGAGTTTGTGCGTAAAATACCCAACAAATGAGACAAAACTAGCACAGGCGAAAAGATTGAAGCTATGTGTGGGTTGTCTAAGTAAAGAACATGGTAAGCAGGGACAATGTACTGCTACATACTTAAGGCCCTGTCGCCACTGCAAAGGACATCACTTTGATAAGTTGTGTCCTACAGCAGATAAAGTCAAAGACGTCAAAACAGAGGGTACTACAACTGTGGCACTAGGTAGCACGCAAGACACCACTATATTGCCCACAATACAGATTCCCATGGAAGGTAATGACAGTAACAAAGTTTGTCGGGTACTTCTAGATCAAGGGTCTCAACGTTCCTTTATAAAGAGGTCTGTACTAGTGGGAGTGAAGCACCGAATCGTAGGGGCTGAGACTCTTCGATTACAGGGCTTCACAGGGGTTACTGATAAGCAAGACTACGAGATAGCGGAGATTTCATATTTCTACCGTAAAAACCGGTACTTTATGACTTGTATCGTAGTAGACACCCTACCAGAATATGTATCTGTAGGTGTGAAGAAGGTGGAACACGCATTACATAGCAAAGGGGTTAACTTGTCAGATCCCATGGGAAATCAGAGTGAGGTGCATGTTCTACTTGGTGTGGATCATTATTATGAAGTAGTATACCCTGGATTTAAAAAGATGTGTGGTGTAATTTTAATCCCCACTAAATTTGGATATTGCATGAGCGGAAAGGTGCATACTACACAGTCAAAGGTCCTGGTCGACACGGTCTCGATATATAGAGTCAATGTAACCGCGGCAGAGGAGTTGGGAAGGGAGGATTCCCAACCTAGTGACCCTAAGATGGCTGCCGAGTTCGACCTGGAACGACTATGGAGATTGGATCACATAGGCATTAATCCTATGGAGACTGATTATGACTCGGAAGTTGCGCTACAAAGGTTTGACGAGTATGTGTGCTACTGTGCCTCAGACAAGCAATATAAAGTTAGTTTACCCTGGAAGAACAGTGAGATAAGCCTGCCTACTAACTATGGTTTGGCATTAGGTCGCTTGCGTGCATTACAGCGTAAATTGTCCAACGAACCGAGCACGCGCCAGGCGTATGACGATGTATTTCGAAGTTATGAAGATAGGGGCTTTATTGAGAGAGTCGATGTCGAGGAACCGTTTAAGAAGGGTAGGGTTCACTATCTGGCCCATCATGGAGTAAGGAAAGACAGCGTCACCACACCAATACGGGTGGTTTATTGACTGCTCTGCCCACCAAGGTCAACAACCCAGTCTAAATGACTGCCTGTTGACAGGTCCGTCCATGGTGTCGGACCTGTCCCAACATCTATTGCAGTTTAGGCTGGGAAAGTACGCCTATACCAGTGACATCGAGAAAGCATTCTTGATGGTCAAGCTATAGGAGGAAGATAGAGATGTTACCCGCTTTCTTTGGTTCAGCGACATTAGCGACTCTGAGAGTCCAATCATAATATACCGTTTTCGGGTTGTACTCTTTGGGGCCACGTGCTCGCAGTTTTTGTTAAATGCCACAATCAGAAAACATCTAGCTGACACTCATGAGGACACAAGTAAACTATCTCGCGGATTATATATTGACAATTTGCAGGGTTCTAGCGATAGTCAGGATGATTTGTTATATGTATACTGGCAAGCACGCAGATTGTTTGCGGATGCGCATCTATTTCTCCGCGAGTGGGTTACTAATAGTGAAGATCTTCAGAGTTTGATACAGGTGGACGGTACGGCATCTCTTAACCAGGAAAAGTCCAGAAATTTGGGGATGATCTGGCAACCTAAACATGACATACTAACTTTTCAAACAAGGTCTTTTGCTCAGCAGACAGGAGCGCACACCAAAAGAAGTCTGTTGAGCAAAGTTGCGCAATTTTTTGATCCTTTGGGTCTAGCATTACCCGTTACCATAAGAGCTAGGATTCTAATGCAGGAAGTTTGGAGACGTAAATTAGGAGGGGATGACAGTTTGCCCGAGGACCTGAATGACAAAGGGACATTGTTGTTGAATGAATATGCCATCCTATGTACTAAACCTGTACCTCGTAAAGTGGCGGCGTTTGGTGACGTTACGTTACACACGTTTTGCGATGCTAGCGCCACGGCACATGGGGTAGCCATATATGTTGTTACTTCATTTGGGGCACATTTAGTTACAGCCCGGGCCAAGGTAGCCCCGGTTAAAAAGGTAACTATCCCTAAAATGGAATTGACTGCCATGCTGCTATTAGCACGTCTGGTGCAACATGTACGCGCAGCATACGAGAGCGAATTAAATATTGAAATCGTTCACGTATGGTGCGATAGTCAGGTCGCACTCAACTGGATACATAGCAAGAAGTCTCTGCCAGTTTATGTGCGGAATAGGGTAGATGAGATTAGAGCCCTTTTGCCAGACGTTGCTTATCATTATGTAAATACAAAAGAAAACGCTAGTGATCTCATAACTAGGGGTATAACGGCTAGCCAGTTAATGAAGTCCGAATTGTGGTGGCATGGTCCAAAGTGGCTGCTCCATGAAAGTGAATGGACGATATGGCATGCTGTTGGTGAGGGACTTCTGCCACTGGAAACAGTGGCAGTTACAGCCCAACCAAAAGAGCCACCGGGTCCTATCATAAAGTGGGCAAGATTCGGTGACTATAATAAACTAGTCAGAGTTGTAGCTTGGGTATTGCGATATGTATCCAATCTCAAGCTTAAAGTAACGGGCCAACTCTGCAACAGGGGTCACAACATTGATGCTCGTGAATTTAAAGCAGCTGAAGTAACTTTGATCAAATGGGTTCAATTAGAAACCTTTTCCAATGAATTAGAATCCTTGAAAAGCTCGAATAAGACATTAATGCCTAATATAGTGCATCAACTAAGGTTGCACCTAGACAATGGCCTCATCAGGTGTGAGGGTCGCCTGAAGTGGTCGGGTGTACCAGACGGCACAAACCGCCCTATACTTATGCCAACAAGACATCACATTACTGATCTATTGATCATACGTGCACATAGGGAAGTAAAACACTACGGGGTATGTCATATTATATCAAATTTACGTCTCACATGGTGGATACCCAGAGTTCTACAAGTAGCTCGACGCGTAGTAAGAAAGTGTGTAATAAGCCAGAGACTAAAAGGTAAACCATATGCAACTGGACCAGCTCCACCCCTAGCTGAATGCCGTGTAAAGCACGTAGAACCTCTCCAAGCGGTAGGATTAGATTACACAGGGGCATTGAAGACGAGGGAGCATGAGAAGGTTTATATATTATTGTTTACCTGTGCAACGTCTCGAGCGGTACACCTAGAACTATGTGATAATATGTCTAGTGAAGAATTTATGCTGGCGTTCAGACGGTTTTGTGCCCGTCGTTCATTCCCTCAACTCATTCTTAGCGACAATGCTCCCACTTATGTCCAAGCATCAAAATATCTAAAGAATATGAGTAGTGATCCTACTATCATTACTTTTTTGGGAGAGAAGAAGTGCGAATGGAGGTTCATTCCAGTTAAGGCACCTTGGTTTGGTGGAATGTGGGAACGATGTGTCGGCATAGTAAAGTCAGGACTCAGAGCGGTTGTAGGACGTGCTCTATTAAAAAAGAGTGAGTTGACGACAGTCCTCACAGAGATAGAGGCAGTCGTGAATGATCGCCCGCTTACATATGTGTACACCGACCTGCAAGAACCACTACCATTAACGCCAGCTCACTTGCTATATGGAAAACCATTGACTGCGTTTCCATCTGATTTTCAGTCCATAGTAGAGTTAGAGGTTCCCTTGTTGTACTCTGAGGTAGCAGTGTCTAAGAGATACCAGTATATATCCAGGATAATAGAGGATTTTAGGAAACGGTGGATTAGTGAATATCTGCTAGCATTGAGGGAAAGGAGTGTTACTCCCTCTGGTAGACCAACGGCACCTACAGTTGGTGAAGTTGTTTTAATTAAAGAAGATAGTCCTCGTTTATACTGGAAATTGGGCCGCGTATTGGAGGTATACAAGGGGGCAGACTCTGTAGAGCGTGTGGCGCTATTGAAGACAGCCACTGGAACTACTGTTCGTCCTATCGCACGTTTGTACGCTTTGGAGCTCGATTTCGCATTGCAATCTGATGCTCCACCTGTTATTGCTGGGTCCGAGGATTCTCAAAGGAACGACTCACCTCTTACTGATGGTGATCATTCTCGGACCGGGACGCGTCCCAGACGCGCTGCTGCTGGCGCCGTCGACTTGTGGCGTCAGAAGATAGCCTCTGGGCAACTTTAGGTTTTAGGTGGGGTTCAGGTCTTTTTTTGTGGGGGGGAGTGTATCGTATAAATACGATAGAATATGACTCTTTTGTGATCTCGTATGTCTCTGTGACGTCACGATCGCTCCTACAGCACGACGTAGGACGAGTAGATCGTATATTGTAAGATTGTAAATAAGTTAAGTTATAAAAGGCCTAATATGCTATTAAGCAATATTGCCATGGTCTTATGTAGTATATATGAATTTATCGTATATATTAATATAATTTATCGTATAGAGCAACCTAGATGCGGTACGATAATTTGGGCTCCTGGCGGTTTGCCAAGGCAGCAAGGTGTGCTTTCGAGGAACGCCAGAGCCTTCACGAACACCAACCAGTTAACATCTAAATTTCCGCCCTCAGTTGATCGAGCTTTTGTGCCTCTAATCACAATACACTTACAGCAATACACACAGCTACACCATCACGACGCTCTCATCGACACCATGACTGACTGACAGATAAGCATAATAATCATGTCCATTCCCATGTAATAATTTATTCTTTCTTTAACTTGACTTGTGTCTCGGGACCGAAGTCTCGATCCACATTGTCCACCGCCATATTGGGTAAAACGTTCTCCCTTGCCTCATTGCCACGTGGAACTATTGGTGAGTTAATTCCTGGCTAATATTAACCCTTATAACCTTATCCTATATATAAATTTATTATGTGAGACCTTTGGATATAAATTAGCTTGTTTCAGATTGAATTCAATTTAGATATGGAGTAGTTTTAATTTAGATTTATTTATTTGATTCATTATAGCTTAGTAATATTTAACTTCCATTGATAGTTTACCACACTTGCCGTTTGCAGTTTAGGAATCACTATAAACCTAATCATTTGACACATGTGGAGTTCATATTTGAGAAGAAAAAGGAACTAAACAGGTGGCTGCGTTCTCGGGAGATCAAAGGTGACTATGAGACAATGTTTGAGCTCTTTCTTTTGGAGGATTTCTGTAGGACAATAAACAGAGAAGTAGCTTCACATATCCTAGAAAAAGGTACCCTGAATCCCGAGAAGGCTGCCACACTCGCTGATGAATATGTCCTAACGCGCAAAATAGGTATAGACACTAAGGCATGCAACAGTAAAGGAAACAATTATCGCCACCCTGAGTCACCAAGGTCACCGACCACTGACAGTGTTACCAACCAGGCGCCGAAAATTCCACCTCAAAAATGGAATGAAAAGCCATGGCAGCCCACTGCTTCTCCTACCACTGTCGGAAATAAGAGGGAAGTAAGGGGAGAGGTGAGGTGTTTGTACTGTGATAAAGCTGGTCACGTAGAACGTGATTGTTTCCTTAAACAGAGGCGTAAGGGCATGGGAGATAGGCCTATGGCAGATAACAGTAAAGCTGAGTACATGCGAGACTTTAAATCCGTAGCTCTGATGTCCATCCTGGGAAAAGTCTGTGTGAATGAGGAAGAGGAGGAGAAGGAGAAGAGAAAGAGGGATGATGCATTTGCTGCCTTTGTGTCGTATGGAACTGTTCGTAAGAATGAAGTTAAGCCTGTGAAAATCTTGAGAGATACAGGTGCAGCCCAAACGCTCATGAGGACGAAGGTGCTGGAGAAATTTGTGTATGAGGGTAAAAGCATCCTCATTCATGGTGTGGGGGGCAGTCTGTCTGTGCCACTCATAAACTTGGAGCTGAGAAGTGTGCTCGTAAATGGAATGGTGACTGTGGGACTGATGAATGAATTGCCAGTGCCTGGGATTGACCTTGTGTTAGGAAATGATTTAGCGGGGAGGAAGGTGAATAATTCTCCCATAATTGTTTCCAGGTCTACTGATTGTGCTGCAACGGGAGAGCTGAATAAGGTACCAGCTGCATTTCCTGTGTGCATTTCCTGTGTGCACTGTGTTCGGGTCAATGTCTCATAAAAATAATGGGATGAATGTGGTAATGGCGAAAAAGAGTGATGTTGCAAGTGTGCAAGGTGTGCTGGATGGCCCCAATGAGGTGGGATTAGAGAAATTGTTCTCGCTGGCAGAGAGTGATGTGCAAGGTGTGCTAGATGGCCCTAATCAGGTGGGATTAGAGAAATTGTTCTCGTTGGCAAAGAGTGATGTTGCGAGGGTGCAAAGTGTGTTTGAGGGCCCTGATGAGGTGGGCCTAGATAAATTATTCTCGCTAAATGATGGTGTGAGAGAGAATGGAGGTGTTTCAGGTGAAGAGAATATGCCTGATGTGGGCCCATTGACTAATCACCATATGACTGAGTTGTCAGTGAAGGAAGACACTGGTGCTCCTGCGGCTGCTGATGGTGTTGCAGAGGATGGTGAAATGTTGGAGAGTGTCCCCCGGAATGCTCTGAGCCGGACAATGGTGATGGAATGTGACGTGGTCGTGGCGGATGCTGAGCCTGTTAAGCTGCGGCCGTGCCGAGTCAACCCCAAGAGAGCCAAGGTGACGCGCCAGGAGGTCGACGACGAGCTGCAACGTAACATCAGAGAGCCACGCCAGAGTGAATGGTCCTTCACTGTCACTCTCATAGAAAAGCCAGGTGGGTCAGCAGGGTTGTGCATTGATGTTAAGAAAGTCAATGAGATCACCAAGAGTGACACTTACCATTTGCCTAGAATTAAGTAATGTATTGATCATGTGGGGTGTGCCAAGTTCAAACTGGCTGTGGATGTAAGTGATTTGGGGACAGGTGCAGTCTTGTTGCAAGGGGATGATCATAAAGAAAAACATCCTGTGTCTGGTTACAGCAAGTATATTAACCTTGTTCATAATGCTGCAAGGTGGAGTTTGTTCTTGCATGAGTACCACCTCAATATCATTCATATTCCAGGGAAATGTAATGTCATTGCTGACCACCTGTCCCGCATATAATTTGTTTGTTTGTGAATGCTTAAATTTGTTGCTGTCAAATTTGTTTATAAGGGAGAGGGTGTAAGGTGAGGCGGAAAAGCAGTGAAGGAGGGAGGAGAGAGAGAGGAGTCCTTAATCTACCCAGACAAACATGACAGGTGTCGGGTGGGCATGAGAAAGTCCACCTACCAGCACACGTGGACCATGGAGGCCTGAGAAAATCTATGCTTCCCAAAACAGCAGGAGACCTAATCAATTGTCCGTGTGACTCTGTTAAAAGACCCATGTGACTCCATTTTATTGCCGAAAGTTAGGGATTAGGAAGGAGATGTCTGTTAGGAGGTAAGAGGTGGAGAGTTAGTACTGTCTGGTCGGAGGTGGAGAGAGCTCCTCACCCCGGTCTGTGCTCACCCCTCTGTGTTTGTGATTTGCTGTCTCCTAGTTTGTGAGTTAGGACAAGTAAGTGAGTGCACTGTTTGATGTCCTTTGAAGGGGAGATGAGACAGCATATGTACGTTATTGTGTATGTGTAACGATCCCTAATGTTGTGTGGGGCTCTATGTATTTGGTGGGGTTTTGTGTTGTGTAACGAACACTGATTAGTGTTCTTGAGTGCACACGTCGTCCGAGTGTTATCTGGCGATAATTATCTGAGCACGGTAGCTTGTCAATCAATGTTAAATAAATGTCCGTGAGGTTGCGTTTGTGTGTCGCTCCGTGGTGATATTATATGGTATCATATGTCGGTCTGTAATTGAGTGTGATTCAGTTTACTTTCAGTGTGCTAAGAGTAATTCACAGTGTATATTCAGTGTGCTAATTGTTGATTAACCGTTTGTCTTCAAATGTTCTTTTTATGTGTTCATTCCTTGTAACGAGTGCATTTACTCGAAGCTCTCATTCGGTGTTTAATCAATTCTTATTCATTGCTATTCAGGTCTTTCTTCTGACGTTTATATCTGAGATCTTTACCTTGATTGACTGAATTATTGTGCATATCAACCTGTTCGTTTTCCCTAGTTAATAGTAATATAATTAATACGAAAATTAGTGGTGTTTGATACCTTCTTCATTATTTATGACAATAACCCTTCCTGCCTTCTGATCGCAACTGCATGACGTTGTTGCCGGTGTCTGAATTTTAATCTCTTGGGTTCATCACTGTAGGGTCGTAACAATATATATATATATATATATATATATATATATATATATATATATATATATATATATACCGGTATATATATATATATATATATATATATATATATATATATATATATATACATACATACATATATTAGAGATGTATCATATATATACTGTATACTGTATATGAAACATTACACAATGTAGACGTGTACACATAAATTACCATTGTTGAGACTAACTTGTGTCATATTAAACTTGGTATAATATCCTTGGTGATCAAGGTCTCGTAAACTGGTCGTTCCACGGTAATTCACGAGGGAACTTTGATCATTATTAGAGGGATATGATAACCCGAGAACCGTTGAGGTGAGCTATTGTATAATTTCCTTAACCCCCTTTACTTTACGCTTATCTCCATTAGTATTTAATTTTCAGATTTCTACCCATTTCTTTGTCATTGTTAAGACCATTCATATGGCAATTAGGTGTCGATTTTATCCTGGCGAGCGATAGCGAGCCTGCAATTTAGAAGGAACCGGCCTTTGGCCTGGACATTTTTCTACCAAAAAATTTGCACATATATCTCGAAGGGGTAATAATAATAATAATAATAATAATATTTATTCAGTTAGCATTTTACAGTGATGGTACCACATAATATGTTACAAATATGACATGCACCAGCCTTGCATAATTCCAACTAAGGATAGCCCAATAAGGCCGTTAGGCGTATTTCCATTGGGGTCCTTGTGGGATTAGGTTAGCTGGGGAAAGAGGGGAGGATAAAAGAAGTAGATACTTTAGAGAAAGTATTTTTGGGGTGTTATTTTAAGATACCTTACATCCTATAGTAAATATCAGTAATCCGTAATCAGTAATCATTTCAGTTTGTTTTGCCTGTCTCTTATGTCGTATTTAGTTGTTGCTGTTGTTGTTGTTGTTGTTCCCCAAGCTGCCTGGCCGAACAGCCCCAAGGCCCCGAGCAAGGCCAAGGCCAAAACCGAGCGCCCCCACAGAACCCTCCCTGCCTACCACAATAAAGCCTGGGTGACCGAAGCCACTCCATGGTGGGGAGCTGAGGAGGGTGCGGAAACGCCTGGGAAACCAAAGCCCCACCCAGGGCCCTGTGCCCCTCAGCAATTATGAAGAGAAAGTTGAGGGGCAAAGGAAAAATGTGACGCTTTGGCTTCCAATCTTGGTAGATTGGGAGGTCAATCCATGGAAAAGACGCCGTCACTTGAGATCTAGGAAATACATAAGTAAAAGGAACTGTCGGAGTAAGCTATGGGTATGGCAGAGATCGCTCAGTTCTCACTCTGATAGACCAGCCCATCACCATATGACTATAACCCAATCCTCTCAGCATCAGCTAGGAAAGGCCCTAGAAAGTCGCCTTTGGCGGGGGGATAGCTCCCCTATTTCAACCCCTTTCAGGGTTGGGCACCCGCCCTGTCGTATTTAGTAGTAGACATAAGCTTGGTGCTCCCTTCTCGCAACTGTCCGGTTCAGGTGCTCCTTCAGACTACGTCTGAAGGAATACAGTGTTCTCTTTTCACGGACTGACTGGGGTAAGTCATTCCCGTCTTTGATGGCAGTGAAGAAGAATGTTAGCTTCCCCTGTCCTTGGATTCTCGGGACCGTAAAATTAAACATCCTATTTCTTGTATTATGTCCACTCCTCTCATTTGCTTTAACAAAATTGCCGTTCAATGACAGCCACAAGCGATCGTGCATCTTTGGCAAATGCTTTCTGTGCACTTGGTGTATCTTCATGGTGACCTGTCTTCTCATTGGCGTTTCGATACATGTTCGCCTCCTCAAACTCCATGATAACTCTGGCCACCTCGGGTCCGGCGACCATCCAGCACCTCAGAGCACTGGGATTATCTGTAAGACCAACGGCACCTCCGTCACCCTTGACACGGGCATTATTATGTTCGTGCGCTTGGTCAAGAGGAATTGCTGAGAATGCCCTCTTGGTCTTTTGCACTGTGAAGTGGCCTGCCTTGAACTCATTGTAGATCTCTGGGTGCTGTTGTGGAAGTTCTGCCATGTCACGCAGATGGACCGGTATCCACCGGGCATAGTGTGTATGGTCCAGTGCAAAGAACCACGGGACTATGTCAGTTAGAGCATTCAGGTACATGCTGAAATTTGCCTCTCTCACAGATCGCACGTAGATTAGGATGGAGAGTTCCAGATCCAGGACTGTTGCCCAGTACAAAAACTGGGGATAGCTCTTCTCTTTCTCATGGCACCAGTCTTTGAAGTCCTTGGGAGGCTGGTCATCTTCTGCACTGGTGCTGTGCTTATGATATGCACGTCGTTGGAGTATGTACAAGGCAGCCGCAGTGACCTGGTGTGCCCTTCTTGTGCGTGTGACGTGCGAAGCCCGAAGAAAGGAGTCAGCGGTTCCTGCAGTAGCAATCTCTGCCTGTGCGAGTGCATGTGTCCACCCGCTTCCCTGCAACCAGTCACCTAGTGTCTTCAGTGCTGCCATCTCGATATGCAGGCCTCCGAACATCACCGCCAGTTTGTCTTCCCCATGTGTTTTCGGCCACTTCCACTGTATCTGCTTCGCAAGAGCAAACAGTGGCTGGTCGAAAGCCACAACTGGCATTTGGCCCGGGTTGAGATGCTCAATGGAATTTCTGACTACATCCATGGAGTGTTTCAGCATTGCGACCGTGTGTGCATTCTCATGGAACAGAGGAAGCAGTGGAGTTCGCGTGATGATAGCTTGACCTGGCTCCTGGTGGCTGGCATGGTATGCAGCCCATGATGTCTTCTGATAGATTCCGTCTGTGGTCACATCTCCTGCTTCGAGCGCACTTCTCAGGTTCTCCAGCCACTCATACTCTTTCTCCTTATGCTCTGTGAAGTTGTCCCGTTTCAGAGATGTCACGGAGGTGGCAGGTACTGTTGAGACAGAGGCAGTGGAAGCAACGGGTGGTACCTCAGTGTAGTACTTAGGCAGATGGTCAACAGTCCTTGATACAGCAAGCCCGCCAGTGATGACAATCCCACGCTCCACTCCTCCATCTGCACACATTGGGTGTTGCATGAGAGAGATCCCTGTTCCATGGAACGAATCCTTTGCTGTTGTGGAACTAGGATTGTGGTCGATGTTGTCCACTGCTGCGGTCGTGAACACACTACCACGCACATCACATGGAGTATTTATCACCTCTAAGAAACCTACAAAACGAATAACAATGACAGATATCCCATGTTGTTAAAGTAGAATGGCGGCCATTTTGGAAAATGGCCGCCAAAGCTGACCAAGGCACAATCTCGAGTGGCTCCATATCTAGAATTGTTCGGAATACATTTTTCTACATGTGTACCAATTTTGGTACTTTTATGAAAAAATGAACAATTGGTTTGCTATGCTGCAGTACTGCAGCTGTTAAGGGTCGGAAGGTGGGGGAAGGAGGGGACAACTTGTTTGTAGGTAAATAACATATTGTCATCAGTTTTTAATACATATTATCATAATGATCCGAATTTTTATTAACACTGGTAATCTGTTACATTTGTAACACATGGAAAACGACATGATCAAAACAACACATTTGCAATCAATCAATGCCAATATTTAAGTAAATCCACAAAATACCGTGAATTATCTCTCTCTCTCTCTCTGATACTGTCTTATATGACAGTATTGACTAAGACTCTGTGCCTTCGTCGCTTGGCGCTGGGATTTGAATACTGTTATCCCATCCAGCACCGGTGACATCCTTTGCATTATATTCTGACTACTATTAGGTTATTTTATTCAGTTTAGGAAGGACGTATACCAAGTATATGGCCTCGAACCATGTCAGTTAATCCTTTTAGCTACCACATATCCTTTATAATCATCATAAAATCGCGTTAACCCCTTGAGACCCAGGACCTATTTTTGTTATACTCTGGTTACCGTTAGACGATTTCCTGTATTGTTTAATACAACTATTGGTCTCACAGGTGGAAATACGATCTCCACATGCCCTCTGAATTAAGTAGGTCCTTAGTCAACTGCATAAAACCGTCTAACTTCAGCCACAATGAAAGGTAAACAGACGTCCTGATAGTGAAAGGATCAATATTGCTGAAATAAAGTTTAGAATACATGTCTGGTACTGGAAGGGTTAATGCTTTCCACTGTGGCCCATCATATCATTCCTTCATTTTATTAACTTGTTTTGTGATATTTGGATCCTTGTTCTTAATACGTTTTACATATTAGTTCAGTATCGCGTGGCGCTGGAGTTTATTAAACAATCTAGTACCGGTGACGTCTCGTACTATATTCTGACAATGACGATTCTATTCAGTTTCGGAAGGCCGTCTACCAAATTGAACGTTATATATTATATAAATTGATCCCCGTAGCTGCCACATATTGGTCCTTATCTTCTTATTATCGTCTACATATAGATGAAACCAAATACCACAAACAGCATCGGTACTTGACGGGTCAATGAAACGTAATGTAATGACACTTTTCAGGTATGGAAAATTATGTTACGTTACCCTGACTTCATTATGATGTTTATATATTTCACAACAACATTAATCATTCTAAAATACATGCGGAAAATCCTATCAATAATGTTGTTAGCCCTTTGTTTATATCAAAGAGCATGTGTTTTATTTTATTCATGTTAATATCATACTATTTTATTCGACTTAAAGAACGATCTGTTAGTCAGTCAGTCAGTAGTCAGTAGCCAGCACTTCTTTCCAAAAGGGGTAGGGAGGATCAGCCCCTGGAAGTTGGGACTGAGAATCCCACTGTCAGAATCTGTGCCTACTTCTGGATCAGGGAACCTTAAAGAACGATCTGCTTGACTAAATAGATTGATTGAACCCATTTGCCTTAAATCAGATCCTTCCTAAGCTAAACAAAATGTCCTTGAAGTTTACTTCATATGAAGTAAAGCTTTGTCATAATGAAATAGAGATACTAAATAATTGTCAATAACCGAGTCTCCATATGGCATTGCAAATCACCAAAAAACCCTACCGACTCCCTCCTTACAACCCGGCCCCCACACCCACCCACTCCTCCTCTTTACCAGCTCACCATACGTGTAGATGTGATCAGTGTTGATATACAATGTTTTTTATCCATCTGCTATAAAATGTAACATATTTAATAGTTAGATTTTTCATTTTGATAGGCCAAGCTCCTTCCTAAGTTGTTATTATGTTCCTTCCAATAACCAACCATACTCCTAAAATCGATTAATGAAATTTACAAACACATGTGGCAGTCCGTGGACTCGAACCCAGGATGCTCACACCGAAAATCAACACCTTATACATCGCACCACGAAGACAGTTAAAGGTTGGTGGACACTGCCTACGATTTATTATGCAACTTCGAATCCTGCATATCAATCTAAGCATGTACACACATCCCAACTGCAACTCACGTAGGCTATGCATATGTGAATGGAAAGAGCAATTAATGGGGCCTTAACCACTTAGGGAAGTCCTCTCGATAAATTACTCCTGAACCAATATCAATTATTATGTTCCTTCCAATAACCAACCATACTCCTAAAATCGATTAATGAAATTTACAAACACATGTGGCAGTCCGTGGACTCGAACCCAGGATGCTCACACCGAAAATCGTCTAATGATAGCCAAAATATGTTGTCAAAATGTCTCATAATTCTCAAGCGGTTAATATGAGAATGGGTCTGGAAAATGCTATTGAAAAATAGGGTAGACCATTCCTCGAATTAATCAATTAATTAACAGGAAGCATATACTATAGGGCTTACATAGGAATGTATAGTAGGGAATGAATAAGTGAATTATTTCCTGTTGTGTAAAAATGTTGACAACGTGTTAGCCAGTACCGGTTACGCATATATTCCTCAGAAAATTAACCCTGTGACGATCTTGATGCATTATGATATTTATATAATTCTAGTTTTCCTTAGACAATAATATATAAGTCAGGAAGGATCTGTGGGAGTTATATGGACAACGACTGGCCTAATCAACTCTCTGACGTCCGTGGCAGCCATAGTAATTTGTATTATTTGGAACTCGCTTCAGGGATCAGGAATCGTAGGGCGTGGTGCCAGGATGTGGCAGGAAGGTAGGGAGAAGGGAACTAATATAGGAGTGGGTGAGGAGGGGATGGAGAGGGCTGTTGGATTGTAGGGTGCCAAGGGAAAATATCTGACTCCTCTTAGTAAATTCTGGGCTTCTTGTTTCTACATTCTTGGGAGCGTATTCCCAGGAACTTGACTTCCTGTGCATGTCCTCGGACAATCACCTGCTTAGTTTTCTTTATCTGGTCATCTGGGGCTTGTCCTGAATTGTGATGT
Organism: Paralithodes platypus; assembly: GCA_032716605.1. Taxonomy (NCBI): domain Eukaryota; kingdom Metazoa; phylum Arthropoda; class Malacostraca; order Decapoda; family Lithodidae; genus Paralithodes; species Paralithodes platypus. Next base: position 53,077,401 of record CM064521.1, read on the forward strand.
ATGTGGTGGCTAAACTCTGTGGCTAGTAGGGTAGGCTCGGTGTCTAGCACGGGCGGCTTGGTTTTGAGGAACTTAAGAGGGATGGGACGTGAAGTGGTGCGAATGTTTGTTGTATTACTGGATGTGTTGCCCATGATGTCTCCATCCAGTATACTGACGAGTGTGACGGGGGTGTCGAGACATATTACCAAGAATTAGGTGTCAGGTGATGGTGCCTATGAAGATGCGAGGCTGGCAGTCCTTGCCAGGTAGATAAGGTAATGATTGAGGGGAAACAGTCTCTCAGCATCATTGGTAGAATTGAAGATCTCTTCGGGCTGCTTGTTGGAGTAGAATTTAGTAGTTTTTGTTACGAACTCAACCTGCACATTGCCCATTCCTAGCAAGACAAGAAAGTTGTCTTGTATGAACTCGACGGTGCCAATTATACTGATTGTGAACTCATTGGTTGTTGCTGTTGACAAATCGTCCAGCTGCTCACTGGTTATTAAGTGAATGAGATGCCAATCACCTATGAACTCGATGGTACCATTGTGAATTTGACTGAAATGGTTGTGAATTCGGCTCTCAGGGTCATAGTGCTTTAGTAGCCATATTAGTGTTTTGTAAGTATCTTTGAGCACATTTAGGGCAATTGATAAAATCTTGTTGTCCAAAGCTAATTGAAGTCCAAGAACATCTAGAGCCACAAGTAGCTAATACCAACGCCAACAAGGGCGAAGATAAAACAAAGTTAAAAAAATTACTGTAAAAAATATAATGAACAGCAAAAATCAGTAGGCCTGTCGTAACTCACAGGATTTATTCTACATGCCCAGACCAATATTTAGTTGTTACTTATTAAATGCAGAAACCTGGAGAAAGATAGTTTTTATAATGATCATATTATTTCCGAGAAGTTCGGAGGTCTCGATTATAGTAGACAATTCAATTGCTCAAAATAATATCCAAGACTGTAGTAATAGAAGGTTAGAGAAAATTAAATATTTGTATTTATTTTAATAAATTAATTTCTTGCACCAAAACAATATAGCACATTCACACAATATTAAACGATCACACGATTATGTGAAAAGGAACAACTTGAGATGGTTCGGCCATATGGAACGTATGGAAAGCGAGAGAATGACTAAGAGGGTGTACGAGAGCGAGGTGGAGGGACAGAGAGGGAGAGGTAGACCGAATGAGAGGTGGAAGGATGGAGTGAGGAAGTACATGAACGAAGGCGGTGCTGGTTGGGGGGAGGGGCGTCGACTGGCTGGGGATAGAGGTGCATGGGGGCGGTTCGTTCGTGTCCACCCCTTCGGGGATCACGGCGTCAGGCAATAGATAGATAGATAGACGATTATATTATATTGAGTGATATTGGATTGATATATTTACTGCAGAGTTATATTAACTATTGACCGTTATTGCTCAATGCTTCACTTTTAAAATGTTCCATAATTATGTTAGCTTAGTCTCTACACGTAATGTTCACTCGGTAACGCCTCTCCATATGTCTTGCTGTCTCCCGCTCCACCGAACTGCTGTAGTAGGCTTAATAACACAGGACTGCTGCGAAGTGGTAGATGAACCTATATCCCCGATGTCAAAGTAAGTAGGAGAGCGATAAGGAAATCGGCTGGCGGTAGCAAATGTGTTGGTAATATCCGTGAGCTACTGCTGCCTGCCGTCTACTGCCCCCAGTCAGCTCTTCACCTCCTCCACGTTATGTCGGTATGATGATGACGTCAGTGTTGTATGGCCATTCACCCACCACTCTGAGACATCGAAGCAACCAATGCTGATATTTTGTATGGAATAAAAATGGAGCATTAGAGACACTTAAGTTACGGTCAACATATATGCAGAAAGCATCAATCAAATAAAACTTTCACTCACATCCAAACTTACAATTAATATCAAGGCACAACACTTACATCCTAGTGAAAGAGTCGAAAATGAGTGGAAAACATAACTCTGGGAAAACTCCTCATTCGAACTCCTATTTCTGAACACTCCTTTAGCAACATTAAGTAACAAAACTGAATCTTTATAATTATATTAATTCTGTTAGGTAGCATATCAATTAACTGTTAATATATTAACCCTTCTTTGGCGGCGCGCAACTTATGTCGTGTGAAATAAATATGGACTACGTGGCGGTTCACAACTTATGTCGTGTGCCATTTTCACCACGTAATGTTGCTGGGAGAGAGAGATAAGTGGTGGGAGGAGAGTAGCAAGCATATGACTGCTCCAGACCACCGCGGCGGACCTACTGACATGAATCCCACCCTCCCCCACCCTCACGCACTCGCTACACAGGGAATTATGTAGGGAAACTACATAATTACATGGATTTTGCACTCGTGTTGCGCGATCGTTGCAAGAAAACTAGCAGTCGTACAAGGATGGTTGGGGTGTCATTGGAAAGCTCTGTTTATGCCCTTTCAGGGATAGATACTTGTTTTACGCTCTGGGTCTTATTTAGGCATGACAATGATCACGTAAATAACCCTATTTAGGGTAAAAACACCCCGCTGGGCGGTACATATAAATTACCGCCTAGGCCGCTCGTAAGGTGTTAAATACTTTAGCAAATAACCAATTCAATATTAACGGTCATACAAGAGTGCTTACGAACTATAATTTAATCAATGAAACTATAAAAGATTTATTATGAACAAACAATAATTTTTATGTCATGATTATTTGTAGGCATGACATTACTCTGTGGTCAAAGTAGATTTTTGATCAATAGAACAACAAATTTAGACTTAATTACCGACGAATGACTTTTCACCTCCATCATTCAAGTAAATATATATATTATCAAGAACTCGAAACTTTAATTAGATAAACTAAAACTTTACAAATAATTATAATTTCATGATTCTTTCATGCAAGAAAACAGGCAACCATAAATTGAAAGACAAGAGAATGTCCTCGGGGAAACACCAGGCCCCCTCTCCGACCAATTGCTTGTAGACTTTACAGGTTGTCGGTGGTGGCGGCGGTAGTCTCATCCTCTGGAGGTAAACGTGACATGCAATCGGCCCCCACGTTCAGACTTCCACGACTGTACCGGACTGTAAATGGAAATTGTTGCAAATACAGTGCCCACCTCATTAGACGTGAATTTGTGTTCTTAAATGATTTCAGGTAGCTGAGGGGCTCATTATCCGTTTCTAATGTGAAATGAGATCCATAGAGGTACTGATAGAATTTCTTGATCCCCTCCACGATAGCGAGTAGTTCTCTCTCCACCATGGCATAATTTCTGTCATGCTGCTTCAGTTTTCTGCTGTGATATGCCACTGGCCAGACATCCTCTTCATGTTCTTGTAGGAGTACTGCTCCAATACCATCCAGATGTGCATCAGTCCTTAGTATGAATTCTCTTGACAGGTCAGGAAGATGGAGTATAGGTTTGCAAGAAAGTGCTCCTTTTAACTTGTTGAAAGCTTCTTGATGTAGCTTATCCCATTTCAGCTTGTTAGGTTGATTTTTCTGTGTGAGTTGAGTGAGAGGCTTAGCAATGTCAGCGAATTGCGGAATAAACTTTCTATAGTACCCCACCAATCCAAGGAATGAACAAACTTGTTTCTTAGTGGTTGGAGCAGAGGCTAGTTCTATTTTCTGAAGTTTCTTCTCTTGACATTTCTTCTGACCCCCTCCAACTTTATGACCCAAAAACTCCATTTCGAAACATCCAAATTCACATTTCGATGGTTTCACTGTAAGCCCAGAATCCTGCAACTTTTGAAGGACCAAATCTATTGTCTTCATATGCTCGTTCCATGTCCCAGAATGAATAAGAATATCATCTACGAACACCTCAACCCCAGGCATCTCTCCCAAAAGCTTGCGTATGGCTCGATTGAATACTACAGTAGAATTAGTCAGGCCAAAAGGCAGCACTGTGTACTGATACAGCCCACGAGGTGTGGCAAAGGCAGTCAGTGGTCGACTGTCTTCATGGAGGGGAATTTGAAAGAATCCTTTTGCAAGATCCATTTTAGAGAATATTACTGATGATACCAACTTCGAAAACAGAGCCTCCTGGTCATACATAGGTTCCGAGTCTAGTTGTGTTCTGCTATTTAGTCTTCGAAAATCTCCGCAGATTCTCACTCCACTATCTTTCTTGTCCACGATCACCATTGGGCTGCAGTATGGTGATGTTGAGGGTTCGATGAATCCTGCTGCTTCCATTTCAGCAATTTCCTTTGAAGTAGTTTTAACTAGTCTGTGGGGAATTGGGTAGGGACGTTTCCGAACAGGAGTTGAATCTGTCAGGACAATATAATGTGGCTCAACATTTGCTAGCTTAGGAACATCCGAAAACACATCATCATCCTCTTTAAGTACATTCACAAGTTGTTCATGTTGTGACTCTGAGAAGCTATTGGAAATGTTTACGTCCTTGTACGTTTGCGTCCTTAGAGTCTATGGTGAGGAGATACTAGATTCACCATAATCATCATCCCTCACAACAGCTGCATTGCACACAATTTGTTCCATCTGATAGTGTCTCTTAATAATGTTCAAAACTTCTAGCTGTTCAGGAGAGTGTTGCGGTGAATGCAAAATAGTAGCAGCAGCAGCAGGCTGGTAATATAATTTCAACATAATATTATTATGATGAAATCTCTTGAGTTTACCCCCCTTTATCTTGATGATACAGTTATACTCATTTGGACAAGCAGACACCTCAAATGGTCCCTTCCACTGCATTAACAGCTTGTTTCTTGATGTAGGCAATAACACCAAACACTGATCACCTGGCTTGAACACCCTTGCTTTGGTCTTGCGATCGAAGTATTTTTTCTGCACCTCTTGATTCTTGGTAAGCTCCTCTTTAGCAATATCACATGTTTCCTGAAGATGGTTCCTTAGGTCAAGGACATATGTGTAAGTTAGTTGTACATCACTGTCATTGGTCTTGTCATCCCAGAGTTCACGCAGTACTTGCAATGGACCACGAGCTGTTCTTCCATAAACAAGCACAAAAGGGGAAAATTTCAAGCTACTCTGAGGTGCTTCCCTGTAGGCAAAGAGTAGGGGATTTACAAACCGTGGCCATTCCTTAGGTTGCTCTGCAGACATCCGACGTAACATCTTCTTTAGTGTCCCATTAAAGCGTTCCACAAGTCCGTTGCACATAGCATGGTACGGTGTAGTTTGTTGGCCCTTAATTGAGAGCAGACGATAGACTTCACTCATCATCCTTTGGAATGCCAATCCGGGAGTAGATGCCGAGTAGAGCTTCTGCTACGGTCTCCGTTTCTATATCTTTCAGTGGCACCGCCTCTGGCCATCTGGTAGCGAAATCCACGAAAGTCAACATATATTTACTCCCATCATTTGCTCTCACCAAAGGTCCTACTATATCCATGCCCACCTTTGCAAATGGCTCTGCAATGACTGGCATGGGATTAAGAGGAGCTCTAGGTATACAACCTTTGTCGACTGTCCTTTGACATATATCACAAGAACGGCACATCCGGCAAATGTCTGCATTCATGCCTGGCCAGTAGAATTTGTCTTGAATTCTGGCCAATGTTCTTTTCTGACCCATGTGGCCTCCCATGATAGCTTCATGTCCTAGCTTAACGACTGCTGATCTGTATATTTTTGGAACCACAAAAGCATCATGAGTTACACCTCTATTTGAAGTAATTCTGTAGTACAACCGTCCTCTTTTTACTATAAACTGATGAGATTTTCCTCGGTTTCTAAAATTCCTCTTCTCAAGTTGATATTTTCTTACTGTCACCAGTGATGTATCCTGCTTTTGCTCTTGAATAACATTGTCCACTTGAACCAGTTCTTGCAGTGATGAAATCTTAAGGTTAGGTCTTCGAGTGTGTGTAGCATTATTCTGAGCTCTGGTTACAACAGCTGTGGCAGTCTCTTCAGAATTATTTGACTCATCAGAATGTAGTGTCTCTTGTGGTGAGAGGATTTCTCTTGCACTCACATCCAGTGTACCTTCCGTTTGAATTTGGACAGTTTCCACACTTCTCACAGCATCCTTAACACCTTTTATATTTCCTATGATGAAATCACAAATTGGAGTCTTTAGGACTGCTGCACAAATAGACCCTGTGTAAAATGGAGTGTCACACTGTACTTGCACTTCTGGAACAATTTCTACTGCTCCATTAATTGCTTGAAGTCTGACATTTTTTCCTGTAAAATCTTCTGGCTGAACTAATTTTTCTGCTATGATACATCCAGTAGATCCATTGTCTCGCATGCATATAACTTCTGTGTTGTTTACTTTCCCTGTAGCAGTAATGAGAGATGCATGACAAGATGTCCCACCAATAACAGCATTACTATAATCAGCTAGACATGAACATGCTTGCTGTTGAGGATCGCCTTCACTGAAGCCATTTCCCTCCTTTACTCCCTTCACATATTTCTGACTATAGGATTTCTGTCTGGCTGTACTGTCAGGATTTTCCATGGTCACAGCTGCTGCTGCTCCTTTCTGCAGATTCTTGGGGAACTGCTGAAAGTTGTGCGAGGACCTGCAATAGTTTTCCCACTTTTGTTGGTATTCCTTTGCATCAGTCTTCTTACAATTGTCCTTAGAATTTTCAACTTCAGATGCTTGTGACTGGTTAGACTTTCCCGACTGTTTCTGGTGAAATACCTTGCGTGTCGGGTGGCCGTAAGCATCAAACCATGAAGTAGTTTCTTCCACTACTTCCTTTATAGTTTTAATTCTCCTCTGTGTTAGAAAGGAATGGAAGTTTGCGGGACAGCTTTGGAGAAACTGCTCTCGGACCACTAAATCTTGTAGACCCTGGAGATTTTGATCTGCACCATCTAATTTCCTCCATTTCTTCAAGGTAGCCGTGATTCTATCTGTGAACTGTCCAGCACTTTCATCTGCTCTTAAGGTTGAATGACAAAACATTTTCCGAGCTTCTTCTACACTCATTCCAAATGCTTGAGTAAGTTGTTCCTTTAAATTCTCATAAGTCACTTGTCCTTCATCTCCCATCCAAATATAGACTTCCAGTGCCTTCCCAGTGAGCTGACTAACCAGATGCAAAAGCTTTTCATTTTCAGTCAGGTTTAAGTCAGTAGTCAACCTCTCAAAACGAACAAGATAACTATCTATTTAATCCTTGGTGGGATCAAATAAAGGAATTTTAATCTTAACCTTTGGAAGCGCTGGTACCATGTTATGATTAGTTGCACTAGCTGCCTGCTGTACTTCAAGTTGCAACTGGAGTTGAAGTTCTTCATTCCTGAGTTTAGCAGGCCGCTCATCAGACTGTTGCAGTGAAATTTGTAGTTGAAGCAGCTGCAGCTGTTGATCAAAGGAAAAATTTGCCATCTTTACTGTAGGGCAAGATGGTAGTGGTTGTTGTAGCAGTTGAGCTTCAGAGTCCCTGCTCTCCAACTCTCGTAAAAGTCATCTCGAGCACGCTCATCACGCTCCTCTCTTTGTACATCCTTAGCAGCTTGGGATGCATCCTTCTCAGACATATTGCATGATCCAATAGATTATTATAAAATGAATTGGTAGTGGTGGCAGGGTATATACTCTGCACCACATTCACTCTCGGCTGGCAGTACAGAAGAATTGGTAGTGGTGGCAGGGGTATGTACCCTGCACCGCATTCACTCTCGGCTGGCAGTACAGAAGAATTGGTAGTGGTGGCAGGGGTATGTACTCTGCACCACATTCACTCTCGGCTGGCAGTACAGAAGAGTTGGTAGTGGTGGCAGGGGTATGTACTCTGCACCACATTGACTCTCGGCTGGCAGTACAGCAGAATTGGTAGTGGTGGCAGGGGTATGTACTCTGCACCACATTCACTCTCGGCTGGCAGTACAGAAGAATAGGTAGTGGTGGCAGGGGTATGTACTCTGCACCACATTCACTCTCGGCTGGCAGTACAGAAGAATTGGTAGTGGTGGCAGGGGTATGTACTCTGCACCACATTCACTCTCGGCTGGCAGTACAGAAGAATTGGTAGTGGTGGCAGGGGTATGTACTCTGCACCACATTCACTCTCGGCTGGCAGTACAGAAGAATTGGTAGTGGTGGCAGGGGTATGTACTCTGCACCACATTCACTCGGCTGGCAGTAGAGAAGAATTGGTAGTGGTGGCAGGGGTATGTACTCTGCACCACATTCACTCTCGGCTGGCAGTACAGAAGAATTGGTAGTGGTGGCAGGGGTATGTACTCTGCTCCACATTCACTCTCGGCTGGCAGTACAGAAGAATTGGAATTCACCGCGTAGTTTATGTGTAACCATTTTGTGTTTTTTTCTTTTTAGCACATATGGAGCAAAGAGAGCATACGGGCCAAATTTCAAACCCCAGTCAAATAAATCTAAACTTGGCTATTCGAAACTCAAATATTAATTCTCAGATTACTAATGAAGTTGTTATGTGCACTGAACCATCAACATCGAGTCCCTGTTCGGGCTCCAGTTGTTGTAACTCACAGGGTTTATTCTACATGCCCAGACCAATATTTAGTTGTTACTTATTAACCCCTTCAGACTCATATGACGCAGAGGTTGCCAGATTAGCAATAAGAAATAGAGTTTCTCACTCTTATAATTACCTCTCCAAAATTAGTTTTCTGCCCACAGCTAACTCAAAGATAACTGCAGAGGTTGAAGTAACTAAACTAAAGGTTTGTAAATACCCCTGATGGTAATAAAGGCTTTAAAGTATCCCTAATAGGCTCAAAATTGCGTCATTTGTCGGAGAGGGTTAAATGCAGAAACCTGGAGAAAGATAGTTTTTATAATGATCATATTAATTCCGAGAAGTTCGGAGGTCTGGATTATAGTAGACAATTCAATTGCTGAAAATAATATCCAAGACTGTAGTAATAGAAGGTTAGAGAAAATTAAATATTTGTATTTATTTTAATAAATTAATTTCTTGCACCAAAACAATATAACACATTCACAAAATGTTTAAACAATCACACGATTATATTATATTGAGTGATATTGGATTGATATATTTACTGCAGAGTTATATTAACTATTGACCGTTATTGCTCAATGCTTCACTTTTATAATGTTCCATATGTTAGCTTAGTCTCTACACGTAATGTTCTCTCGGTAACGCCTCTCCATATTGTTACGATCCAGGTTCTCAAAGACACAGGGCTCTTCAACATTGGACTAGATAATGGCAAAATGCAACAACGCTAACACTAGATCCAACCCCTGCCTTAAACACTGGAAAACAAAACACCAGTACCGCCCTGAGTCGTGCCTGGACAACGAGGTATCCTATGACTCGGTAACTGTTGCACACACACTAGGCTGACGCTCGATGAAACAGCCTATTCTCAAACAGTAAAAGATTACTCGATTAGGTTACACAAAGAAAAAATAGTTAACGTGATTAATTAACGTTACGGTAGATACTCAAATAACTGGCACTCCTGTATTAAAGAAAGTGCAATGCTAGTCCTGCAACATCAACTGGAAACTTCTGAAATAAGTCTGATGCTGGGAAGATGTTCGTAAAGAATCTTGAACAATTATAATGCAGAATACGGGTCACAATAAATACTAGGACATATAGTAATAATAGGCAGGCGAATAATAAAGACTGTGCAAAGGTAGTAATGCTCGACAACTAAAGAAATGCTTCGTGACACAACGCAACAGCCTACTAGGGTTGTGCATCTCAACAACAACCTCGGCTCAAAAGTGCAGTGAATAATAATGTTGCATACATATACTAATGGGGGCTTCTCTCTAACCAGTGTCTGCTCAGTTAATAAAGTCTAGCTGGGGTATCAAGGCAGGGCAACAATGGGTGAGCATGCGGCTCGTAGCCTAACGTTGTCCGAAGGTGGTATAATGAAGATTACGTTATATGACGGGGATGCTCTCTTGATAAATCTAGGTCTCTAGTACCTAGTTCTATCCTGGCGATCCCTCAGAAGTCAACACAAAGAGGCAGCACTATGTTGTGAGGGATAGGCTATGGCCCTCTCACACCACAGCGCTGTGCTCGCAAAGTAAACCCACCCGAAGACAACTTAGGCTCCCACAGTACCTGTCGATGTCGTGCAGGGCTTAGCTAACACTGCACACATCGGAGACAACGACACAGTAACCTTACCCCTAGTCTAGCTTTAGATAACCAAGCAGAATCACTCAACACCTTGCCAGGGAGACATATACCGGTCTACAACCTTCCCGAGAGAGGACACATACGGAAAAGTCCGTCTCTCCAAACCTCATACATAGAAATATCTGAGAGCTTCGCGTACAATACGACTGGTCGACGGTGAACGTCTATGCTGAAACCAAAAGGGATGTTGAGTTTAATAAAGATTAGAGAATGAGAAAGGAGAAGTCGAGAGAGAGAAATAGTATGCAAAGTGGCGAGTATGGGGGACAGAATTGCAAAGGATGTAGGTGGTACGCGTGTCAGGCAAGCTCTGAGCTGGTAAAAAACACGAGGCCGCAATGGGCAGGGACTAGTTGACCACCCGGCCGCCAACGCCGTCAGCGCCCAAGCGAGCCGCGTGATAGCTCACCCCGCTGCCAGGTGTACTCCCTCACCCTCTCTCGCTCGCCTCCCACACAAGCAACATTTATATTATAGCGAATATAAAATTCAAGGCGCGGTCACAGACCAAAACAAAGACCATTTCTAGACTGTCTGTGGCAACACGACACTAATAAAAGAAAGCAGACCATTCTAGGACAACTGTAGCCCATCCCCCAATCCTGGCGAGCGCTAGCGAGCTGCAATGCCCCACACAACCATTCTGCTAACGCCGGGAGGCGTCACAATATGTCTTGCTGTCTCCCGCTCCACCGAACTGCTGTAGCAGGCTTAATAACATAGGACTGCTGCGAAGTGGTAGATGAACCTATATCCCCGATGTCAAAGTAGGTAGGAGAGCGACAAGGAAATCGTCTGGTGGTAGCAAATGTCTTGGTAATATCCGTGAGCTACCGCTGCCCGCCGTCTACTGCCCCCAGTCAGCTCTTCACCTCCCCCACGTTATGTCGGTATGATGATTATGACGTCAGTGTTGTATGGCCATTCACCCACCACTCTGAGACATCGAAGCAACCAATGCTGATATTTTGTATGGAATAAAAATGGAGCATTAGAGACACTTAAGTTACGGTCAACATATATGCAGAAAGCATCAATCAAATAAAACTTTCACTCACATCCAAACTTACAATTAATATCAAGGCACAACACTTACATCCTAGTGAAATAAAAGAGTCGAAAATGAGTGGAAAACATAACTCTGGGAAAACTCCTCATTCGAACTCCTATTTCTGAACACTCCTCTAGCAACATTAAGTAACAAAACTGAATCTTTATAATTATATTAATTCTGTTAGGTAGCATATCAATTAACTGTTAATATATTAAATACTTTAGCAAATAACCAATTCAATATTAACGGTCATAAAAGAGTGCCTACGAACTATAATTTAATCAATGAAACTATAAAAGAATTATTATGAACAAACAATAATTATTATGTCATGACTATTTGTCATGACTATTTGTAGGCATGACAAGGCCTATCAACTAAACATCGGATCAACTGAAAAAATAAATTATAACAAAAATAAAGCGGAATTATTACCATTACAAAACCAGAACCAACCAAAGGCAAGACAAGTAAAATGACAATAACATATTATAGCAAGACCAGGACCAAATGTTAATGGCTATAATTTAACAAGTATTATAGTAAGGAGAATATGTCATAAAAATGATTGATATTTCGAAACAACTCTTGTTGTAACTCCCTTCTCTAGATTAACTTCCAATCCTCAAAAGGTCAAATCCACTGTTTACAAGCTCTTTCGTGAGTGTAGGAAACCGCTTGGTATTGGATTTTACTTTCGATGAATTTGTGTTTTCTTTCTATGTATTTTGTTGTGTAAAGACAGGCAATTAGCCCCTTCTGTACCGGTGAAGTTCTTTTGTTGTGTAAAGACAGGCAATTAGCCCCTTCTGTACCGGTGAAGTTCTTTTGTTGTGTAAAGACAGGCAATTAGCCCCTTCTGTACCGGTGAAGTTCTTTTCATTAGATTCTGGTAACTAGGTGAAGGTAGTGAGGGATAAGCCTTTACAAGATTATTGTATTCAGCTTAGGAAGGACGTCTACCAATTGAAAAAGCTATAGACTATCTCAATTAGTTCTTTTAGCTACCATATATCCTTCCTAAGCTTCATAAAATCGTCCAAATGTAGAGGAAATAAAAAAAGAAAAAAAACGTCGCCGGTATCAATGAGTTAAGACCAAGACCAACTAAAACCCAACGACCTATAAACCTAACTACCCCTCCACTACCATTCAATCAGCCCGAGTGCTAGAATGGATTGGGAAGGACGAGTCAAAGGTGTGTGAAGAGAGAGTCGGTCCAGTTTTTTGGAGGACTTGCATGGGGCCTCTCTTGGGCAGTGTGATGTGCGGGGGTTGTGCAGGTTTTCATCCGTCTATATCTGCTATGATGTATCAGCTATATTTTAGGGATGGGTACTATTCATTCTTGGATAACATTTGACAACAAAATATTATGAATTACAAGATTCATTATATTTAGACAATGTAATGGTGGTGGTGGGTGACCAATCAACTCAACCAGTAGACCATTTCAACCAGTAGCTCTCAACCAGTACCAAATCAACCGATACGGTTAGGTTAGGTTAGTACTATATATTAGCACTGGGTTGGTTGGTCTGGGTTAATTTGGCACTGGTTGAGAGCTAATGGTTGAAATGGTCTACTGGTTGAGATGACATGGAACCGTGGTGGTGGTATGGCTAATGGGGTTGTTGTTGTGGTGGTGGTGGTAGTAGTGGTTGTGGTGGTAGAGTTAAGGGGAGGTATTTAGTTTGTTCCCTAGACCTCCATCAAGCTTAAATTTACACCCCCTTGAGTCCCTTTCAAGATAAATTTGTACATTTTTCGGTAGAAAAATTTCCCGGCCAAAGGCCGGTTCCTCTTAAATTACAGGCTCGCTATCGCTCGCCAGGATAAAATCGACACCTGAATTGCACGAAAGCTCTTACTATGGGGTGAAAGTTCTTAAAATCGCTAAACTAATGGGGCAAACGTTTTATAATATCAAAAGCAATGGGGCTAAACATGAGGGAGAAAGGGGTCAAGAAAAAAATGCCTCAAGTGGAGATCTCCCCTTAATGGTGTTGCTGGTAGTATCAGCGGTAGTGCTAGGGCAAATGGGGTTGTTGCTGGTGGTAGTAGTGTTTTGGGGGTGGTGGTGGTAGTGGTTGTTGTGTTAGTAGTATTAATGGTGTTGGTGGTGGTAGTAGTGGCAGATATGTCAAACTGTCAAATACAACACCACGGTTCATGTTATCTTGACCCAGCCAACCCCTTGCTCTCATCTCTCTCTCTCTCTCCCTTTGATATTAATATATCATTGCAATTTATCATGACTCAATACTCATTATTGCGTGTAATAAGGATACTATAGATTTGCAGTAATTTATCTATAACCGTGATTTCCATAATAATCATATATTTCTTCTATATATCTTCATCTCTAATCATTATAGTAACAATTATTTTAAAACTTACTGTACAGATATACAGTATAATCGCCCCTCGTGTTTTATTCTACATTGTAAACAGTGTTGCTATATTATACTGTGTTAATACCAAGCGTTTTAATTAACATAAATATAAAATGTACCGTACTTTTTAATGGTGACTTATGGTGATACTTTCGTCATAAAGAAATACTCTGGACAATCAAATATATTTTCACCACCGACATATTGATAAAACACAGCAGTAATATCCCTCCCTCCCCCATTCACTGGCCATAATCATCCACACAAACTATTATATGCAGTCACAATGCGGTGCGATTACATTTTTCAATCATTCGGCCGCGTTGAATTGGAAAGCTGAAAATATAAATTGTAACTCATATTCCGAGATACGTGATTGATGTTACCGACAATTTGCAGGGTAAATATATGGATATCCTACCAATTAAACGGCTTCAATCATTCTCGGCCGGTATTATTTACCATACGGGGATAATTATACAGTCGGTACATATAACAGCCTCGATATTGAAGAACCTATATTAACCTAACATTGCTAAGTGTATTTCTCTCACCCCCCACGTCATATGAGTTTATGTATAATTATTATGTTGGCATATGTATATTATGGGGGCAGGAGGCTAGGAATCCCTTGTAAAATTATCCTACTCAACGAGACAGAGAAAGGGGCGAGGGAACGCGAAAGTGGTCCCGGACCCTGAGAATTGGAACTCTAAAGTTTTTTTTTTGGGGGGGGCTCTGTCTCGAGTTGGCCACCCCCAGCAATTGGGTATGTGCCTGAGTATATACAATGCATTATACATATATATACACATAAATACATGTTTATGAAAATACTGATACATTATATTTGGCTAAAGTAGTTTGTTAAATGTGCATTTTAATAACGATTTGTTCATGTGGTTTGTGTGCACAATGTTAATTTATACTTAATAGTTTTGTGTGATAATGTTGCTTAATAAGTGCCTAGTCTATTTATGTTTAAGTATAGAGATTGTGATGAATGACGTGTTTGTGGTGATGACAGACGTGCTAATTGTAAACATTGAGGTGAGATGGTGGTGACAGATTGTTGTGGTGTTGACAGGTGAGGTAACAAGTGTATTGAGGATGGTGGTGACAGGGATATTAGTGGTTGTGGTGGTGATGAGAACAGATGTAGAAGTGGTGGTGGTGATAGGTATATTAGTGGTTGTGGTGGTGACAGGTGTAGTGGTGGTGGTGGTGACAGGTGTATTAGTGGTTGTGGTGGTGACAGGTGCAGTAGTGGTGGCGGTGATGAGAACAGATATAGCAGTGGTGGTGGTGACAGGTCTATAGTCCGTTCATTCTAGGTTGGCCAGAAATCGTAATATCTAACGTCTGTAACTCAAAAAGGGCTAGAGCAAATGAGCCGTCAATTTATAAACATATTTCCTAGCCAAGTCTTCCTATTTGGTAGAAGTATTAGCTCGATTACTCATGTCCTTTTTGAGTTATGAGAGGTTAGGGGTTACGTGTTCTGTCCAACCTAGAATGAACAGACTATAACAAGGACCTCTCTCCTCACCGGCTGGCATAAGCATGAGCATTAAGGGGAGATATGGGCCGTTGTTCTGGTCTCCCTTCTCCCTCGTCTTTAGCCCCAGTAGTTTTCAGATTTTATGACGTTCAGCTCATTAGTTTGGCGATTTTAACACCTTTCACCACATTATTTTGTCAATTTCAAGACCTTTCGTGCCATTTAGATGTCGATTTTTTCCTGGTGAGCGGTAGCGAGCCTGCAATTTTAAGAGAAACCGGCCTTTGGCCGGAAATTTGTTCTACCAACAAATGTACACATTTATATTGAAGGGGGGTCTAGGCGTGTTTTTTACAGTTTGATGGAGGTCTAGCAATACAAGAAAAAATCGACCAAAAAGTGAACCATCTCCCCTTAAGGGTTTACTCACAGATTTCCTAACTCATGGATTTAGCACGACACCGGTCCAACAGCCGGAGAAATGCTTGACCTTTGCTAAGCTTATATTTTTATGTTGGCCTTGTGATCGAAGAGTTTGCATTATATTTTGCGAAGTTTGAATTCTATACAGTATTGCCAACTCTTCTAACAATTTAGGGCCGCCCTGTCTATGAGTTTGCGCAATTGACCACTTGCGAGTTTCAGGCTATAAGGAAGTTGTAGCTGTAGACAGAAATATTTAGCAGCATTACCAACTAAAATACGGCTGTAGTATATTTATAAATACATAAAACCAAATTCAACATACTGTTATGCTCTCCTTATCATGCAGGCTCTTCCCACAGTCATATACTGGCTGTGACTGTACTGCCTGTTGTCCGTGACTGTACCCCCCTCCCGCCTCGCTTGCTCACCCAGGTTCACTCTCTCTACTCCTATCAAAGGAAGCCGTCTTGACTCCAGACTGAACCCCCTCAATGAACAGTATGACCCACAATGGCATACGGGACTTTAATAGTTCGGCTCCTCACCACTACGTACCCACTTGCGCTTCTTGGTACATCACACATAAAGAGAGGTGACATAGGGTTTGAGCTGGAGAGCTTAGGCAGTTCATATCTGGTGGTGGTCTCGACGGGTGGTGCTTATTGGATTCTACAAGCCTGGATTGTCCGCCTCACCTTTCTCGACGTACTGCCTGTGGGGGCCTAGCAGTGTGGAGATGATAGGGGTGGTTGTGAGTTGCTCCAGGACTTAAACCCATTTTAACTAAATATTAACATTTAATTTGATATTTTATTTGTTTTAGTTTTCTTTAATATTTCTTTATAATTAAATATTGACTTTATTTATAAACATTAAATTCACTTAGTTTATTTATTAACGAAATTAACTTTTGATTTAATTGTTTAACGTATTCATTTTAAAACTTGAATAACACCTTGTAAGTAAAACTTTATTTTATTAAAATTATTTTATAAATATATTGGTTATAATTATTCCCCTGTTTTTTTATATGTATTAGTGTGAGTGTTTCTTTGTTGTTTTACTCTGGTGACTATTTATTCTTTTGCTCAAGCCATACTAATATTTTGTTTTACCTATATACCTGGGATTGTTATAATAGTGCCTGCTAGGGGGTGTCTGGTGGGGAGAGGATATACTCTAATAATCACTTAGATTATAGAGACATATATTATCATAGTGCCATAAGAACTTGGGTTTCTGGTACTTATACTAGTTAGCGTCTATATCCTCTCACGTCTGTCTTTGTGTTGTCCCTCTGGGGTGTCTACACCTCTGGATAATCAGGTCGAATTACTTGTAAACTATTACCTAGCTTCTAGTCCCAAAGGGGCGTAACAATACCATTTATCCATCAGAAACCTACATTTGTATTGCATTCCTATCTAATATCGATGTGTACGGCTCCAACTTCCTTATAGCCTGAAACTCGCAAGTGGCCAATCTCTCTCTCTCTCTGTCTCTCTCATATATAATATATATAATATATATATATATATATATATTAAACTGTATATATATATATAATATATATATTTATATTTTGTGTTTGTTTTTGTTTTCTATGTGAGTGAGGGAGGCAAAAGGCAGAACTGCCTATAGCGAGTGCCTTCCCCATAGTTGATAGAGTGACAGGTGTTACGATCCAGGTTCTCAAAGACACAGGGCTCTTCAACATTGGACTAGATAATGGCAAAATGCAACAACGGTAACACTAGATCCAACCCCTGCCTTAAACACTGGAAAACAAAACCCCATTACCGCTCTGAGTCGTGCCTGGACAACGAGGTATCCTATGACTCGGTAACTGGTGCACACACACTAGGCTGACGCTCGATGAAACTGCCTATTCTCAAACAGTAAAAGATTACTCGATTAGGTTACACAAAGAAAAGATAGTTAACGTGATTAATTAACGTTACGGTAGATACTCAAATAACTGGCACTCCTGTATTAAAGAAAGTGCAATGCTAGTCCTGCAACATCAACTGGAAACTTCTGAAATAAGTCTGATGCTGGGAAGATGTTCGTAAAGAATCTTGAACAATTATAATGCAGAATACGGGTCACAATAAATACTAGGACATATAGTAATAATAGGCAGGCGAATAATAAAGACTGTGCAAAGGTAGTAATGCTCGACAACTAAAGAAATGCTTCGTGACACAACGCAACAGTCTACTCGGGTTGTGCAACTCAACAACAACCTCGGCTCAAAAGTGCAGTGAATAATAATGTTGCATACATATAATAATGGGGGCTTCTCTCTAACCAGTGTCTGCTCAGTTAATAAAGTCTAGCTGGGGTATCAAGGCAGGGCAACAATGGGTGAGCATGCGGCTCGTAGCCTAACGTTGTCCGAAGGTGGTATAATGAAGATTACGTTATATGACGGGGATGCTCTCTTGATAAATCTAGGTCTCTAGTACCTAGTTCTATCCTGGCGATCCCTCAGAAGTCAACACAAAGAGGCAGCACTATGTTGTGAGGGATAGGCTATGGCCCTCTCACACCACAGCGCTGTGCTCGCAAAGTAAACCCACCCGAAGACAACTTAGGCTCCCACAGTACCTGTCGATGTCGTGCAGGGCTTAGCTAACACTGCACACATCGGAGACAACGACACAGTAACCTTACCCCTAGTCTAGCTTTAGATAACCAAACAGAATCACTCAACACCTTGCCAGGGAGACATATACCGGTCTACAACCTTCCCGAGAGAGGACACATAAGGAAAAGTCCGTCTCTCTAACCCTCAATAAAGCATAATACCTCCTTAACCTAATACATGGAAATCTCTGAGAGCTTCGCGTACAATACGACTGGTCGACGGTGAACGTCTATGCTGAAACCAGAAGGGATGTTGAGTTTAATAAAGATTAGAGAATGAGAAAGGAGAAGTCGAGAGAGAGAAATAGTATGCAAAGTGGCGAGTATGGGGGACAGAATTGCAAAGGATGTAGACGATACGCGTGTCAGGCAAGCTCTGAGCTGGTAAAAAACACGAGGCCGCGATGGGCAGGGACTAGTTGACCACCCGGCCGCCAACACCGTCAGCGCCCCAGCGAGCCGCGTGATAGCTCACCCCGCTGCCAGGTGTACCCCCTCACCCTCTCTCGCTCGCCTCCCACACAAGCAACATTTATATTATAGCGAATATAAATATAAGGCGCGGTCACAGACCAAAACAAAGACCATTTCTAGACTGTCTGTGGCAACACGACCCTAATAAAAGAAAGCAGATCATTCTAGGACAACTGTAGCCCATCCCCCCATCCTGGCGAGCGCTAGCGAGCTGCAATGCCCCACACAACCATTCTGTCAACGCCGGGAGGCGTCACCCCCCCCCCCCCAAGATATGGGACACTCAACCATGTGCCCATATCTGAACAGACAGAATGTCGCTAGAATCTGCCACTCCTAACCACTCTGCCACTCATGGAATGCAAGCTCAGTCTCCTCAAAAAAATACAACAACATTTATATATAAAAAAAAAAAATCTTATCACCCTTCCCAAACATAATACATTAATTCATAACATTGTGCTCCCAGAGCGAGCTTTAAGAAGCACAGCCTACTGAGGGAAAATCATCTGCACTCAGTACTCAGCTACAATATTATCTTAAAATTAATTATTAAAAAGAAAGTTTTTATTTAATTTTTCATATTTTATTTTAATGTTGTTTTTGGCGGCTACTATAGATGTAGACTAATTTTCGTCGAATCAAAGCCAACAACTCCTGCCCTGCGACCCTACGCTGATGCTACACACGCGAGCCAACAAGCACCAGCGCAAAAATACACCGCGAGCCAAGACAGGAGGCTATACCGACATACTGTGGTAGCCTACCCCGGATCCTCCACCCACGACAGACACTGACTGAACAGCGAGGGTTCTCCTGCAAACAAAGCCAAAACATTATCAGTGCCCTTAGCATGCCACACATCCAACTTGTGTTCCGGAAGCACAACAACACCTGACCCTGATAAACTGCCCAGTTCATCGCAAGACTGGCACTTCTCTTCGCTCTTTCCGGCAACGGGGCCTGCCAATAACCCTTCACTAGTTCTACCTTCGTGATGAGCGAGGCAGCCCCGAAGCGGTCTATGGTGTCGTCAACTCTGGGTAATGGATAGGCGTCTGTCAGGGATAATGCTTCCACACTCTTGCAATCAACATACACACAGACTCTGCCACCAAACTCAGGTTGCAAAGCCACTGGCAACGACCACTCACGATATCCCTCATCCCTCAGACCCCCTCTCCACACGCTGTCCAGCTCCGCCTTCACAACAGGCTGTCGAGCAGGATTCACACGGTAGGGAACCAACTCGAGCTTTGCACTGTCTCCAGCCTCCGTGTTGGATTCTACCCCGTACATCAGGCCTGGAGAAGCAACAAACATGCGGACGGACTGCCACAGCCTAGCAAACAACTCCTCTTGTCGCTCAGGAACAAGAGGTTGCAACTTATCTCGAAGAGCAATATGCCTAGTGCCCTCCCACATCTCCTTCACCATGTGGAGAGGACCCCTCACCTGATGCCCGAAAACAAGCTCATTCGGACTGAAACCGAGACTCTCTCCAGGTACTTCTCTTGCCGCGAACAAAACATACGGCAGACCAAGGTCCCAATCCTTTCCGTTCTCTGCGCAATAACATCGAAGCATGCTTTTCAGCGTGGCGTGCCACCTCTCCAACACCCCTTGACTCTCCGGGTGATACGCAGAAGAGACGACAGTGCTGATGCCATGCTGAATCATAGTTTATTTGAACAGATTAGATGTAAAATTAGAGCCTTGGTCCGATTGCACTTCTTGCGGGTAACCATATCGCGAGCAATACAAGAGCAGGTTCCGGACAACAGTTTTCGCTGTGCCATTTCTCATTGGATATGCATCAGGATAACGAGTGGCCACATCCATGATAGTTAATAGAAATGTATTACCGGCACTAGTAGGGGGTAGGGGTCCGACCATATCAATGATGACCTTACTGAAGGGCGGTCCACTGACAGGGATGGGGTGCAACGGGGCTCTCGGAATTGTTTGGTTAGGTTTTCCAACCCTCTGGCACGTATGACACCTTGCTATCCAGGTTACCACCTGCCCCTTCAACCCCGGCCACCAAAACAATTTTTCTAAAGCCGCCACCGTTTTTCTCACCCCTAGATGTCCTGCCAGTGGTATGTCATGCGCCACCCTCAGTAGGCTATCCCTGCACTCCCGTGGCACCACCAACTGGTCCACTACTCCGGACCCCTCTTGCCAAATACGTTTAGGGTCTTGAAAACGCCTATAGAGGATGCCTTCTAAATAAAAAAAATCTCCTGGCTGTGAATCGCCGTCCTCGTCGAGCTCTACAGCTCCATTAGCACACGTTTGGAGCTCAGGGTCCTCTAGTTGCAACCGACGTATATCTGAGTGTGCCAAGCGATCTAACTGCTCCCGGAGCAATGCATGACCTTCCCCGATACTGGGCTGCTCCCTCTGTCTCTCTCGATGTACATAACGTTGCTGTCGTGGAGACTCGTCATGCCCAGCCTCGTCACTCTCGATGACAGGCCCAGGGGCTACTCCAGAATTAAGTAATGGTGCTAATACTGAATCACCCAGGAGAGCCGCCGAGTCAAAACTCTTAAAACCAACTCCAGCTTTAGCCTCCTCCTGTTGATCGTTCCTCCGCTGGTCTGAAGACGGAGGACTAGGCTGTGACACTTTAGCTGCCCGAGCTTGGGTGACAACTCACGCCATGGGTTGTGTCTGGCACCGCTCGACCCACTCTTGCTCTTCCCTACTCACGTCGGCCAGCCTCTCGGCAACGACTAAGGGTAGAACCTCAGAAGCGGGCATTGCAAAGTCGTTGCCGAGAAGAAGGTCGACGCCCTCCACTGGCAGTTTCTCCACAATCTCGACATCCAATTCACGTGCCACACCATCCACCTCCAACTCCAACCGCACCAGCGGGTATGACCGAGTTGCATTAATACCCTGCACCACCACCACCCGAGCCGCGTTTATAGGGTAGCCAGTCAAGTTTTTCATCAGAGTCTGGGAAGCACCTGTATCGCGCAAGACCTCTACTCCATGCTTGCGCCCCGCCCACATCACACAACCCCACCCTCTATGGTCGCAAAAAACATCCTGAGCAGGGTTCGAGCCTCCCAGGTGCTTCTGCATTGGCTGTGCCTCAGCCTCTGACGAACTGCCCCGGGAAAACTCAGACGACTTCGGAGACACACCAATGTTGCAGGCCAAAGACACAGCTGCTGTAGGTGGTTTGCTAGGACAGACTCTTACAAAGTGCCCCTTTTTATGACAATGATAACACTCCAACTCCCCTTTGGGCTTCCCTTGGTACTGGGAAGGGCCCGGCCCCTTCTTAAATGGGACGGTGCTAGTCTTGTGGTCAGTCTTGGTATCATGGGTCTTGTACACGTTTGCATAAGGTATATCACTAACTCGGGGGGGTGGGGCGTCACGCCCCTTGTTACCTGCCTCACTACGCTGGGCAGACACGCACCCACGAATTAGTGATAGCCGGAGGTCAGCCATCTCAGCTGCCTCCTGTAGAGTTTTTGGTTGCTTTTCTTTAAGGTTTAACGTCAGGTCGCCGCCCGTGCATTTGAAAAACTGCTCTAAAAGCACCAACTGTTTAATGTCGTCAAACGTAGTAGCTTTCTCCGACCTCAGCCAATTCCCAAAAGCATCGGACAGCTCCCGGGCATGCTCCAAAAAGGTGCTCTCCCGACCCTTGGTAACACCCCGGAACTTCAACCTGTACGTCTCTGGTTGTAGTTCGTATGCTCTCAGGACAGCCTCCTGGAGTTCCTCATAGATAATACAAGACTCTATAGGCAACGCATCGTAGGCTTTAAGACCCTTGCCTATTAATCTAGAGGATACAAGTGCTGCCAATTTATTCTCTGGCCACTGGTATTCCTGGCACTTCTTCTCAAAGCGTGCGAAAAATTATGTAACACCACTCTCATCAAACACCGGAACCAGTTTCAATAAGTGCGAGAGAGACTGCTCATGAACACGGTTACCAGCCCCAAGTCGCTGTCCCGTTGTCTCTACTCGCGACTTCTCTACGTCCATGTCGGCACAGTACCTAGTCGACTCTTAATCAGCTTGGATTTTTGCTAGCTCTATGTGCTGCTGACTGATAATTTTTCTCTCTTCTATCTTGGCTAATTCTAATTGCTGCTGATGCTGAAGCTTAGCTAATTCGAGCTTAAACAATAATTCTGGAGATAACCCTTGAGGAGGTGAAGGTGCTACAATGTTTGAAATTACCGGTGGTCCCCCCAGGGGCAACCCACCCTGCCAGTCGCCACCCAACTGCGGAAGCGTACCCGGGGTCGGCAAACTACTGGGATGGCTGGGAGTCGAGTGTAGGGGAAGCATGGCCGAAGGGCTCTGAGCACTCAACCCATCTCGCTCACCAGTCACCCTGCCCAGTACACACGTTATCAAGTTATCCTTGGTCATGCTGCTAGTAACCGCATGACCGATAGCTGTGGCCAGGCATTGAAGACCGTACCGATCCATACCCTCCAACCGCTCGGCAGTAACAGGCCATTGCAAAAATATCCTAGCATCCTCCTCACAGTTCACCCGATTAACCCTTTCATCATGCTGCTGTTCCTTAATTTCGACATTATGTACTGTGTCTCCATTCTCCTCTGACCCGGTATAAGACATGATGCTCACAAAATTTCTCACCACAATATTCAGAAAAGAAGTACCCCAAACTCTTATGTAGCACTATTCACTTGCCAAAAATGTCTGAAGACTCTCAAGTGCTATACTACTTTGCCAAAAAAAAATTAACGTGCCCACTATATTCCTCAATAAAACAAATGACCACAACAATCCTGCAATTATCTCTTAGTTCACAAGATCCTGAGCTAGGTCGCCATTTGTTACATCCAGGTTCTCAAAGAAACAGGGCTCTTCAACATTGGACTAGATAATGGCAAAATGCAACAACGGTAATACTAGATCCAACCCCTGCCTTAACACCTTATGAGCGGCCTATGCGGTTTATTTATATGTACCGCACAGCGGGGTGTTTTTAGCCAAAATAGGGCTGTTTACGTGATCATTTTCATGCCTAAATAAGACGCAGAACGTAAAACAAGTACCTATCCCTGAAAGGGCATAAACAGAGCTTTCGAATGACACCATAACGATCCTTTTATGATGGCTAGTTTTCTTGCAATAACCGTGCAACGCGAGTGCAAAAAGCATGTAATTCGGTACTTTCCCCATATAATTCAGTATGTAGCGAGTGAGAGAGGGAGGAGGGAGCTGAGATTCGTGTCAGTAGGTTCGCCGTGGTGGTCTGGAGCAGTCATACGCTCGCTAGTCTCCTGCCACCACTTGTCTCTCTCTCTCAGCAACATTACGTGCTGAAATTGCCACTCGACCTATGTCGAGCGCCGCCACATAGTCCAGCTTTATTTAACTCGACTTATGTGGTGAGCCGCTAATTAAGGGTTAAACACTGGAAAACAAAACCCCATTACCGCTCTGAGTCGTGCCTGGACAACGAGGTATCCTATGACTCGGTAACTGGTGCACACACACTAGGCTGACGCTCGATGAAACAGCCTATTCTCAAACAGTAAAAGATTACTCGATTAGGTTACACAAAGAAAAGATAGTTAACGTGATTAATTAACGTTACGGTAGATACTCAAATAACTGGCACTCCTGTATTAAAGAAAGTGCAATGCTAGTCCTGCAACATCAACTGGAAACTTCTGAAATAAGTCTGATGCTGGGAAGATGTTCGTAAAGAATCTTGAACAATTATAATGCAGAATACGGGTCACAATAAATACTAGGACATATAGTAATAATAGGCAGGCGAATAATAAAGACTGTGCAAAGGTAGTAATGCTCGACAACTAAAGAAATGCTTCGTGACACAACGCAACAGTCTACTCGGGTTGTGCAACTCAACAACAACCTCGGCTCAAAAGTGCAGTGAATAATAATGTTGCATACATATAATAATGGGGGCTTCTCTCTAACCAGTGTCTGCTCAGTTAATAAAGTCTAGCTGGGGTATCAAGGCAGGGCAACAATGGGTGAGCATGCGGCTCGTAGCCTAACGTTGTCCGAAGGTGGTATAATGAAGATTACGTTATATGACAGGGATGCTCTCTTGATAAATCTAGGTGTCTAGTACCTAGTTCTATCCTGGCGATCCCTCAGAAGTCAACACAAAGAGGCAGCACTATGTTGTGAGGGATAGGCTATGGCCCTCTCACACCACAGCGCTGTGCTTGCAAAGTAAACCCACCCGAAGACAACTTAGGCTCCCACAGTACCTGTCGATGTCGTGCAGGGCTTAGCTAACACTGCACACATCGGAGACAACGACACAGTAACCTTACCCCTAGTCTAGCTTTAGATAACCAAGCAGAATCACTCCACACCTTGCCAGGGAGACCTATACCGGTCTACAACCTTCCCGAGAGAGGACACATAAGGAAAAGTCCGTCTCTCTAACCCTCAATAAAGCATAATACCTCCTTAACCTAATACATGGAAATCTCTGAGAGCTTCGCGTACAATACGACTGGTCGACGGTGAACGTCTATGCTGAAACCAGAAGGGATGTTGAGTTTAATAAAGATTAGAGAATGAGAAAGGAGAAGTCAAGAGAGAGAAATAGTATGCAAAGTGGCGAGTATGGGGGACAGAATTGCAAAGGATGTAGACGATACGCGTGTCAGGCAAGCTCTGAGCTGGTAAAAAACACGAGGCCGCGATGGGCAGGGACTAGTTGACCACCCGGCCGCCAACGCCGTCAGCGCCCAAGCGAGCCGCGTGATAGCTCACCCCGCTGCCAGGTGTACCCCCTCACCCTCTCTCGCTCGCCTCCCACACAAGCAACATTTATATTATAGCGAATATAAAATATAAGGCGCGGTCACAGACCAAAACAAAGACCATTTCTAGACTGTCTGTGGCAACACGACACTAATAAAAGAAAGCAGATCATTCTAGGACAACTGTAGCCCATCCCCCAATCCTGGCAAGCGCTAGCGAGCTGCAATGCCCCACGCAACCATTCTGTCAACGCCGGGAGGCGTCACACAGGGCCAACATCAAGGGACGTTCGAGCCAAAATGCCTGGACACACAGAGTTTGAAGCAATTTAAGTCATAGGAAGAGGGAAAGACTGATTCTGGGAGAGAGTTCCAGAGCTCAACTGTTGAATAGAAGAAGTTTGAGAGTAACGTTTCACTCTTGGGTTGGAGAGTTGCACAGAATAGGTGTGGGATTGTGTTGCAAGACGGGTACCACATGCCCTACGTAAAGGAGGTGGTATACACTGAAAAAGCTCTGAGGAACACTGATTATCAACTCTGCGAAGCAGAGTGGTATCGCACACACAGGTCCCGCCCGTATACTGTGCACCACAATTCAGCTTGTCCGTCGTCGTCGTCCGTCGTCCGGCCGGTAACTCCTCCTAGACCGTTCGATGGATTTTCACCAAATTTCACAGGTATATTTATTTGGTCAATGCGAAGGTCATTCAAAAGAAATGTTTAATTTAACTTAAAGGTTAAGGTCAAAGGTCAAGGTTAAAAATAAGGTAAATATTTTGTGTGTCTTAGTTTTTACTCAAATGTCTTCATTTTCACTATACAAGTTACCAGTAACCTCGATATCTTATTGACCGAATTTTAGATAAATATTCTGAAGGGTAAGGTCAAAGGTCAAAATATTTGTTTTACTAGTATTTTATTTTATTTTTTAAAAGACCTCCGTCTACGTATTGTGAAAAACCTGTTATCCTCCGGCAAATTGTGGGGTTGAGTGAGTGAAGGGGGGGACAGTGAATGAGGGAGGATGCATGTTTTTCATAATACGTGTTGCTAGCCCCAAACGCGCGAGCAACTGTGGCTTTCAACCATCCGACACATCCCCTTTTATTTATGTGCATCACACATGTTACATACAAATAAAGTTTATGTTTTGTTTTACCCTACTGTGGAAAGACTACGGATACACCACTCCTGCCCGGGCCTCACACAGTGGCATGACTCAGTCCTGTCGAACTGAGCTCATGACACTGGTGGCATTGCCCCGGAGGATAGCCATCCCTAGTCTTTGCTTGAGCCAGAGGGTTTCCCGGGGTTCTCCTGAAACTTCTCTGATTTTACGGCCTATTTCATTCACCATCTTAAGGGTGGTAGGGCCGAAGACTCCTGAAGTTTCGAATGCCAGGGGCTCGAACTGATGATTTCTGGCGATGGCTTGATATTTTCTCGCTTTTTATTTTCTGCTATCCGGGCGGCTTCACCTGCTTCGTCGGCGTTTCTGGCGATGTTGGTTGTGGAGAAAGTGTCAACACATGTGGCATCCCACACGAGGCACCGGCCATTCTTGTAAGGGAAAGTGGTCATCCCATCTGGCCGTTTGCCGTCTTCTCTGTGAAGTCCATGTGGTTCGAGGATTGATGCACAGTTAGCACTCAGCAGGGCCCGTTTTATGACATAATTTAGTGCAGTGTGTCTTGGCAGGCGGCCTGCGTTGTAATTACATGACAAGGCATGGTGACCTTGAGCATCCATCCACCCACCACACTTGCAAGGGTGTGGGTGACAAACTGCCGCACCCACTCTGAGCGCGATGGCAACCCGGAGCGCTTCAGCATCCAAGTGAGTTCCAAGAGGTGGGATGGGGATGGCGTGTAACCACAAGCCACTCTCCGAACGGGCGGCTGCCTGGAGGCATTATTTTTATTATTATATTAACTGTTTGATTCTCACTAAATTTTCCATGTATATTCGGAATACTTAGGACAAGGTCATACAAGAAACTATATAATTCCATATGAAAGGTCAAGTTCACTGGTCAAGGTCAAATAAAAGGTCAATATGCTAATTTCATTACTTTTCATGCAAACTTCACAAAATTTGGTGACATAGTTGCACTTTAAATGAAAAGGAAAATAATACATTTTGAGACACATATCATGAAGGTCAAGGTCAAAGGTCAAAGGTCAAGGTCAACTATTCTATAAATATATATGAAACTAACTGATGGGTTTTAATGAAATTAGTTATGCTTATTTTGATATTCCTGGGCAATGTCAATGATTTGATTTTGTTACTCTTACATAAAGGTCAAGGTCACAGGTCATGGTGAAAGGTCAATTTATACTATTTATTTTTAGTTACCTTACCTTTGGATGTGTTCGCCGCTCCTCTAGCGGCACCAAGGAGCGCGACGCCCTTCGTTGTGGGTGGTGATTTGGTGCAGTAGACTGTTTGAAGCGACAGCTCGCTCCCTTGCGAGGATGGGCTCGTCTGGCACTTTTTGCAGTTCGACATCTAGGGCTCTCTTGAAGTTGTCTAACGAGATGTCCCTCATGTCTCTTACTCGCCGTGGGAGTTTGTTGAAGAGATGTGGGCCTCTGTGTGATAACCAGCCCTCTCGCAGAGAGCCTTAGCACCCCTGTTATTCATCTGGGGGATTTTGCATTCCCAGCCTCTCCTATCACTGAATTTCATGACTATCGGAGTATGTAGGTTTGGTACTAAACCCTCTGCGATTTTCCATGTGTATATTATTAGGTAACGTTCTCTTCTACGTTCCAGTGAGTACAGATTCAGTGCTCTTAAACGCTCCCAATAGTGTAGATGTTTTATCGAACTTATATGCGAAGTGAAATTTCTTTGTACACTCTCTACATCATTTATTTCACCTGCTTTGTATGGGGATGTTAATACGCTACAGTATTCAAACCGCGGTAGCACTAGAGATTTGAAGAGCATTATCATAGGCAATTCACCGCGTGTTTTAAAAGTACGCAGAATATAACCCGTTAGACGTTTTGCAGCCGGCACTTTGACCTGGTTATGTACTTTGAAACCCATATTTACAGACATTAATACCCCAAGGTCTTTCACACTGTCTTTCCGTTCTATTATGTGGTTAGATTCTGTTAAGTAATTTGTAATTTCTTTAACACCATTATTATCTCTGTACCGTATTAATTGGAATTTTTCCTCATTGAATTGCATGTTGTTTTCCCTGGTCCACTGGAACACTACATTCATGTCTTCCTGCAGTCGGCCCGTGTCCTCTTGTGTGTTTACTATCTTGCTTAATTTTGTGTCATCAGCAAAAGACGACACCGTACTGTGTCTGGTGTTGGTATCTATGTCGCAAATTAGTATGAGGAACAGAAGGGGCGCTAGCACTGTTCCTTGGGGCACTGAGCTTTTGACATCCGAAGGCTCAGAAGTAACTTGGTTTACTGCTACCGATTGTTTTCGGTTTACGAGGAAATTGTATATCCACCGTCCGATTTTCCCAGTTATACCTTTTGCTTTCAGTTTGTGGGCTATTATACCATGGTCACATTTATCAAATGCCTCAGCAAAATCGGTGTAAATGACATCCACGTTTTTCTTTTCTTCTAGCGCTTTAAGAATTTTGTCATAGTGTTCCAAAAGTTGTGAGAGACATGATCTTCCCGCTCTGAACCCATGTTGACCGGTGTGGTGTAGTTCATTTGCCTCCATGAATGTTGAAATTTTGCTTCGCAGGACTCGCTGGAAAACTTTAATGATGTGAGAGGATAGAGCTACCGCGCGGTAGTTTTTTGGTAGTGCTTTACTCCCTCCTTTATGCAGTGGGGCAATTATTGCGTTTTTCAAGCTATCTGGTATGTCACCAGTGTCTAGACTCCTTCTCTACATTATAGCCAGGGGTTTTGAGAGGTTTTCCTTAAATTTTTTCATTAGGATCGAATTCCATGAGTCCGGGCCTGGTGCCGAGTGGGATGGCATGTTGGAAATGGCCTCTTCTATGTCTTTTGGACCGAAATCAATATCCAGCATCTGAGGGGTTTCCGTGGGAGAGGTTTCCATGAAAAATATATTTTGGTCTCTGATGACTTTTGTTTCATCAGGCTCACTGAATGCCATTTCATACTGCCTGCTTAAGAGTTCGCTATTTTCTTTTTGTCCCCTGTGAAAGAGCCGTCCCCTTTGCTCAGTGGGCCGATGTTTGATGTTGTTTTAGCCTTTTGTTTGGCGTATGAAAAGAAGTATTTGGAATTTTCCTTTATACCTGCAATAGCTTTCCTCTCCTCTTCCGTATGTTGTAGTTCATATGATATTCTTAGCCTTTGTTCAATTTCCACAATTTCTCTATCTATTTCGACCTTTTGCCTATCCTGTAGATTTTGATGTGTGCGTCTTTGTGTGAGTAATTTTCTTCTTCTGTACAGCCTCCTCCTTTCTCGATCTTGTTTGCTTCTTCGTTTTGTTTGTCTTGCAGGTATATGGTGGCTACAGATTTGGGTCATGGTTTCTGTTATTAAGACTAGACATTTTGCTGGTGTCAGGTTATCCATTAAATCTTCCCAGTCTATTTCCTCCATTTCTTGATTTACCTCTTCCCACCTAATGTTTTTGTTATTGAAGTTAAATTTACTGAAGGGGCCGGTTTTTGTTCTCGATTCTGAGGTTGTCTGTACACTTTCTAAGGTTGTTTTGATCTCAATTAATTTATGATCTGAGTATGTTGTGTACTAGAGAGTCGTTGCTAGTGAAGACCAGGTCTAAGATATTGTTTTCCCGTGTGGGTTCAGCAATATGTTGGGTAAGACTAAAACAATCACAAAGTTCAAAAAGCTCTCTCGTATTAGTATTTGCTTCTCCGGTGTTATTTGCCACTAACTGGTTTTCTAGTTGTCTCCATTTAATGTTTGGTAGGTTAAAGTCTCCTAGCCATATAATATTTGGTGTTGGGTTCCCCAGGGTTTCCACTTCTGATTTTATTTTGTTGAGCTGGGTTTTGTTCAATTTATTATTCAAATGTCTTCATTTTCAATTTACAAGTTACTGGTAACATTGATATCGTATTGCACAAATATTAGATACATATTCTAAAGGGTAAGGTCAAAAATCAAGGTCAAAGGTCAAAATAGTATTTTTACTAGTATTTCTTATACTAACTGTTAGATTCTCACTAGGCTGATCATGTATATTCGGAATACCTAGGCCAAGGTCACACAATAAACTATTCTATTCCTTATGAAAGGTCAAGGTCACAGGCCAAGGTAAAATAAAAGGTCAATATGCTATTTTCTTTATTTTTCATGCAAATTTCACAACATTTGGCGAGATAGCTTCACTTTAAGTGAAAAGGAAAACAATAAATGTTGAGACATATAAAGGTCAAGATAAAGGTCATAGGTCAAGGTCAACTATTCTATTAATATATATGAAACTGACTGGTGTGTTTTAATGAAATTAGGTATGCTTATTTGATTTTCATGGGCAATGCCAATGCAAACAAAAACGTACTCTTACATATAGGTCACAGGTCAAGGTCAAAGGTCAACTTTTATTATTTATTAAAAAAGATTACTCTCATTTTAGAAAACTGGCTGTGTTATGGCTTTTTACTTAAATATAGCATAATATATATCAAATTTCACATAAATATTTTAATAATTAAGGTCAGAGGGCAAAGTCAAAATAAGATTATTTGTCATTTTCCCTAAACTCCTCCTTGACTGTTTAATGTATTGTCATAACATTATACAGGCAAATTCAGTTGGTCAATGTGACAATTATCCAAATATATATATTTTACTGTTATCAAAGGTCAAAGGTCAAGGTCACAGTATATGATCACTATTTGTAATCAATAAGTTTTTATACAAATTAGGCTACACCATATTCAAAATGTTAGTTAATACGAACAATGCTGTTAAGCTAACTAAATCCTTGATAAGACATTCTAAGGTCAAAGGTCAAGGTTAAAGATCGATATATGATTTTTACTAGTATTTCTTATTTAATGTCAGATTCTCATTAGGCATATCATGCATATTCGGAATGCCTAGAGCAAGGTCATACAAGAATAAACATAATTCCATTTGATAGGTCAAGTTCACAGGTCAACGTCATATATAAGGTCATTATG
Organism: Paralithodes platypus; assembly: GCA_032716605.1. Lineage (NCBI taxonomy): Eukaryota > Metazoa > Arthropoda > Malacostraca > Decapoda > Lithodidae > Paralithodes > Paralithodes platypus. The sequence continues at coordinate 53,108,919 of CM064521.1, forward strand.
CTAGTTTCTTTACTATTCATGTAAACTTCACAACATTTGTTGAGACAGTTGTGTATTAAGGGAAAATTAAAATGTTAAATTTTCAGACGTCATGAAGGTCAAGATGAAGGTCAAAGGTCAAGGTCAACTATTCCTTTAATACCTCTGAAACTAACTATTGATCTTTAATGACATTTGACACTTATTTGATTTTCTAGGGTTACATCAAAGCAAACAAAAATATAATCCTACATAGAGGTCAAGGTCACAAGCCAAGGTCATAAGTTAACCTTCATCATAAAAAACTCAATTTTCGATAAGCTGACGACTGTTAGTTCCATTTTACTTAAATAACATATATTTCAATCATATACAGTATATATATATATATATATATATATATATATATATATATTTTCTTTAATACATACGAGGTTGAAAGAAATGGCAATTTCTGCGTTGGAAATTTTATTATTCAAAGTTTCCAGGTCTCTGATGAGTTTTCGCTGGGTGGCAGGAAGTAGATGAAGGAGATGAGCAAAATTCATGGTGGTACAGGGTTACATAAATGTACATGATGATACAGGATATACGACGCGTTTCACTGGACAACCAGCATTATCAAGTAAGGAAGGAATGATAAAAGGTAAACAGGAAGGGTATATATAGAGGGTGGAGGATCAGAGGAGGCGGAAAAAAGGGGGCAAAAGTCTGCTATTGGTGGAAGCGTAAACTAGGAGAGAGAAGGGGTTAACCGCTTCACGCATGCGCACTGGATGCGGGATGGTGGTCAGTAGGTGGGGTCGAAGCTGATTGGCTGCGTGTCGAGAGGCGTGGCCTAAGTTGTGTGGCGCCTGCAGAAGACGAAGCTGAAGGAGGTAGCGCGGGGGGCTGCGTCAAGGGCACCGGGGGGCGAGGAGGGGTGTTAGGTCCTGTAGGGTAGTGCCTTTTGGCAGAAGGAAGGATCTGAAGGTCCAGAGTTTGGTTGTTGATGGGATGTAAGGCTTGGATATATAAAGCTTCGAGTATAGGTAATCTCCTTGGGTCGCTTTCTTTATCGAGTATGGTGGTGTGTTTCTCTAACTCGTTGCGTGTGAGGTGAGGGTGTTAGGGGTGAGATAGTGGTCTTTGATGGCTCCAGCCTGAAGGTGAAGAGTTAACCGACGTGAAAGACGAGTCTGCGTCATACCAATATAGGAATGAGGTCCACAGTCCTCATAATTACAGGTATGTTGGTAAATGACGTGATCGTCGGTCATCGGGCTCTTTATCTTGGTGGAGGCTGGTCTGTTGCGGAGAACGAGGTTGGAGGTCTTGGGGGATTTGTAATAAATTATTAATTTGATTTTGTTTTCCGGGTTGGTTGGGTGGACATGCTTGGAGATTATTTCTTTATTATACCACCCTCACCTCACACGCAACGAGTTAGAGAAACACACCACCATACTCGATAAAGAAAGCGACCCAAGGAGATTACCTATACTCGAAGCTTTATATATCCAAGCCTTACATCCCAACATCAACAACCAAACTCTGGACCTTCAGATCCTTCCTTCTGCCAAAAGGCACTACCCTACAGGACCTAACACCCCTCCTCGCCCCCCGGTGCCCTTGACGCAGCCCCCCGCGCTACCTCCTTCAGCTTCGTCTTCTGCAGGCGCCACACAACTTAGGCCACGCCCCTCGACACGCAGCCAATCAGCTTCGACCCCACCTACTGACCACCATCCCGCATCCAGTGCGTATGCGTGAAGCGGTTAACCCCTTCTCTCTCCTAGTTTACGCTTCCACCAATAGCAGACTTTTGCCCCCTGTTTTCCGCCTCCTCTGATCCTCCACCCTCTATATATACCCTTCCTGTTTACCTTTTATATCATTCCTTCCTTACTTGATAATGCTGGTTGTCCAGTGAAACGCGTCGTATATCCTGTATCATCATGTACATTTATGTAACCCTGTACCACCATGAATTTTGCTCATCTCCTTCATCTACTTCCTGCCACCCAGCGAAAACTCATCAGAGACCTGGAAACTTTGAATAATAAAATTTCCAACGCAGAAATTGCCATTTCTTTCAACCTCGTATGTATTAAAGAAAATTTATTACCTGGCTTTACTAACATATATATATATATATATATATATTATAATACTTAAGGTTAAAGGTCAAGGTCAAAGAAAAAAAGAAGTGTTGATAATTGTCTTTAAACCCTTTGTGTACCGGTGACGTCTTTTTTATTGTATTCTAGTTATAATTAGACGATTTTGTGAAGCTTATGAAGGATCTGTGGTAGTAAAAAGGGATAAGATAGTTGAAAGCCTGCAAATTTTATGGAGGCCCTTCATAAACTTAATAAAATTGTCTTAGTATCAAGTATGAAATGAAACCGACAGACAGAACTGTACTGAACGGGTTATGTATCGTCACCAAATTTTGCTTGCAAATTTGGTTGGTCAATGCAAAGATTGTCCAAATTTTGTGTTTTTGTTATTCAAAGGTCAAGGTGAATGGTAAAGGTCACTGATTATGGTCACTATTTCTTTCTTATATATATTTTATATATACTGTATATATATATATATATATATATATATATATATACCGATATTTATATATATATATATATATACTGTATATACAGGGTGTTTCATAAATACCTTTCATAAATTTCAGAATGAATAGACCTAGCAATAATAAATATACTTTGTTATGTGACGGTTTTGGAAATTTCTCATACTGCCTTCGTGGTGCAATGCATAAGGTGTTGATATTCGGTGTGAGCATCCTTTGTTCGAATCCACGGACTGCCACATGTGTTTGTAATATTTCATTAATCGATTTTAGGAGTAGAGTTGGTTGTTGGATAGAACATAATAATTTACCGGGATATTACAATTTTAGTTTAAATAGGAAAGTCTAGGGGATGAAAACGATCAGTAGATTACCATCACCTCAATTACTTTATTTTGTCATAAATGTTTCAACATCAACATATTTTACAGTATTATTTTACAATACTTGCTCCCACCCTCGTTGATACAGGCTTGGGCTCGGCGCATAAGAGACTGTCGCACTCTTTCAAATATCTCTGGTGTGTTTCTTACTTCTCTGCATGCCTCTTGAACTCGTTGCCACAGTTGCTGACGGGTGTTGATTTGTGTAGCATACACCCAGCTCTTCAAGTGTCCCCAAAGATAAAAGTCAACTGGAGTTTGGTCCGGTGATCTACTGTAGGTGGCCAGGCGATGGGACCACCACGGCCTATCCACTTATCAGGGTACACAACATTAAGGAAATCCCTCGTACCTCGTGCAAAGTGAGCTGGAGCCCCATCCTGCATGAACCACATTTGTCTACGTGTTCTGAGAGGTACATCTTCAAGTAGTATGGGTAAGTCATCCTGAAGAAATCTGGTGTACACATTGCCTGTAAGTCGTTGTGGTAACATAAAAGGTCCGATTACATGGTCACCAAGAATACCGGCCCAAACATTAATCGAAAAGCGTTCCTGATGTCCCCTCGTTGTTGTTGCATGTGGATTTTCTGCTCCCCATGTATGTGTATTATGTAGGTTCAACATGCCATTTCTTGTGAAATTTGCCTCATCACTAAACAAAACCTCTGCAATAAAACCATTGTTCTCCCTCTCTTGAGTAAGGAGCCACCGACAGAAATCCACTCGTTGGTGATAATCACGTTCAGTCAGAGCATGGATGGGCTGGTGATCATATGGGTACAGGCCATGTCTGTTTACAATCGTCCATACTGATGCATGAGCCACACCAAATCGTGCACCAAGTCGACGTGTGCTTGTAGATGGATCATCTGCGATGGCATCAAGGATATCCTCTTCTGCATCGAGTAGTTGCTCATCATGAGGCCTTCCTCTGTCTACTGTACGTGGATTCAGTGAGCCATATTCCCGTAGTCGTGTTTCTACGCTGAGGAAAGTAGGCCGAGATGGTTGCCTCCGGTTGGGATATTGTTCACCGTACATCCTTACTGCTTCAGCTGCACCTAAAGTAAGTAACATGTCTGTGTACTCAGCAGAGGTGTATGGCTCCATGTCTGGTACTTACTTAAGACTGCCAGTACATCCTTCTTTCTCTCACCTTCTCACATTACCTTCAATTTGTGAAGCTTCATTCATACAGTATTCGAACCCATGAAGCAAATTGATCGAGCACCTATTGTAAATACTGTAAAATACATTGATGTTCAAACATTTATGACAAAATAAAGTAATTGAGGTGATGGTAATCTACTGATTGTGTTCATCTCCTAGACTTTCCTATTTAAACTAAAATGTGTAATATCCCGGTAAATATGAGGATTTTCCAAAACCGTCACATAGTAAAGTATATTTATTATTGCTAGGTCTATTCATTCTGAAATTTATGAAAGGTATTTATGAAACACCCTGTATATACAGTATATATATATATACCGATATTTATATATATATATATATATACTAGCAGGGGTACCCGGCGTTGCCCGGGTAATTACCATAATCACCATCACTACTACCACCACTACTACTACCATAATCACCATCATCAATCACTACTACCACAATCATCACAATACTACTACTACCATAATCACCGGCCTCGACCTCCCTGTGCCTCATTAAACGGCGACCTCGATTTCGGCCGCTAAATGACCTATGATTTTGGATCTGACCTCATCCGTACCCCTATTTTGGGAGGCTGCGAACAACCTTCGTTCCATACACATTTTCGATCGGAGGCCTCCTTCTGCCCCAAACGGCAATTTTTTTCGCATTATTTTCGCTCCTGTATACTACATAAGTTCTGCCGAAAAATTTATTAAACAAAAGTGTCTCTGATTTCCACTAAACTCGCCTAAAATCATCTCCAAAGCCTGGGCTTTCCAACGGTGCCCCACACTCCCACCTAGCACCAAAACTGTGGGAGGAGTTTAGTAACAAAGGTCGGGTAGGTCAGGTAACTGACAGACAGACATTGACCTTTATTTATTAAGATATATATATATATATATATATATATATATATATATAACGATATATATATATATATATATGTATATATATAGAAATATATATAATATTATATATATACTGTATACTGTATATAAACCTATTTTACCTAAGATATTCAATACTACTTGCAGAATTATAGGCCGCAGAGTTGTGTATGCATTTTTATTTATTTTTTATTTGGTAATGCGAAAACTGCACACCTACTTTATTATAGTAGCGATAGAATAGCGAGAGAGATGCAACATTGCGACGGAGAGAGAGAGATTGCAGAGAGTTAGTGAGTGAACGGGAGTTAATGATACGAAAGGCCTTCCTTTCAACTTTGTCTAGGAGAGCGGTGTGAGAGGAACCTCCCCACACATGTGAACAATACTCAATATATACAGTATATACTGTATATATATATATATATATATATATATATATATACATATATATGTATCTCCTTGGTAACTGAACACATCCAAACTAGAACCCTCCTCCAAAGGTGTTGTCAATATGCAGCCTATCACTCTCCTCTTAAGGGGATGCGTTTATATTGATTTAGTTATTGTTTATTTAGTTTCCTCGCTAGACCTCCATCAAGCTTAAACAAATATCACCTAGACCCACCTTCAAGATAAATTTGTACACTTTTCGGTACAATAATGGATCTGCCTAAGGCCGATTCCTCCTAAAATTAAAGGCTCGCTATCGCTCACCAGGAAAAGATCGACACCTAAATGGCACGAAAGGTCCTAATACTGACAACAAAATAGGGTGAAAGGTCTTAGAATCCCCAAACTAATAGGACGAACGTCTTATAATCTCAACACAAACGGGGCTAAGCATGAGGGAGAAGGGGTCTAGAAAAGCGACCTACTGTATCTCCATTTCATATATCAGCATTTTGTTTTTGCAACGAATATGGGCTATAAACTTGTAAATTTAGATTATATATGATTATAACCAAATATAGCAATCAAGTGCCAGTATAATTGCCGATACCGATGAGAAACGCTTAATAATAAAGTAGGTGTGCAGTTTTCGCATTATCAAAAAAAGATTCAATGTGATCATAAATGAAATTATATATATATATATATATTCCCAGGCGGACATGAACCACCAACAGTCAGGACGAGTGTCCATGCTCTAATCTACTGCACACAAGTATCCTCCATCACGCCGTGGTATAGTGGATTAAAGTATGGGCACTTGTTCTGACTGTCGGTGGTTCAAGTCTGGCTGTGAGTATAAAAACATGTAGTAGCTTATGTGTATTTGCGATATATATATATATATATATATATATCGCAAATACTCATAAGCTACTACATGTTTTTATACTCACAGTCGGACTTGAACCACCGACAGTCAGAACAAGTGTCCATACTTTAATTAATCCACTATACCACAGCGTGATAGAGGATACTTGTGCGCAGTGGATTAGAATTAGAGCATGGACACTCGTCCTGACTGTTGGTGGTTCATGTCCGCCTGGGAGTATATATACCGGTATATATATATAATTAAATATATGATCACATTGAATCCTAACCATTGGAATATGTATCTATAATAAGATCAGCGTAACACTATTTTGTAGCATTTTGAATATGGTGTAATTTAAATTTAAATATATATAAGAAAAAAATAGTGACCATAATCTGAGACCTTCGCCATTCACCTATTGACCTTTGAATAACAAAAACACAAAATGTGGACGATCGTTGCATTGACCAACCGAATTTGCCAGCAAAATTTGGTATTGATACGTAACCTGTTCAGTACAGTTCTGTCGGTTTCATTTCATACTGGATATTAAGACGATTTTATTTAGTTCATGAAGGGCCTCCATAAAATCAGCAGGCTTTCAACTATCTTAATTAACCCTTTTTACTACCACAGATCCTTCATAACCTCCACAAAATCGTCTAATAATGGCTAGAATACAATAACAAAGACGTCACCGGTACACAAAGGGTTAAACAGTCTAGGAAAAGTTTAAAGAACATTATTAACACTCTTCTTCTGTTCTTTAACCTTGGCATTTAACCTCAAGTATTATAATATATATACAGTATAATTGAAATATATGTTATTTAAGTAAAATGCAACTAACAGTCGTCAGCTTATCGAAAATGGAGTATTTTTTTCATGATGAAGGTTAACTTATGACCTTGGCCTGTGACCTTGACCTTTATGTAGGATTATATTTTTGTTTGCTTTGATGTAACCCTAGAAAATCAAATAAGTGTGTCAAATTTCATCAAAGATCATCAGTTGTTTTAAGAAGTACTAAAGGAATAGTTGACCTTGATCTTTGACCTTCATCTTGACCTTCATGATGTCGAAAATGTAAAATCTTAATTTTCCCTTAAAGCACAACTGTCTCAACGAATTTTGTGAAGTTTACATGAATAGTACAGAAATGAGCATATTGACCTTACATGACGTTGATCTGTGACCTTGACCTATCAAATGGAATTGCATTCCGAATATGCATGATATGCCTAATGAAAATCTTATATTAAATAGGAAATACAATTAAAAATCATATTTCGACCTTCAACCTTGACCTTTGACCTTGAACTTTGACCTTAGAATTTCTTATCAAGGATTTAGTTAGCTTAACAGCAATGTTTGTATTAACTAGCATTATGAATATAGTGTAATTAGATTAAAAAACTTATTGATTACAAATAGTGAACATATACAGTGACCTTGACCTTTGACTAAAAATAAAATACATATATTTGGATGGTCGTTGCATTGACCAACTGAATTTGCCTGTATAATTTAATGACAATACATTAAACAGTCTAGGAGGAGTTTAGGTAAAATGACAAATACCGTGAAAAATAAATTGACTACACCGGTATCTGGGGAATGTTGGCAACAACCTTCCGATAGGGTAACCTCACTAGAGTGAACAATTTCCTACCAGAACCCGGTGATTGTATATATTGTAGAGATTAATTAATGTTAGGTAATTTAGTACTGTATAAGATTACCTTGATCAAGTTAATTTAGTTATAAAACCTTGTAGAAATAAGTTTAGAAGAACTGTAAAGAGGATCAGTTTAAATATTCCCGCGACCGCATACGCGATCCACCGTTTGCTTTAGGGACGTTAATATCTTGATATTATTTTCACTAAATCGTTGTGAAACGATTTTTACCTTTATAATTATATAATTTAAATGCTGATAATTATTTATATGATTTCGTGAAGAGGGGATGAACCCTTGGTAACGAATTAATATATAGTTTATTTAAGAGTCGGAAATTGAAGTTCCGATCAGACGCTAGTAAACATCTGAACGGTAGAGAAGTGTCCCGTGATCTCCTCCACCACAATTCCCACGCCCGGCCCGGAGTCCTGACCTATAACCCTTATCTACCGAAGCCGGAATCCTCTGAACTAAACCAGGACCCTAGTTATAGCTAAGTCATTGATATATATGGCCATTTATACAATGTTTAGTTAGGGCATCCTGAGAGATAGGCTACCATAGTTCATACCATAAGGTAGGCGATCTCAGACTTTATTTTTATTTATGTTGATTAATTTTATATTTCGATTGGTGTGGTAAGAGATAACCTTTGGCCATATTATCCCCCACAAATACTCTTGTTTTAACCTTGACCTCTGACCTTAACTATTACAATATTTATGTGAAATTTGATAATTATATATATTATATTTAACTAATAAGCCATAACACAGCCAGTTTTCTAAAATGTGAGTAATCTTTTTTAATAAATAATAAAAGTTGACCTCTGACCTTGACCTGTGACCTTGACCTTTATGTAAGAATACAGTTTTGTTTGCATTGACATTGCCCATGAAAATCAAATAAGCATGCCTAATTTCATTAAAACCCATCAGTTAATTTCATATATATTAATAGAATAGTTGACCTTGATCTCTGACCTTTATATGTCTCAACATTTATTATTTTCCATTTCACTTGGAGTGCAACTATCTCACCAAATTTGTTGAAGTTTGCATGACAAGTAAAAAAATAGCATATTGATCTTTCATTTGCCCTTGACCTGTGACCTTGACCTTTCATATGGAATTGAATACTGTAGTTTATTGTATGGCCTTGGCCTAGGTATTCCGAATATACATGGTAAGCCTAGTGAGAATATATCAGTTAGCATAAGAAATACTAGTAAAAAACACTATTTGACCTTTGACCTTGAGCTTTGACCTTACCCTTTAGAATATTTATCTAAAATGTGTGCAATATGATATCAAGGTTACCAGTAACTTGTATAGTGAATATGAAGACATTTGAATAAAGACTATAAATAAATAGTATAAGTTGACCTTTCACCTTGACCTGTGTCCTTGACCTTTATTAACTCTCCCAGACATATATGACGCGATCGAGTCATATGGCAGAGTGAACCAAAAACTCATATGACGCGATCGCGTCATATGGATTTATTATATTGCTAGAAAATAAGTTTATGACGCAATTGAGCCGGTTTTTTGGCTGGTAAGTCCGATAAGTTAGATGTACATGTGGAAAAATCTAGCAACCCCCTAGCGTCCCTGTGAGGGCCCCGCGGTGGTAGAGAGAGTCAGTTTCTTCCCATCAGCCAGCCTAGTAGGTGGGTGTGTGCAGCCCTTTAAACCAAGGGGCCTCCATTTTGCCCAGCCTGGCTGGTATTACCGCCCTAATATAACCCAAACGAAGTGCTATATCGTTGGGTTATCGATGGATTATTGTGTTATTCTTATTTAGGGTATAAAAACCATGTTAGTGAAGTGCTTTGCTAGTCTGGTGTACGTGACCAAGGTGGGCTCCACGAGGGCCATGGTTTCGCTTGTTTGTGGATCACTTTCATACCATATTGAGTCAATTATATTGCTATTTATCACTTGAAGTAGTGTATTTTACTTGTATAAGTGTTTATAGTGAAAACACTTTTATTACTGATCGAGCATTCTCTGGTGTAGGCTACGTGACCAAGGTGGTGGAGGGAGGGGCCATGCTTTTTGCCAAACGTTTTGCTTGTTTGTGGAACACCTTCATATAAATATCAGTCAATTATATTGCTATTTATCCGTTCAAGTAGTGTATCTTACCTTGTATTAGTGTTTCTTAGTGAAAAAACGTTCATTACTGGTCGAGCATATGTCGCCATGCTCCCTCAGCCCTGTGCATTCTTGTTCGATTATTTAGTGGTGGAAAGTGCTTGCATTTTTGCTCGATAATTTATTGGTGGAAAGTGCTTGGGAGGTAAGTTTTTTATGGGCAAAAGCACTCTACATATACGGCTTGGTGGCCACGAGGGAATCTCAGCAGTGTGAGTAAGTACAGTCAACATTTTTGGTGGTGGTGGTGGTGGTGGTGGGGGTGGTGGTGGTGGTGGTGGTGGTGTGGTGGTGGTGGTGGTGATGATGGTGGCGGTGGTGATGGTCGGGGTGGTGGTGGTGGTGGAGATGGTGGTGGTGGTGGTGGAGATGGTGGTGGTGTTGGTGGAGATGGTGGTGGTGTTGGTGGAGATGGTGGTGGTGTTGACACCAATAGGGTAGGGTCCCTTTTCTGACCGTGGGCCAGGTCAGAAAATGAACCCAACCCAATTTGTGTCAACACCACCACCATCTCCACCAACACCACCACCATCTCCACCACCACCACCACCATTTTATTATTTTTATTATTTTTGTGTTTAGGCCTATTTTATTATTTGTATTATTATTATTTATTATTATACCTGTTATTCCTGTGTATGGGATCACCCATAAAAAAGTATTTATATTTGTATTTCATTTATATTTTTGCTTTATTATATTATAATTTATTATTATTATTATTATTATTATTATTATTATTATTATTATTATTTATTATTATTTATTATTATACCCAACATAAATGTCCCCCACCACAAACTCTTATTATATATAATTATATATATATATATATATATATATATATATATATATATATATATATATATATATATATATATATATATATAATCTATAATCTATATATATAATATAATTCGTGTTTATGTATTTATCTATGTTATGCCCCCTCCCCCTCCCTCCCCCCACCCATTATACCTTCCCCCCCCCATCCCGCCTGGCCCCATCCTCCCCCTCCTCCTCCCTCCCCCACCCCATTATACCGTCCCTCCCCCCTCACCCACTCCCCTCCCCAACTCCCCCACCTCCCCCTCCCTTCCCCTCCCCTTCCCCCTCCCCCCATATATATATATATATATATATATATATATATTTTTTTTTTTTTTTTTTTTTTTTTTTGGGTGGGGGAGGGTTATTTTTATTTTTATTTTATTTTTCTAATTGTAGATTGATATAATATATATATATATATATATATATATATATATATATATATATATATATAATATAATTTGTGTTTATGTATTTATCTATGTTATGCCCCCTCCCCCTCCCTGCCCCCCCCATTATACTACCTCCCTCCCCTCCCCCCCTCCTCCCCCTCCCCCTCCCTACCCCCCCATTATACCTCCCTCCCCCCTCCCCTCCCCCCCTCCCCCCATATATATATATATATATATATATATATATATATTTTATATATATATATTTTTTTTTTTGGGGGGTGGGGGAGGGTTATTTTTTATTTGTATTTTATTTTTCTAATTGTAGATTGATATAATATATATATATATATATATATATATATATATATATATATATATAATATAATATAATTCGTGTTTATGTATTTATCTATGTTATGCCCCTCCCCCTCCCTCCCCCCCCCTCCCCTCCCTCCCCCCTCCCCTCCCCCCGCCCCCCATATATATATATAATAATATATATATATATATTTTTATTTTTTTATTTTTCGGGGGTGGGGGAGGGTTATTTTTTATTTTTGATTTTATTTTTCTAATTGTAGATTGATATAATATATATATACATATATATATATATATATATATATATACATATATAATATAATTTGTGTTTATGTATTTATGTATGTTATGCCTCTCCTCCCCCTCCCCCCCCCCCATTATAACCCCCTCCCCTCCCCCCCTCCCTCCCCTCCCTCCCTCCCCTCCCCCCCCCTCCCTCCCCCCCTCCCCTCCCCCCATCCCCCATATATATATATATATATAATATATATATAATTATATTAATATATATTTTTTTTTTTGGGAGGTGGGGAGGGTTATTTTTTATTTGTATTTTATTTTATTTTTCTAATCGTAGATTGATATAATATATATATATATATATATATATATATATATATATATATAATAATATAATTCGTGTTTATGTATTTATCTATGTTATGCCCCTCCCCCTCCCTCCCCCCCCATTATACCCCCTCCCTCCCCCCCTCCCCTCCCCCCCTCCCCCCTCCCCCTCCCCCCCTCCCCCCCCTCCCCTCCCCTCTCCCCATATATATATATATATATATATATATATATATATATATATATTTTGTTTTTTATTTATTTTTTTTTTTGGGTGGGGGAGGGTTATTTTTATTTTTATTTTATTTTTCTAATTGTAGATTGATATAATATATATATACATATATATATATATATATATACATATATAATATAATTTGTGTTTATGTATTTATGTATGTTATGCCCTCTCCCCCTCCCTCCCCCCCCATTATACCCCCCTCCCTCCCCCATTATACCTCCCCCCTCCTCCCCCCTCCCCTCTCCCCTCCCCCCATATATATATTATATATATATAATTTTTGTTTTATTTTTATTTTTTTTTTTGGGTGGGGGAGGGTTATTTTTTATTTTATTTTATTTTTCTAATTGTAGATTGATATATATATATATATATATATATATATATATATATATAATATATATAATTTGTGTTTATGTATTTATCTATGTTATGCCCCCTCCCCCTCCCTCCCCCCCCCTATACCCCCCTCCCTCCCCCATTTATACCCCCCCCCCCCTCCCCTCCCCCCCTCCCCCCCCCCATAAATATATATATATATATATATATATATATATTTTAAATTTTTTATATATTTATTTTTTTGGGGGGGGGAGGGATATTTTTTATTTGTTTATTTTATTTTTCTAATCGTAGATTGATATAATATATATATATATATATATATATATATATATATATATAATATAATTCGTGTTTTATGTATTTATCTATGTTATGCCCCCCTCCCCCTCCCCTCCCCCCCCCCTCCCCCTCCCTCCCCCCCCCATTCTACCTCCCTCCCCCCTCCCCTCCCCCCCTCCCCCCATATATATATATATATATATATATATATATATAATTTTTTGTTTATTTTTTTTTTTTTGGGTGGGGGAGGGTTATTTATTTTTTATTTTATTTTTCTAATTGTAGATTGATATAATATATATATATATATATATATATATATATCATATATAATATAATTTGTGTTTATGTATTTATGTATGTTATGCCCTCTCCCCCTCCCTCCCCCCCCATTATACCCCCCTCCCTCCCCCATTATACCTCCCTCCCCCCCTCCCTCCCCCCCTCCCCCTCCCCCATATATATATATATTATATATATATATATATATATATATATATAATATTTTTTTTTTGGGGGGTGGGGGAGGGTTATTTTTTATTTGTATTTTATTTTATTTTTCGTAGATTGATATAATATATATATATATATATATATATATATATATATATAATATAATTCGTGTTTATGTATTTATCTATGTTATGCCCCCTCCCCCCCTCCTCCCCCCCCCATTATACCTCCTCCCCTCCCCTCCCCCCCTCCCCTCCCTCCCCCTCCCCCTTCCTCCCCCCCCCCATTATACCTCCCTCCCCCCCCCCCCTCCCCCCATATAATATATATATATATAATATATATATATATATATAATTTTTTTTTTATTATTTTTTTTTTTGGGTGGGGGAGGTTATTTTTATTTTATTTTATTTTTCTAATTGTAGATTGATATAATATATATATATATATATATATATATATATATATATATATATAATTGTGTTTATGTATTTATCTATGTTTGCCCTCTCCCCCTCCCTCCCCCCCATTATACCCCCTCCCCATTATACCTCCCTCCCCCCTCCACTTCCATATATATATTTTTTTTTGGGGGTGGGGTTATTTTTATTTGTATTTTATTTTATTTTTCTAATCGTAGATTGATATAATATATATATATATATAATATATATATATATATATATTCGTATTTATGTATTTATCTAAGTTATGCCCCCTCCCTCCCCCACTTTATACCCCCCTCTTCCCCCATTTTACCCCCCTCCCCCCATACATAATTCATTCATTCATTCAATCATCACTTCCGAGGTTCGGGGCCCACCTTCATTCACCCATCATCATCACCATCATCATCATCATCATCATCATAAAAAAACAAAAACAAAAACAAATCAATTTCTACTACATTTTGCACTACAGTGGATATAGGCCTCCTGGGGAAACCACTCTAAAAAAATAACGAGTCCAGTGCAGTACCTCTTTGGGTGGCTTGGAAATTTGCACATATTTCTCTGGTTTGACACCATATATATATATATATATATATATATATATATATATATATATATATATATATATATAAATATATATATAAATATATCCACACATACATTACCATTACCATTCTTTATATTTTGTTTGACACCTTGTATATATATAATATATATATATATATATATATATATATATATATATATATATATACTGTCTATATATATATATATATACTGTATATATATATATATATATATATATATATATATATATATACATTACTTAATGAATTACTTAAGGAGTGCGTGCGGAGTTACATGGAGGGATAGACAGAATAATGAGGAAGTAAGAAGGAGGTGTGGTGTGGAGGTAGATGTGCTGGAAAGTGTGAAAAGGAACAACTTGAGATGGTTCGGCCATATGGAACGTATGGAAAGCAAGAGAATGACTAAGAGGGTGTACGAGAGCGAGGTGGAGGGACAGAGGGGGAGAGGTAGACCGAATATGAGGTGGAAGGATGGAGTGAGGAACTACATGAACGAAGGCGGTGCTGGTTGGGGGGAGGGGCGTCGACTGACTGGGGACAGAGGTGCATGGGGGCGGTTCGTTCGTGGCCACCCCTTCGGGGATCGCGGCGTCAGGCAATAGATAGATAGATAGATTACTTTATTTTATTTACGTGTACAATAGAATTATTTCTGAATTTATTACCTGAAGATTACCTGGCTTTCTTATTTTGTTTTTTCAGTGTCAACCCAGTAGCCATTTCCCTTCTCGTTGGAAAGGGTGTATATTGTGGCAAAGATATACAACTGTATAAACATTCTCATATATTTTCATAACAATAACAATGCATGGAAACAATTGCGCATAGCTCACGAACCAATTACTCTATATTATTTTTGTTTTCACCATTGGAAAGAGCACAATTTTCCGATTCCGGTGATGTATACAGTTATATATGTATCCGACCAAATAACGCAACCACGAGGTGGGGAACAGCTCGGAACCCGGCTAGGATCGCCGGAACAGAGACGGGTGAAGCGTAAATATTCGCATTTTGGCTCTTCATTTCAAATATTCATAGCGCAAAAAGTATTTGTCCTAGGAACTTCTAGTTTGTTTTATACTCATCAGCATTATTTGCCGTATTCATACAGCCTAAATTTAAAACCATACACTTCGTAGCAACGAAATAAATTGAAAATGTTATAAACCATATAAATCAAAATCATATATTTTGTTTTTTCGGTCACTGCTTGAGAACAATTGAAGATAAACAATTTCTGTTTTCAGATTTGGAAAGAGGAGAAAAAATACTATTATTTGAGCAAAACAAAATATATGGTCATCACTCACAATTTAGAGCTAGGACGGTGTGAAGACAATTGCATGGGAAATAATTGTATTCCGGACTCATTTACACTTTCATATTTCGATTTATTTACATTTTTTTTTATTTTATCATGTACTATAAATATTCCTCTTTCCATTGATATATGATACATCACAATAAACAGCATTCTGGTGGATGGAAATCGCGAAAAATATAAGGCTTCGACAAAACTCATGAGCCAAATTCAAGACCCAAAATACTTGTCAAGCGCCTCCTTGGACTTATTGGAACATAATATGTCGGAGGGAGTTAAAGAGTAAATTTTTGTTTTCATTGACATTACCCTGGAAAATCAAATAAGCATGACTAATTTCATTAAAACTCATGTTAGTTTCATATATAACTATAGAATAGTTGACCTTGACCTTTGACTTTCAAATTGACCTTCATGATATATGTCTCAACATTTATTATTTTCCTTATCATTTAAAGTGCAACTATATCACCAAATTGTGTGAAGTTTGCATGATAAATATAGAAATTAGCATATTGACCTTTTATTTGACCTTGAGCTGTGATCTTGACCTTTCATATGGAATTGTATAGTTTCTTGTATGACCTTGGCCTAAGAATTATGAATATACATGGTAAGTCTAGTGAGAATCTAACAGTTAATATAAGAAATACTAGTAAAACAAATATTTTGACCTTTGACCTTACCCTTCAGAATATTTATCTAAAATTTGGTCAATAAGATATCGAATTTCCAGTAACTTATATAGTGAAAATTAAGACATTTGAGTAAAAATCAGGACACATGAAATATTGACCTTATTTTTAACCTTGACCTTCGACCTTAACCTTTAAGTTAAATTGAAAATGTCTTTTTGACTTTCCTTCGCATTTACAAAATAAATATATCTGTGAAATTTGGTGAAAATCCATCTAACGGTCTAGAAGGAGTTTCCGAACGGACGACGACGGACGACTACAGACAAGCTGACTGATGGTGCACAGTATACAGGCAGGATCTGTGTGCGCGATACCACTCTGCTTCGCAGAGTTGATAATTCTGCTAGACATAATCTGTACTTCACTCTGACTATCTCATTCTCTCTCTCTCTCTCTGCCGGAGAGAACAGAGGGTAGGGAGAGAGCCTTCTTCTTTGCTATCCTTTCCTTCCACTTTCCCTTACTCACGGGACTCGATCTTTAGTGACTGGGGTTCCTTAGTCCTGAGAGAGAGAGAGAGATTTACATAGATACACTGACTGATCACTCAGACCTTACGATCCCAGCGAGGTGGTGGTCAGGACTTAATTCTAGTAGAGATAGCTAACCCGTGAGTAAGGGAAAGTGGAATGAACGGATAGCAAAGAAGAAGGCTCTCTCCCCACCCTCCGTCTCCTCCGGCAAAGGGAGAGAGAGAGAGAGAGATAGTGAGAGTGAGAGTGATGAAGTACAGGTTAAGGGGGTAGTGCTTGGTTTTTGGGCTATATATACTGTATACAGTATACAGTATATATATATGTATTTATTTATTTTTGAGTTTCCTCGCTAGCCCTCCATCAAGCTTAATAAAATAACCCCTAGACCCCCTTTCAAGATAAATTTGTACATTTTTCGGTAGAAAAATGACACGGCTGAAGGCCGGTTCCTTCTGACCATGAAAAAATCGACACCTAAATGGCACGAAAGGTCTAAATATTAACAAAGAAATGGGGTGAAAGGTCTCAAAATCGCCAAACTAATGGAACGAGCGTCTAAATATCTCAAAACTAATATGCTAAACATGAGGGAGAAGGGGGTCCATAAAAAAGCGACTACCTCCCCCTTTTGTGAGGCAGGCAGAGATTTTTCAGCCACTCTTGTTTTTATGTATATTTCTTGTCGCTGTGATTGAGTGTCGAGAGAGAGAGAGAGAGAGAGAGAGAGAGAGAGAGACAGCCAGACAGACACTCTTCTCTGAGCTAGTGCCGATACAAATGGCCAGTCCTGTATAGAATCGTGAGGTTCAGAGTCGTAAAAGATTCCAGGACGAGCTCCATAGAAACTGAAACTGAAACTGAGACACAGAGAGAGAGAGAGTGAGAGATAAGTTATAAGGAATGGTTATTATCTTGTATCAGGTCAGGTCAGGTGAAGGTATTGAGCGATAATTAGCCTTTACAACGGCACCTCGTATCTACTGTTTTACTTTCCGAAGAGTGTACTATATAACTTGGCAGGATCTTACTGGGCCTAAATGAAACACACCTGCAATGCATAGTAGGGTAGACTTTTGCCAGGATATGCTATTTGATCTTTTCTCAAACTGCTCAACCAGAGAACTCTTTCAATGTTCATAGATCATGTGTTCCCTTAGGGCTAGACCGTTTATATGAACAAGATTCTACATATATTTCTAACATCGTTCTTAACACCAATAACACCTTAAATGAAATTAATTAAATTATGTGATTCTCCTACGATTCGAACCCAAGATATCACATACAGGACTTACACGCTCTAACCATTACACCATCAAGACAGTTACGAGAGAGCTAGGGTGTAGAGGAGGAGAGGGGTGAAGGGGGTATGTTCAGATGAAAATAAACAGACATGTGAGGTAACTGAGAATTGACCGTTTGCGAGTTTCAGGCTACCGAAAAATGTACAAATATATCTTGAAGGGGGATCTTGGGGTTGTTATTTTAAGTTTGATGGAGGTCTAGGGAGGAAAACAAATAATACATTAATGAACTAACCGACCAAAAAAATAAACCATCCTCTCTTAAAAGGAATTCCGAGGTAGCAAGTGGCAAAGGGCGGAGAGAGATAGTTGTGTGACTGTCTTGCTGCTTCATTATGGGGTGAATGAATCAAACTTCCCCGCACCCCAGCTCCCAATTTACGAAGCGTGTATGCGTCAATCATGAGCGCCTTTTCTTTCCATATCAATATACTGTATAATTTTATGTAATATATAAAAATTAATATAGAACATCTGAGTGGTTTGAATGCATATAGATACAAGAAGACGATAGGCAGTTTACCATATGTGAATTTGCGAGCCATAATAGCTAAACACCAATTTGAATCTGAATCGGACACAATCTAAACAATGTAATACTTTATTATATCCCAAATACTTTATAACTTGAGTTTCGAGGTTCAAAGTGTCCTTGTGTGTATGCTATTATAACACAACTACATGAAAGGTCAGCACTAAGTTGCAGATAAACAAAATATTTGCTAGTGGGATCCTGTGACGTCACTAGGTAAGCTCCGTCCATCATCATTGCTAATTTAGTTACATTACTGCTAGATTTGCATTTTAATTTACGGTACACATCCATTTTTGACAAGTATTTGCATATACAGGTAATGGTACTTTGTTCAAGATATGATTGATATTGTATACGGTGTTTTAGCGGGTTTACCATATTTTTGCGTTAGTTTGCATTTTTTTCCTTATTTACTTCGTTCTAACTAACAAGTTTCTAGCGAGTTTTGAGGCATTTTCGTTAAGGCAAATTATAAATGGTAACTCTGTCTCAGTCCTCTGTTTATCTACCAGCTGTGTCAGTGTGTGCGGGAGTGATTTTCGTATTTTCTGTTAGTTTTTACGATGAGGTGTATATTCTGTATATCGGTAAACTGCGTGAACATAATCGTCAAAGAAGCTCCGTAGGTCAATATGCATTTTAGGTCACGTATGTGTTTTTTGTATTATTATCCTTTTTATCATCAGTTCCTTCATTGATTAGTGTGTTTTAAGGAATGTTTCCTTCTGCAAATGCATTTTACCCATTATATAGCAATATTCAAACATGGCCCCCGAAAACCATATTTTGCCATTACCCTAACAAAAACAACCTACCCTGATTTGGGGGCTGCTTCCCCCAGACCCCTGCTGGGTAAGAATTGATATAAAGGATGACAAAATACTAAAAATACGTTGGAAGAGTGAAAAATATTGGTGCTCAGCTGATCCAAGATGGCCGCCACTTTTCCTTCCACCCTTATTTAACCCACAAAGTCTAAGGAAAAATACTTTAATTTGCAGCGGTAAAGACATATATTGCGGTGACTAATACTGTAAGAGAATGTTACAGAAAACACTTGGAAAATTATATCCCATGCGTGACCTAAAATGCATATTGTCCGCTCCTTACGTGTGTCTGGGACCAGTAAGTGACCGAGATAGCGAAAAACATCATGGCAACCCAAGGTAATACAGTATGTTGTATCAATTCCTGGGAGGTTTGTGGGACTTCAGTTCTCATAGAGTTTACAGCACTTACCTTTTTGGACAACATAAAGTTTATGTAATTAAATTCATACATCGGTATTATCGTGGCCTATGGGTTTCTTATACCATGTATTTCATTCTTATATGTGTCTAAATGCGCGTAAAATGTTATTACTGATCCTGAAAAAAACTCAAAATCCTCTATATCGCCTACCTTGAAAGAGGTGGGAGTAAGATCGTGTGTACCGGGTAGAACTGTTTTTCAGATGCCTACTGTATTTATGAAGAAACATTGAACAATATCTTTAACCTAACCTAACCAAAACTTAACCTAACCTAACCTAGTATATTAGTGGACTATTTATGAATGTAAAATGTAAACATATATTGTAACATTACCAAATTATTGAGATATATGTATGTACAGTCTACGACAGAACTTGTTGTCATGGCCTGAGGCAATGTGTTAGTTCACTTATCTTTTAATAGATAGCCCTTTAATCGCTTCTAATAAAAGGGGGCGGGGTTAGTATAGAGGTTGGAAGGAGGAGGAGTCAAACGTGTGGGTGTGTGTGTGTGTGTGTTCTAGAACAGCACTCAGAATAACTTTATTTTAACATAACACGCAGGCTATATTATTAGACTAACCCATGCCGGATCACAAATAAGTAACACACATCAGGTTTTGCGTTATTTATGGAATTTAATATACAGACAATCAAGTTTCTATCCTTCGAACTTCCCATTCCCCCCTCCTCCCCTTCTCTGTGCTGCCTTTCCCTATCTCCCCCCTTCTCTCTTTTTCTCTCCCCCTTCTCTCTCCTAACCGAATATATAATTTTCCTCATCGTCGTGTTCAAAGCTGTCCATAAAAAAATCTTTGGCGTTTTAATACTGTACAGTATTTTGCACTATAGGTATACAGATATTAGGAATACAAAAACAGCGGTCACCATTAATATCACAGAGTCCTGACCTATACCACTACAGCAATAAAGTTTGACATTCACGCAAATAAGTTTAACAACCTAGTTTGACATTCAGACGAAATAGTTTGACATAGTTGCAGGCTAAATAACACCAAAGCTACAAAATACATTGACATGGAGCTAAATCAAAGACAATAGAAGACATGATAATCACAATTGTATATTTTATTTTATCAATCCAATATACAGGTATAAACATGATTAAACCATTTAATGTTTACAACGCAAGATACCAATCTATTTAGAATTACTAGCATACACTTGTATGCAGTGTTAAATGCAAAGAAAAAATAGTTAAATTGATAAGTTTTATACCAAGTATTACGTGCACGTCTCATTAGTAGCAGTACAGTCTTTTCAAACCGTTTAATGTTTGTAACGTAAGATACCAATCTATTTAAAAGAACTTGCATACACTTGTATGCAGTGTTAAGTGCAAAGAACAAAATAGTTAAATTGATAAGTTTTGTACCAAAATATTACGTGCACGTCTCATTACAGTAGCAGTACAGTCTATGCTGGATACCATTAATCCCATACATCTTCCTTGTGTAGGCATTTCATCAGATAACTGTTACTATGCACATAATTTGCTTGCGTTAGTTGTGGTGTTATCAAACTAAAGCCTCCTCCATCGCCCCACGTAGTTTTTCCTCGCGGTAAGCCCTGAGAGTCTGGCCCACTCTCCTGGCTGCAGCAGCATCACAACCTCCTGCAATGTTATTGAGGTGACGCTTCAGGGTAGCTTTGAGGACCCCAAAGCAGTTCTCTATGGGGTTAAGAAAAGGTGAATATGGTGGGAGATACTTTACTACATGGTTCGTCATGGACTGTGCAGCACGACGATGGCATGGAGCGTTATCCATGACGACAACAGCGTCTTCGCCTTCAAGAATAACCTCAAGGTTAGTTAGAAAATCGTGAAAGATCTCCTGGGTAACACTCCGGACATGTATTTCGTGGTAGAGTAATCCCACAGCATCAGAGATAGCGGCTATCAGCGTTATGTTTCCACCTCGCTGTCCCCCAACGGTTCGCACGACACGCTCACCTCGTGCCGCACGACCATACGTGCGCTTTGTGTACATATTGTATCCAGTCTCATCCACATAGACACGGTGCTTTTGAAGTCCTGTATCATACATATAATGTGCATATTCCACTCTAGCATCCTTATTTGCAGGTGAATTTCTGTCCTGGGGAACGTTGTCACATTTCTTGAGAGTTATTAAGGCACCATCCAATGCTCTTGCAACTGTGCTATCGCATTACCGGCTGCTTTCCTGGCCAGGTATTCCGCAGTGTTTCATTTAACTCCTTTATGGTGATTGTCGGAACAGCCTCAATCATCAACACCAGGAAGTCCAGCGACTCGTCATCAAGTTTGTGCTGTCTAACTGCAAGGAAATGTATACAGAGTAAGTAAGTGGACCTTAGATGTAAAGTAGCGTACAATATCTTAAACGCAACATATTAATTCACATTCCACACATCGGGTACAGTCGTCGGAATCCATTGCCTTCCCTTTCCTAGTTAGTACCACTGCAACAGGGGAGACTCCTCCCCTCCCCTTCCTCCTCTTATAGCACCATGCTCTTAAAATGTGGGAGTATCCTACAGGCATATAAGGACGGAAGAGGGAGGGGAGGTGTCTAACCCGTCCAGTGTTCCTACCAGCTTAGGCCGGGGAAAGGGGAATTTCAACGACTGTACTGCACAACACCTCACACAGCTATATCGCACTATGCCACGGAACCCATGTCACCTCACAAACCACGCCCAACCATGTAACGCCACACCACATCGTAACATTCCACATCAACACATAACATCACGCCATTCACACCACTCCGCACCACACCACACCACAACGTCCATTTCTAGCCACTTTTCTGGCTGGGTACTCTGATACTGTAGATTATATAGCCTACAATTTAACCCTTTCACGATCCTAGGACGCCCTTCGTTGTTTTCTTCTGCCTATTAGTAGACGATTATATTAAGATTTGGAAGGGTATATGGAAGTCAGGGGGTGAATGGTAATACCTTTTACCATTTAAGTCCCTCAGATCCTTTCTAAACTGTATAAAACCGTCTAATGATAACCACAAGAAACCGTCAAGAGGTGTCAAGATCCTGAAAAGGTTAACTGCACATAGTGCACAGTACACCATAGTTACCTGCACGGTGACGGTTGTCATGCACGTGGCCCGTGTTTTGGTACTGTCGAATGATGCCATAATCTGTTGTCCTCTTAATGCCTAGATCAGCTGCGGTGATGAGGAAGTCTTCGTTTGCCTCGTATTTTGCAATTATCCGTAGTTTATCCTCCTCCGAAATGCGGGCGTTGCGATGACGACGAGGCATTGTTCCGCAAGGGAAGCTGTACATATACTGTTCTGAAGGCAGAGACAGGCCTTACAAGGTAAACATGCTATAGGGGAGGGGGATGTAGAGTGTGCGGGAGGGAAGGCATAGATTCGAGGCTTCAGATTCGTTTGTTGCTATGGAATTTCATTTTCTTTAATTGTCAAAGTAATAGTATTTGTTGTAGTTACATTTGTTGCATTGACACATTATTCCTGTGGCAATGTCGTTAGAATTGACATTTGTCCGACTATTTTGTCCTTTGTCTGACAAACTGCTGTACTGATGTAATGTTTTATGCATTAGTTTCGAACAGTTTCCAATTGTTTCAGAACTTTGATCTTTGTCATTAACCACCGATTAACTGTCTGACTATAACGCAAACTACTGTAATACTGTTATTTTTACCTTTACTGATTCTCAATTAATTTACTTAATTCTCAATCGTGTGGACCGTGAAGCAATGTGGAAGGTGTTAAGGATTTATGAAATTGGAGGAAATTTGTTAGAAGCAGTTAAGAGTTTTTTATGAAGGGAGCAGAGCATGTGTGAGAGTAGGAAATGGTGAGTTGAGTGAATGGTTTGAGGTAAAGGTAGGTTTGCGACAGGGTTGTGTAATGTCACCATGGCTGTTTAATATGTTTATGGATGGTGTGGTGAGGGAGGTGAAAAGGAGAACTATGGGAAGAGGATTGGGTTTAGTAGGAAAGAATGGTAGAGATTGGGAGTTGAATCAGTTGCTGTTCGCTGATGACACAGCATTGGTGGCGGATTCTGATGAGAAACTGCAGCGGGTAGTCAAAGAGTTTGGTGTGGTTTGTGGAAGGAGGAAACTGAAGGTGAACGTCAATAAAAGTAAAGTAATGGTGTGTAATAGGGGAGAGCATAGGGTGAATCTAGATGTGAGGCTGGATGGGGAAATATTGGAACAAGTAGAGTGTTTTAAATATCTAGGAGGAACAATAAGCAGGAGTGGAGGTATGGAAGTGGAGGTAAAACAGAGAGTGTGTGAAGGAAGGAAGGTTTTCGGAGCAATGGGAAGTATGTGGAAGACGAGAAATCTCGGAGTGAAAGTAAAAAGTGCACTGTATCAAGGAATTGTTGTGCCAACAGTGATGTATGGGGCTGAGACATGGGCTCTGAAGAAAAAGGAGAAAAGAGGGCTGGATGTGATGGAGATGAGCTGCTTGAGGAGTATGTGTGGAGTTACTCGTAGAGACAGATTGAGAAATGAAGAGATACGTAGGAGAGTGGGGCAGCAGGAACATTTGTCAGCCAGAGTGGACAGAAGGGTGCTGAGCTGGTATGGTCATGTTGAACGAATGGGAGATGAAAGGCTTACAAAGAGAATATGTGAGTCAGGTACAAGGGGAGATAGAAGGGCAGGAAGACCCCCATTGAGATGGAGAGACTGTGTAAGAAAGGCTTTGGATGATAGAGGAATGACTATAGATCAGGCAGGGGAAGTGGTGGTGGACAGGAGTGAATGGAGAATGCTTGTGAATAGTTGAGTGAACACGTGGTCATTTGGAGTAAGGGGTCGGGCGCAAGTTGGACTAGATAATAGTCCATCAGGCGCCTGGCCCGGGGAGACGATTAATATGAAGGGTGTGCCTGGAAGTGTGGTGGGAGGGCTTGTCGCTTTGGCTCCGCTGCATGTCTGCCAGCCGAGATCGGAACCTCTCCTGGTGGTCAGGGGCCGGGGGAGTGCTGGAGCGACCTTGGTAACCCTGGTCTCTGGGTCTTCTCCTGGGTGACCTGGATGTGAGAGTTTGTGTTTTTTATCTGTGTTTATTTTTTGTTTTATGTTGTTTTTGTGTTTTCCCTGTTCTTGCTCTGTCTTGAGTCGGCTACCCCCAAAATGGGGATTGGGCCTGAGCATATAGATAGAATAGATAGATAGATAGATTCTCAATTATTAACTCGTATTCTATTATTTACCTTATACAATGTGTTATAGAAAATAAATATATACAGTATGCTCCGTTGCAAAACACTCAAAGTTGCCAACCTTGGCGTCCTGGTTAGTGTAAACAATCGTATAAATATATAAGTACTTGAAACGGGATGTTACAATCCACGCATCAAGACAAGTTGGATCACATTGTAATCTAGCTTTGACCAAATTATAACCAAAAATATATATCATAAAGACAAGATAATATCGGCTCAGTTAGAGAAAACACTTTAGATGAGCCGAAACGTGTTTTTTTTTTTGTAATAAAAACAAATGTTCATATTAGAGTAAATTTTGTTTTCTTCCATACCACTATTCACAGCACTGTGGTTGACCAATTCATAATCTACCTTAACATGTTGTTGTTGTTGTTGTTGTTCCCCAAGCTGCCTGGCCGAACAGCCCCAAGGCCAAGGCCATAACCGAGCGCCCCCACAGAACCCTCCCTGCCGACCACAATAAAGCCTGGGTGACCGAAGCCACTCCATGGCGGGGAGCTAAGGAGGGTGCGGAAACGCCCGGGAAACCAAAGGCCCACCCAGGGCCCTGTGCCCCTAAGCAATTATGAAGAAAAAGTTGAGGGGCAAAGGAAAAATTTGACGCTTTGGCTTCCAATCTTGGTAGATTGGGAGGTCAATCCACGGAAGAGATCTAGAAAATATATAAGTAAAAGGAACAGTCAGAGTAAGCTATGGGTATGGCAGAGATCGCTCAGTTCTCACTCTGATAGACCAGCCCATCACCAGATGACTAGAACCCAATCCTCTCAGCATCAGCTAGGAAAGGCCCTAGAAAGCCGCCTATGGCGGGGGGGATAGCTCCCCTATTTCAACCCCTTTCGGGGTTGGGCATCCGCCTACCTTAACATGTCATATTACATATTACCTTTACATGTAATATGACACGCTATGATTATTGCATTATACTTTTCTCAGTGGATTCTTAATTACTAGCTTAATTACTGTGGCTTCCCATTATCAGTAAACAGTTCGGCGTTTCCCATTGTAATGATTTACTATAAAGTAAGTCATCAAATTGAACAATTAACGATAATCCAAGCAATCTTGTTATGTTGTTTTAAAGTTGATATACTGTAAATTGTTTAGGCTTTTATATTTTTACTTCGTATTGTTTAAATTATCGTCCAAACATAATTAAAAGTATACTATAGCTCTGTGTATGTTACCTTGAATTTAATTTAATATGTATTATTTCACCATCATTATGTTACAGTGAACATTGGAAACACATACACATTATATAATACATATAAAGGGATCTTAAATGTAAACATTTACAATTTATATTTATGAAATCAATATGATCTCCACCCACAAGCTGCATCAACTACCTCCTGTATTCTCGTTGGAGCTGATTTAAACATTTTCCAACTTATATTAGGGCGGCGACAGATTCCCCTTCCCCCCCCCCCCCCCCCTGCCCCCCGAACCCACTCCTCCCGCCCTTTCCAATCCTAACCTGAACCACATTCCACTCCATGACATGATGGCCCACAAATTCTCTATTGGGTTCATGTCACACACCCTTGTGGACCAGCTAAACCCCGGATGGGGTCAGGTCAGGTGAAGGTATTGAAGGATAAGCCTTCACAACGGCACCTCGTAGCTACTTTCTACTTTTCCTATTTTCTGAAGAGTGTAGAGAGGGGAGAAGGGGTGTTGGAGAGAGACGAAGTTGTTATAGTGGCTTTGTTATGTGTGTTATTAGTCTGTATACGTCGTAAGGCTCAGGATGGCCATGACACGCACTGAAGACAGCAGCATCTCCTCAATAATGCTACTACCTTTTCTAGTTTGCCTGGACCAGTGTGTGTGTGTGTGTGTGTGCTTGTGTGTGTGTGTGTGTGTGTATGTGTGTGTGTGTGTTTGTGTGTGTGCGTTTTATGTTATCATGTGTGAGTGATTTGTGCCCATTACTGTGTGTGATGTGCGTTTTATGTTATTGGGTGTGAGTGTGTGTGTATCTGTTTTGTATCCTGTGTTAGTGTTGGTGTGGGTGGGTTGGTGCTTGAATGTGATGGACAGAGGAGAGAGGTTGAAGCGCCGTCTCCTCAAACATTACAAATTGTGGAGGTCACAAGTATGTGTATTATCCAACTTATTCCTTAACACTAGATTAGCGGGCTAGCGGTTTATTTATATGTACCGCCCAGCGGGGTGTTTTTAGCCAAAATAGGGCTGTTTACGTGATCATTTTCATGCCTAAATAAGACCCAGAGCGTAAAACAAGTATCTATCCCTGAAAGGGCATAAACAGAGCTTTCCAATGACACCATAACGATCCTTTTATGACGGCTAGTTTTCTTGCAACAACCGCGCAACGCGAGTGCAAAAAGCATGTAATTCGGTACTTTCCCCATTAAATTCAGTATGTAGCGAGTGAGAGAGGGAGGGAGGAGGTGTGATTCGTGTCAGTAGGTTCGCCGCGGTGGTCTGGAGCAGTCATACGCTCGCTACTCTCCTGCCACCACTTGTCTCTCTCTCTCAGCAACATTACGTGCTGAAATTGCCACACGACCTATGTCGCGCGCCGCCAGATAGTCCAGATTTATTATACTCGACTTATGTTGCGCGCCGACACTTAGGGGTTAAGCCAACACAAATAACGTAAATCCTAAGTGTTATTGTTACACTTAATATATATATAAACAAATATAGACGTGTTCTTCGGAAATCGTAGCTTAATTAGGAATAGGATATCTAGCGAGGCAGCGAGTAACAGGTGTTGTTCGCTGCCTCGCTAGTTATCCTATTCCTAATCCAAATATATGTGTTACTTTTGTCATCCCTAACATTTATTATTTATTTCATAAGTCGTAGGCGTGTGCATAAACCTTTAACCGTCTTGGTGGTGTAATGGTTAAGGTGTCTAAAAATCTGTGTGTGATAACTCAGGTTCGAATCCCGGTGGATCACATACATGCTTTCATTAATTTCATTGGAGGCGTTTGGTGGTGTGGTGAAATTAATACAAAATAGATTATGTATATGTAAATTCAAAACAATCGCACAGTATTATTCTGCGTATTTTAGAAGGTATCTTTTATGTCCGAGAGAGAGAGAGAGAGAGAGAATGAGAGAGAGAGAGAGAGAGAGAGAGAGGTGGGAGGGAGGGAGGGGAGAGGAAGCGGGTGAAGAAGGAGAGTTGGGGTGAAAGGGAGAGGGGGAGGAGGGTGGAATGGAAAGTGCGAAGGATAGAAACTTGATTGTCTGTGTATTAAATTCCATAAATAACGCAACACCTAATGTGTGTTACTTATTTGTGATCCAGCATGGGCTAATTTTATAATATAGCCTGTGTCTTATGTTAAAATAAACTTATTCTGCGTGCCGTTCTCGAACACACACACACACACACACACGTTTGACTCCTCCTTCGAACCTCTATATTAACCCCGCCCCGTTTTATTAGAAGCGATTAAAGTGCCATCTATTAAAAGGTGAGTGAACTAACACATTGCCTCAGGCCAAGACAGCAGTTCTGTCGTAGACTGTACACTCGGCCGCAATTCCGCGTGGGCCACCTAGTAATAGGGTTTGGGTAAATCCGTTGTGTAGTTTGTTCTCTCTGAATATAGTAAGATCTCACACTCCCCTCCCTGAATCAATCGAAGATTTTGCCCCATAGATGGCACAGCTTGATGGGAAGGGAGGGAGCTTGTCGTAGTGTTAAAAGGGTAGGACACAATGGGAGGAGGTGACGTTCTATAACATACAGTGACGAATGTTAAACTTATTTACTTTTACTTGTTCATACAATAATGTTCCCAAAACTAATTCGTAATGAACAGTAGATTCCCTCTTTCAGTAACTGAAACGTCTCTCTCTCTCTCTCTCTCTCTCTCTCTCTCTCTCTCTAGGTTATAAGAGGTATACAGAATGTTGAAAGTAACACTATTATATATATCCATTTACACCTTTAATGAATCACATTATGAAATTTATTCAGCAATATGATGAGAACTTGAGAAGAATATATTTTGAAGTAGCACCACGAAGTAACATTATACTGACGCGGCCATGTATAATTATCCACCTTCCTCTCCCTCTCCGAGCTCGGAGTTTTTTCTATCCTCTAGTCTATTTTTTCCCAGCTGAGGGTAAATTGTCATGTTTCTATCTTTGTTACTCGGCTATAAGGTAGATTTTGTAGCGAAAGATGATGTTTATTCTGAAATCTTGGCATTAATATGACACACAGCCATAGTAATTTCATATATTTCCATTAAGTATCGAGAAATCAGCTAATAAGAGATTCAATTTACGATCAGCTGGAAACAAATAGAGTATAGTTGTCACTAAGGGATGGAGGGACGTAAGGGTGGCGAGGTGACTAACAAGGTGGGTGGAGGTGGAGGAGTTGTGGTGGGATTGTTTAGACTGGTGGATGAATGTATAATAACTAAATTTAGGATATTTCAGTGTGTGTGTGTGTGTGTGTGTTTGTGTGCGTGCGTGCGTGTGTGTGCTTAAAGGGCGATCGGGACACGAATGCATAGAGATTTTATGTTCGTGGACGGGTGGAAAATTATAAAGATAAATGTATTTATGTACTATATATTGTATCTCTTTTTATACTGACATGGCCTTACTTACTCTTTACTTTGTATTAGTTTTGCACACATTTTCAGCATATTTCACTAATTGGCTTAAATATAGTTATGTTTATATGAATGATGCATTAGGATCCCTTTGGACGATCCCCTGTTCGCTTGTTTATGCTTCCTCTTACAACTTCGGTTAATCATTGCACACAAATCTTGATGTCATATCATATTTCGTGAACTCGCTAATCTGATTTATCTATCTTTCTATCTATCTATATATCCATCTATTGCCAGACAACCTTATCTCCCGAGAGGAGGTGGACGTGAAAGTATCACCTTCATAAGCTTCTATATGCCGAGGTAACTCATTTGATTATCTAGCTTTTTTTCAATTAATTTCAAAATAAATGTGTAGCTTGATCATACAAGATTATTGCGCAATGCAATATAACAATGACAAATATTAATTGTCCTGTTGATAAACATTATGTTTGCGGTAATATGAACAATTGATAAAGGTATACTCAATTAACTTCAGCAGTAATTATATTTATTTAATTGATATTTATTAGACAGTCATAGTAAAGTAAATAGATCAAGGGAATAATGTGTTGGGGAAAACGTGGATTGCAATTCTCGAGGGTAATTTACTCTAGGTAAATATTTCCCCCTGTATCACATTATCTTATATTATCAGACTTGGCAATATGTAACAAACCACATGCAAAGAGTATAACATATCAGTATAAATAATTATATGTGTGGAATAATATTATCTGTGTATACCCTGGTCTATTTGTGATATCTAATAACCTGAGTTTACATGTAGTTACTCATAGTCTCACTGTTACCAAGGTAATGCACAAATTATTTATCAATACCATATTTACTACATAAATCGATTAACACAATGCAACTTCTCTCTCTCTCTCTCTCTCTCTCTCTCTCTCTCTGAGAAACCAGACTTGGCTCTTCCGTGATACCAACAGATTTTTCATATACTTTAGTAATTATTTTATTTATTGTTTCTAGGTTAGTACACATCAATTATTAGCATTCGTCTATAGAGCAAGTTAATCAGAAAGAATTAGATTGGTATTATAGCTGAATAGTTAAGGTCATAGAATTTACCCTGATAAATGTTGGTAAGCCTGTCGAGTAGGAAGTGTGTATTTTCAGCAGAAGTTTTGGTAAGGAGCTCTTTATGAAGATCCATACTAATTTCAACCTAATGTCAGAGAGCAATAAAGGTGAAACGAGACTCAAACTATCCATTTGGGGGAGGGAATGGGTAGTTTACCTTGATGCACAGGAAAATCGACTTTAAATCGCCATAAACAGAGAGGAATTTTGTATCTAAGTTTAAACACTGTTGCCAGCTACTCTAAATATACTGATATTCCTGAGGGAAATGCTTTATCAAAAAATTTGCCTCGATGTAAATTAATTGTTAAAAATATAAATCAGACATGTCATACCTCTACCATTTGGCTTAATGTATCAATGTGATCATATGTAATGTTTTCTTTCTGGCCACAGGTAATTTAGAATCTTGATAATGATATTACCAATCTTAATGAATCCTGATCAATGTAATCAATATCCCACCGACTCAGTATTAACTGTGACTCTCATGCTTGAGGTAAGTCATCCACAGATCGACATATTTTGACACTACAAAGGTAACTCATCTAAATAATAATAGTTTACTACTTCTGTTAATCTAATTTGTCGCTAGTTTGTAGTTTGCTAACAAAAGGTGTATGTTATATATTATATAGTATGACCTGTACTATTATTTTATTCATACCAATAAAGTGGGTGGAGAGAGAGAGAGAGAAAGAGAGAGAGAGAGAGAGAGCGAGTGACGTTTCAGTTACTGAAAGAGGGATTCTACTGTTCATTACGAATTAGTTTCGGGAACATTATTGTATGAACAAGTAAAAGTAAATAAGTTTAACATTCGTCACTGCATGTTATAAAACGTCACCTCCTCCCATTGTGTCCTACCCTTTTAACACTACGACAAGCTCCCTCCCTTCCCATCAAGCTGCGCCATCTATGGGGAAAAATCTTCGATTGATTCAGGGAGGGGAGTGTGAGATCTTACTATATTCAGAGCGAATAAACTACACAACGGATTTACCCAAACTCTACGACTAGGTGGCCCACGCGGAATTGCGGCCGAGTGTACATTGTACAGGTCTACCAGCTACACAGGATTATACCGAGGTGGGTGTGTTTGTTTACATCCGCCGCGAGTGTAACCTCAGCAACTCACGTTGGGGAAAATGGAGTTTGTGCCCCCTACTGTTGAAATATATGAGGATTTCAATAAGTCCTGGGGGGTGAGGGTGTGCTTGGCCCCCCGCCCCCCATCTCCACCCTCAACATATTTTGTATCCCACGGCAAATGGTTATGGCCAAATAGTTATTTTTCGCTAGTGGGGGCTTGTTTTTAGATTGTTGTTTAATGGGTAAATATGCATTTCCTACTATTATCACACATCAAAACACCCTTACACAACTCTAAAATAGATAAAAATAATACAAATTTGTGTTTTGCAATTTAATTACATAAACTTTATATTGACCTTATGCATTAAATACAAGCTGAGGAAAGCGACGACTGCCGTTTTGATTTTCTGAACAAATGTTGTTTCGTCCTTTCAACGTTAGATATGAAGACATTTGGGTTAAGTAAACTAGGCTTGGTTAAAATAGCTTGTGTAAGTATGACTAGGTTAGATATAAAGTGACTTCCATGGTTAAGAGTTTAAAGTCGACTTAATCACATATAAACGACTAGTAAAACTATACCGTATATTATCAAACAAAATTGTGAATACTATAGTAGAAATTTACCACCCAACCTAATGTTATCCCTCAAAATTACAGGAAAAACAGTTTTCATTCTCTATCCTCTATAAAGCAGTCAGAGTTCGAGAATCCTTACCACATTATTTGGGATAAAGGCGGGGGAGCACACGTCGCGAACCCTAAACTGACCTTGGACCAAACACCGACCTAAAGAGCTATTGATTCCCATATAATAGAAACATACATAAAAACAAATAAGAGATGATTACCCACAACAGCAGAAGAGAGTCAGACAAGCTCACCATTTCTAAAATAGAACCCTGTACAAGAACCTGAACTAGTAGAGCCTCCAGTCAACTCTGAACCAGCATGTCATACAACTATTAGGTGACCTCCTCGTAAGCTGTGTGCGAACACCGAGAAGTCTCCTTATCCACAGATCACCTCTGATCTCAAACAAATTCAATTCAATTCAATTCAAAAAGTTTATTGATATGAAAATTACAAAATTTGATACATAAATATTTTACATCACATCAGTAAATTTTCATGACAATGAGGGCTGATACAATAGTATATTTGCCCTCTTTATCATATTCCCAAATAATATACTGAGTATAAATGTAGTGTTAGTAATGTGAACAAACACGAAACTAGCAAGATGTATTATAAATGAATTACAACGCAATAATATTCCATTCCGTAATATGCCTTATCTAATAATGCATTTCACATATCATCACAGGTATTAGTTACAATTCTTTAAATGTTACCTCAAACCCACCAGTATAATATTTTACACATTCGCAGGCATGCATACACATACACTTCACTCATTTAGTAGGTACTGCTTTAATTTATATTTATAAGTTACAAATGAACATTCATGATTAACATTCTCTGATATGTTGTTCCATTATGTGCTCCCTTATATCTAAAGGTAGTATATACCATGGATGTCCTACCTCTCTCTCTTGTGAAATATGCGTGAAACTCTTCATTTGTGTGAAATATATTGTGCAAACATGTAGGAACACTGCGCTTAATAAATGTATACATAATTTTAGACATACAATATAGGTAGACTTTTGAGAAAGGTAAAATATCCAATGTTTTAAATAATGGAGCTGTATGGTCCCTATACTTGGCAGATGCAATTATTCTTACTATCTTCTTTTGTGTTACTATTATAGTTTGAATATGACATTGCCTAGCAGCTGCCCACACCTCCACACCATATGTAATGTAAGGATACACAAAACTATTATACAGTGTTATGAGGGTTGACCTTTTGAATATGACATTAACTAGCAGCTCTCCACGCCTCCACACCATATGTAATGTAAGGATACACAAAACTATTATACAGTGTTATGAGTGTTGACCTATTTAGTACTTTTCTAGCTTTGCATAAGAATCCTGTTCCCTTCGAGATCGTATTCCTTACATGTGTAATATGTTCTTTCCAAGACAGTTTGGAATCGATTATGACACCCAGAAATGTTGTGTTGTTAACTTTCTTCAAATGTACATTGTTAATATGCAAGTTTAAATTCTTATTCTTATTAATCTTATTGCCAAAGATCATATAATTGGTTTAGAAATATTTATGGCAAGTTTATTAACATTTGCCCATTCAATAAGTTTGTTCAATTCTTGATTCATTTGACCTATCAAATCTGCTATGTGTTTACCTGCAAGAAATACATTAGTATCGTCAGCAAATAATATTGGTAACACAGATGACATATTTACTATGTCATTTACATATAGGAGATATAACAATGGCCCTAGAATTGATCCCTGTGGTACTCCACAGGTCACTGTACACAAGTTAGATTCGGATTAATTAAAGCATACATATTGTTTTCTATCACTTAAATACTTTTTATCCAGCTGTGAGCAACACCTCTGACCCCATAAACGTCTAATTTACTCAATAATAGCTGGTGGTCGACAGTATCAAACGCTTTGGTAAAATCCAAAAATACTCCTAATACATTATTTCCCGCATCAATCTCCCTGGAATCGTAACAAGCCTCTACATCTCCATGGTAATGTACTGGAGAGGGTAGACTATTATACATAGCTGGGAGTGTATGTTGGGGGACTACAGGGTAATAATGCTGAATTTGATCATGTAATGACCACCTGTAAAAGACGACTAAGGCCCCTTAAAGTAATGTCATGGAAAGGCTTGGGTGCCTCCATCACTATCCTCAGGACCATGTACATTGCCTATATTAGATCAGTAATTGACTACCATGCACCTGCTCTCTCCTGTCTACCTGCTAATTAGATCGAAAAACTTGACAAACTGCAAAATGAGGCCATGAGACTTATTTTTGGATGTCCGAGAAATGTCAAGGTAAAAAATCTTAGATATGAGTTAAATCTATCGTCCATCACTGATAGAATAAAAGAAACAAATATGATAATAGGCATACGAACACTGAGAGACGACAGAGAAACACGACCTAAGACTGCACTAATGGAGCTACTTAGAATAGATGACTTAAAAGGCAGGGACTGGCCACATGTAACTGCTGCTGACATTCTTGACTACCAGCTTACAAACTACTATATCGGTGACTGGCAACTGACTGACCCCACCCCGCCCAGCCAGCTTACAGACTACCATCCAGATGACCGGCAATTGAGTGTCCCCCTTCCGCCCTGGGAAGAGGCCACTATTGAGATTATAGTGACTCAACTCGACACAAAAAGTCTGAGATCCCGTCCTACGCTCTGAAGACAAACTTTATGTCACTAATAGAAGATATGACAGATGAGAACACTGATCAGGTATACTGTGACAGCTCACTTAACACCGTAACTGGGAGGGCAGGAGCTGCCATCACTATTATGAGTGGTGGCAACTTTGCTCAGGAAGACGATGAACTATCCAGGCTACAGGACTGGGCCTCCTCCACTCAAACTGAGCTGGTGGCAATAGCGATGGGAATTGGAAGTATCTTTCGAAGGGGAAAGAATATTCTTATCCTATCTGACAGCAGGGCGGCCTTGGAAGCTATCTCTAGCCCCCAACCCACCTATCCTTTCCTTGTACAAGATATCAGACGGGGGATAAAATGTGTAGGGGAGAAGGGGCTAGGGGTCAAATTTGCCTGGATTCCTTCACATGTAGGCATCCCCGGCAATGAAAGGGCAGATAAGCTTGCCAAGGAGGCCTCAGAGAAAGAAGAACCTGATCATATTCTTGAACTGTCATTGAAACAAATGAGAACTATAATTAAAAAGACACAAGAAGAAAGAGTGGATGAAGACAGAGCTAGACATCATCATACCAGCCGATCTATAAACTACTACAATAAAGTAGCATTTACGACCAAATATACCTATGGTAAACGTACAACGAGTAGGTGGGTAGACTCAGTACATGCAAGAATAAGGCTTGGCTATTGTTATCCATGGCAGCTGAATTGGCAGGTAGAAGAAGAGCACAGGCAATGTAGGGTTTGCAGAGCTCCCAACAAACACTCTCTCGAGCACTATATCTTGGAATGCCCAATGATTAGGGAATACAGGAATAATCAGTTAACCACAATTGAGGATCAAGCAATATACATGCTAAAGAATAACGTAATCAATAACATACTAAAAAAACACAAGAACTTTGCCCCCCCACAATAATATGTACTGTAAACATGAAACATGAACCTTATAAGTATGCACCCCTTGCCCTCCACACATCTCTTCTTTCTTACAAGGTCACACTTAAACCCTTTGTAACGCCCTCTACACGATTTCATATTTTCATTGATCATGTCACACTTATAATA
The DNA here is from genome assembly GCA_032716605.1 of Paralithodes platypus. Classification (NCBI taxonomy): domain Eukaryota; kingdom Metazoa; phylum Arthropoda; class Malacostraca; order Decapoda; family Lithodidae; genus Paralithodes; species Paralithodes platypus. The sequence continues at coordinate 53,145,527 of CM064521.1, forward strand.
CCAGTCAGTATTTCTTTGCTTATAACTGCTATTCTCATTTAATATATTGACAATGTACAGTATATACATATCCCTCTGAGCCTCTAACACAGCTTTTATTTAAATAATCTGTTAAGTGCCAATTCATATCCTTTTGCAAGCCAATATACATGACCCTTGCATATGTAAGCAACATAATTGTCCTCAATATTCTTTGCTAATGGTTTGATCTACAATTAAGTACCTTCGGATATGCGGCATATCCATCCCGGAGGACTACTAGTATCGTCCTTCTGAATATTGTTTTGCTACTAAACTTAATTGAATCTTGATCTTTGCACGTATACAGTTTCCTTCCTTACTTATTGATATGTTGTGTCAGGTACGATGAAGCGATACTGCTGATATCTGTAGACTTGCGTTGAAATTCAAACTTTCCCTTTTAAGATTTTTTTTTTACTACCATATTTATCTTCAGTACTATCGCTGGCCTTAAACAACTTATGTATATGTAGTATGTCCCACCCTCCCCAACAGATACACACACACACACCTCCCCTCTCACACTTTCCTCCTCCCTGGAGTACCTTACCTCCTCCTCCTCCCCCCCCCCCCCCCCTACTCCTCCTCCTCTCCCACCCATTCCTCTACCTCCCACAAAACCCCTAACCATACTGCTGTATTGTCCTCAATATTCTCGGCTAATGGCTTGATGTACAAGTACCTCCGGATATGCGGCACTGTCCCTCCCGGAGGACCACTTGCACCTTCCCTCCTAATATTATTTTATGGAAATAACATAATTTGAATCTGAATCTGAATCTGTATGGCTGTGTGTTTTGGGTGCTGGGGCAATGCCTTCTCTATACATAATTATGTATAGAGAAGGCATTGGCTGGGGTCTGGTGACTGGGTCACGACGGGTAGGGTCCCTCTAGGATGTTTAAGGAGGCATTAACACGGTAGGGGCTCAGTTGGGGGTCTTGTGGGACTGCATGCGTGTTTAAAAACAAAAAACAATCTGATCAAGGTCTATAACGGGGACTCATGTATTTTAGATACCGGTATGTCTTTATTATAATACTGTATATACTAAACTTAGGTAGTGTTAAAAATGATCTTCAATATCAATGTATTACTCATCTAACTATATATGTAATGACATAGTTTAAGCTAGAAATAGGGTGAAGATTGCATATGCACCTACGCCCTTTTGAGATAATGTAACTATGATACTTGTGTAACATTTGTACTTTTCTCAATAAAACAATCAAATCAAATCAAATCAAAACCCCCCTCCCTCTCTCCCATAACCACACACCCTACTAAATATTATATTACTATCGGCATGTAAACTTCTCCACTGGTCATATTGCGCTAACTATCCCCTCAATAACCATTATTGTAATAAGAATTTGAACCATGTAACTCATGTTTGTAAAATATTTGTATTACTATAATTCCATTATAACTTCGGTAGTTGGTAATATTAGTCACATTATGTATGTGACTCTTGTATTCAGCTAACTATGATCTCAATAACCGTTGATGTAATGAAGAATGTGAAGTGTCCCTCATATGATTGTAATATATTTGTCGTACTATTATTGCATAATAATTTATGTAGTTCGAAATATTAGTCACATCATGTATGTAATAATTGTATTCAGCTAACTATGATCTCAATAACCATTGATGTAAGAAAACATGAATGGTCTCCTCATATGATTGCACTAGTTTTGTAGTGCTATTATTTACCTGTCAATTAATAATTCAGTCACATTTTTTTTTTTTTTTTTTTATGAGCACGTATATACAGCACATGTGGCAATCAAATGAGGAAACTATAATAACACCAGACGACGATACTGTTCTTACAGTAGAATAATGGCTCTTTGAGCAGTATGTATTGCCTTACCAGTGGTTGTCCCCTTATTATTATTATTATTTTATTATTATTATTGAAATACCACAGGAACGAAAATTCGTGGGAGCGAAACTTCCACCCCCAACGAGATCCCTCTCTTTCTACCACCTCCCTCCACATGTTACACGTCTCGTTAATCACAGTCTTCTAATATACAAATCACATTTCCTTACCCCCTGACATTCTTGAAATACCCACTAAGTATATTCAATTAGATACCAACCATGCAGACTATAATACGGTCGTTGTGTATGGGTACGAGGCGATCTCAAGACACCTTAGCTCCCAGTGCACAACGAACCGGATCATGATTATGTCCGCCTGTATTAAATTATGTATTATGTTGATTTATACCATTGCCTATTTTTGTAATAATTGTATTCAGCTAACTATGATCTCAATAACCATGGATGTAATGAAAATATGAATAGTCTCCTCATACGATTGCACTAGTTATGTAGTGCTATTATTTACAACATGTCAATTAATAATTCAGTCACTACAAGCTTGCTCGTGTGTGTTTTTTTTTTTTTTAATGAAATACGTATATACAGACCATGTGACAATTAAAGGAGGACACTATATTAACACATCTGAATAATGCCAACCTGACTTATAAACACAAATATGAATGTAACCAGACGACGATGCTGTTGTTTCAGTGGAATAATGGCTCTTTGAGCAGTATGTATCGCCTTACTAGTGGTTGTCCCCTCACAGGATGGGGGGCGCTGCTCAATAAACTCGCCCCTCGGGGCAAAATCAAATCCCTGGATATTTTATCAACCCGAAATCCGAACTGGTACTTATATAAAATGTTATGATTGTTGATGAATGATACAAGCCTATTATACATTAATCTTTCAAATATCTTGGAAAACATTGGTAAAATTGACACAGGTCGATAATTACTCATTATAGTTTCGTCCCCCTCTTTATACACTGGAATTACTTTAGCAGTTTTAATTTCCTAAGGGAAAATGCCTTGTGCAGAGGATAAATTAATTATATGAGTCAGTACATCTACAACACTCGAGCAGGTTTGTTTTAAAATACATGCAGTTATTCCATCCCACCCAGGACTTTTTAGTTTTAGTTTCATAATAATGGTTTTAACCTCAGAACATGTAGTAGGAACCAAAAACATTGTACTGGGATTCGCTGCAGGCATGAAGTCAGAGTAGGTTTTATCACAAATTGGTATTGATTCCCTTACCTTGTTTCCAATATTTACAAAACAGTCATTTAAGCTGTTAGCTATGATCTGTTCATCTGTCTCGATTTTACCATTGACAAGAAACTTTCTGCTTTGTGGCAGTTTTGATGCACTCCTATTAACAATCTGTCTAATCAATTCCCAAGATTTCTTTATGATGCCCTTATTCTTTAGAAGTAAGTCATTATAATGGCTTCTTTCGGCCTTACAAATAACATTTTGAAGAACTCTCTTATAAGAAGTATATTTGTTTTTATTGTATAAGGTTGGACTTTTCAAAGATAATATATAAAGTTTATTCTTTACTTTTATAGATTTCTTTATGCCATCAGTCAGCCAGGGTTTCCTGTTCTTATATTTAATTATTATTCTTTCTAAGGGAAAACACTCATCATAATACTTGAGGATTTTTTTTTCATGAAATTTAGGAAAGGCTTTTTGACAATCATTACTGTTCTTAATTTCATTCCAATTAATAGAGTTAAGCTTATCCTGAAATTTATTTATACAATTTTGATTTTGCTTTCGTCTATAAAAGTATTTGTTTTTCTGAACAGTTATCTCACTGCTTATACTAAAAATAGGGAAGTGGTCAGAGATATCTGTACAGAATACACCATTAAATAAATTTGTACCTTGGACATCATTACTCAAAAATTATCAATGAGTGTAGCTGAAGTTGGAGTTACACGTGTAGGTTTATTAATTAATGGCATATATGAATACGAAAACAAGGTCCCAATGAATTCTGAGGTTTGCTTGTGTTGTTTAGAATTCAATAAATTCAAATTGTAGTCTCCCATTAGGTATACATATTTGTTTTCATGCTGTAGATTATTTAACATATTATTAAGATAGTCTAGAAAGGAATCAACAGAACCCTTTGGAGGCCGATATGTAACACCAATTACATAACCTTTATTAGCACTACCCGTAGATCTCATCTCAATAAATAAGGATTCAATATTATTATCACAAACAGTTAAATCATGCCTTGTTATGTAATCTATGTTGTCCTTAATGTATAATGATATACCACCAGCCCTTTTATCCTGTCTATAACTCTCTTCCTGTGTATACCCCTGCACGTTATATAATCCAATATTACTTGCATTCAACTAAGTTTCTGTAATTCCAATAATACTAAAGTTAATCTCTAGATTACATAGAAAAGTACTTACATTTTGGAAGTTGTTTGGAATGCTACGTACATTAAGATGAAGCAATGAGAATGTCTCTTTATCGCCAAATTCCTTTTAAGTTTATCGTTGAATGTATTCTCAAAATAATAATTACTTCTCAGATTTGTCCATATAGTATTGTTCAAAACATTAGTATCAGGGTCCACATCTTGCAAAGGCGCCATATCAGTGATATCATTTAGTTCCAAAACATTAAAGGAAATGCTTTCTAGGCGTGCAATGTTAAAATCATTTTGATTGGCACAGTATATATTTACGTATTTTTTAAATAAATCATTGCTTTCTATTTTATTAAAAGGAAATACAATCTCTGCACAAGTTAAACACATCCAATTAAGGCACCTTTGATGTGAAAACCCCTCACATACTCCACAATATGACACCTCGTCTTCCCTCAGAATCAGGTCACCACACGAACTACAGAGATTTTCCATTATTTAAGGATAGTAGATTTCCACAACTCCGAAATATATAATTACTGAATCAGTCATTTGGATCGTATGAAGGAATCATTTCGAGAGAGAGACAAAAAATCAGTATACAGTAATACGAGGTTTGTGGATATAGGAGATCCAAGACTCAAGAAGGTATAATATATGATTAAAATGTAGTTATATTCAAGAATGCAATATTTATAAAAGTTATTTGATGTTATAACGTACAGTAAGCAATACGAAACATAATGAAAATCAGTGGGCAATATGTAAATATTTGATCAACTAGTGAGTTTAAAAAGTAGTTATCAGTAAGATCATTGAAGAGGGTATAATGTTTGCGTTGCAAAAAATATAATGTTAAACATGAGATAAGGTTAGGCAAGCACAAAGCATGTAAAGCTTTGTGCAAAACACTAGGTGCTAAGTAAATGTTAGTAAAGTGTAAGAATAAACTTAAGATTAAAGCAATAAGCAAAATTGTCATTGTTAATGGATGTAGGCCTAATGTGTTCAATCTTTCTCAATATAAGAACATACAAAATTATAGTCTGCAGAGAGCCGATAGGCCCACACAAGACAGTTCCCTCTCACACCCATCCCTAATTACAAGGCCTAATTATAGGCTCAGCTCACTAATACCATGAGGATCGACCTCACCAAAACGGTCAGAGGACAGACAATGAGGGTCTGTCAAGCGCCGATTGGCCCACACCCGGTAGATCCCCCTCACACCCAACCCATCTCGTCCATATGCTAATCTATTGTTTTCTTAATGCTCTTTATAGTTCTTGATTCCACTATAACACTTGGTAGCTTATTCCACCTATCTACAACTCTGTTACCAAACCAATATTTGCCTATATATTTTCTTAAGCGAAAAATATCTAATTTGAAACCATTTGTTCGAGTTCTTTCGCTATCACTGAACTTGAATACGTAAGGAAGATTTCTATCATGTGTAAGGTCCTAGGACTTGCATATAAGAACATAAGAACATAAGAAAACGGGAGTCTGCAGAAAGCCGATCGGCTCATATAAGGCAGATCCCTCTCACACCCAACACTAATTATAAGGCCTAATGATAGGCCCAACTCACTAGCACCATGAGGACTGACCTCACCAAAACGATCAGAGGTCAACATGGGAAAACGGGGGTCTGCAGAGCGCCGACTGGACAACAACCGGCAGATTCCACTCACACCCAACCCCCATTATAAATAATAAATAGGGCATTATGATAACACCATAGAGGATTTTTTTAGACTAAATATATGGATTCATATGGTAATAGTTTGTTCTAGGACCTACATCAAGTGCTTGATTTATTACCAAGATAGTTTGAAATAGTATTAGTAAAGAAGGTGAATATGGGCATTGCTCTAATCAAGATGGGTTGGGTGTGAAAGGGATCTGCCTTGTGTGGGCCAATTGGCTTTCTGCAGACTCCCATTATCTTAGGTTGTTCTTATGTTATGTTCTCTCTCTCTCTCTCTCTCTCTCTCTCTCTCTCTCTCTCTCTCTCTCTCTCTCTCTCTCTCTCTCTCCTCCTTTGTACTCCTTTGTACTCCTCTTCTAAGCAACATGTGCCAAAGTACATATATAAATTCAATAATGTCCAACTCCAATATCATGACAGTTATAGTTAAGTAACTTTTAACTAATTACCTCCTCCTCTACCCATATATATATATATATATATATATATATATATATATATATATATATACAGTATATATATATATTCATACATACAATACGTACATATTCTGAATAGCACGTTAGCATCCACTATTAAATATTCAGTTAAATATAGAAATTGTATCAACTAAGAAAAGAGGTAGTGAGGAATGGGTATCCAAAGGTATCGAAAGGGAGGAGTATAAATTGTAATTAAAGGACCAAGGCAGTCAATGGTACCAATTAAATGTGATTAGAGGATCCACCTGGTCCTCTAATCACAGATTATACTCCTCCCACTCACCAATAATCTATTTTTGTTCTAATGCTTCACCCATTGTATATTCTAATACACACACACACACACACATATATACTGTATACATATATACTGTGTATATATATATATATATATATATATATATATATATATAATGTGTGTTTGTGTGTTATAAACATTATAATAATTATTAGTTGTGACTGACTGACTTATTAGTTAATATTGCTATCATATTGCTAGAAAGACGAATATGTAGAGGAAATAATGATAGGTGTTTTAAGTGGATGAAAGGTATCAATAAGAGATATATGTATATGGTATTATAGCTTAGTAACCTGCCTTTTGTCTCCTTCATACACAGAAAAGAAGAAGAAAAAATAAGAAAATGGGAGCCCGAATAAAGCCGATTGGCCCACACAAGGCAGATCCCTCTTCTCCCAACCCATCTTGTCCATATGTCTATCTAATTGTATTTTGAAGCTCTCTATCGTTCTTGATCGCACTATGACGCTAGGTAGCCTGTTCCACAGGCATATACAACTCTTACCAAACCAATATTTCTTGGAACGAAAAGTATCCCATTTGAAACCATTTGTTTGAGTTTTCTCGCTATCGCTGAGCTTCAGTACATCTTTCATATCCCCTGTATTTAGCCTATCTCACTTACCCACTTGAACACCTCTATCATATCTATCATATTATATATAACTCTGCGTCTTTCTAACGAATGTAAGCCTAGCTTCTTCAACCTGTCTTTATATGGAAGATTTCTAATATTGCAGATTATTTTTTGTCTTTCTTAGTTGTACTCTCTCCAAGGAATCTATGTTCATTCTCTAATAGGGACTCCAATTTTGAACATCATAATTCATGTGTAGTCTCACTAACGCTAGATAAAATTTCAAGATTACGTCTTCTGTTCTGTTACTCACACTTCTAGATATACATCCAAGAACTCTATTTGCCTTATTTCGAACACCGATGCATTGATTTCTTGGTTTCAAATCACAGTGGACGATGATGCTCAAGTCTTTTTCATTATATGAGTTAGTTATATCCACGTTATCGAAATTGTATCCTGCAATTCCTATCGATTTACTCAATTTTACTACAATGCATTTGCCTACATTGAACTTCATCTGCCAATTTACTGCCCATTTGTGTAATATGTCTAAATCTATTTCGAGTGTTCCCATTTTAGTGTCACCTGTAAATTTACTGATTTTGCTAGTTATTCCTACATCAAGGTTGTTTATATATATATATATATATATATATATATATATATATATATATATACCGGTATATATATATATATATATATATATATATATATATATATATATCCAATATGATACGGTGAGAAAGGCAGTTGAGGAGAAGAGACAGTGTTTTGAGAGGGTTTTACAGGATGGTAGTGTTGAGGTATGGGAGAGGTACAAGGAGAAAAGGAGAGAGGCAAAACGGAAAATTAGAGAAGCGAAAAAAGATGCAAACGAAAGGTGGGGTCAAAGGCTGAGTGAGAATTTTGAAGAACGAAAGAAGATGTTCTGGAAGGAGGTAAATAAAGTAAGGAAAGGAGGACAAAAGAGGGAAGAGTCAGTGAAAGATGAAAATGGAGAATTACTAGTGGAACCAGTTGAAGTGAGGAAAAGATATGCCGAGTATTTTGAATCTTTGTTAAATACAAGAGATGGAAGAGAAGCAGTGATTGAAGCAGAGGTGGATGGAGATAGGTTACCCAGGCCACCCAGGTGGCAGGGAATGAATGAAAGGATTGAGGAAAATGAGGTGAAAGAAGCAGTGAAACAAATGAGAGCGGGAAAAGCAGAAGGTTTGGATGGTATTGCTGTGGAGTGTATAAAGAAGGGTGGAGATGTGATAATAGATTGGTTGGTGAGACTTTTCAATGTGTGCTTTGCTGTGTCAATGGTACCAATAGACTGGAAGAGTGCATGTATTGTGCCGTTGTACAAGGGGAAGGGAGATCGGCAGGAGTGTTCAAGTTATAGGGTATTAGTTTATTGTCAGTGGTTGGAAAGCTGTATGGCAGGGTGTTGATAGAGAGGATAATAAAGTGTACGGAAGTTGCAATAGGAGAAGAACAGTGCGGTTTTAGGAGGGGAAGAGGGTGCGTGGATCAGATGTTTGCAGTAAGACAGTTATGCGAGAAGTATTTAGAGAAGCATAAGGAGATATTTTGGGCTTTTATGGACTTGGAAAAAGCATATGATCGTGTGGACCATGAAGCAATGTGGAAGGTGTTAAGGATTTATGAAATTGGAGGAAATTTGTTAGAAGCAGTTAAGAGTTTTTATGAAGGGAGCAGAGCATGCGTGAGAGTAGGAAATGGTGAGTTGAGTGAATGGTTTGAGGTAAAGGTAGGTTTGCGACAGGGTTGTGTAATGTCACCATGGCTGTTTAATATGTTTATGGATGGTGTGGTGAGGGAGGTGAAAAGGAGAACTATGGGAAGAGGATTGGGTTTAGTAGGAAAGAATGGTAGAGATTGGGAGTTGAATCAGTTGCTGTTCGCTGATGACACAGCATTGGTGGCGGATTCTGATGAGAAACTGCAGCGGGTAGTCAAAGAGTTTGGTGTGGTTTGTGGAAGGAGGAAACTGAAGGTGAACATCAATAAAAGTAAAGTAATGGTGTGTAATAGGGGAGAGCATAGGGTGAATCTAGATGTGAGGCTGGATGGGGAAATATTGGAACAAGTAGAGTGTTTTAAATATCTAGGAGGAACAATAAGCAGGAGTGGAGGTATGGAAGTGGAGGTAAAACAGAGAGTGTGTGAAGGAAAGAAGGTTTTCGGAGCAATGGGAAGTATGTGGAAGACGAGAAATCTCGGAGTGAAAGTAAAAAGTGCACTGTATCAAGGAATTGTTGTGCCAACAGTGATGTATGGGGCTGAGACATGGGCTCTGAAGAAAAAGGAGAAAAGAGGGCTGGATGTGATGGAGATGAGCTGCTTGAGGAGTATGTGTGGAGTTACTCGTAGAGATAGATTGAGAAATGAAGAGATACGTAGGAGAGTGGGGCAGCAGGAACATTTGTCAGCCAGAGTGGACAGAAGGGTGCTGAGCTGGTATGGTCATGTTGAACGAATGGGAGATGAAAGGCTTACAAAGAGAATATGTGAGTCAGGTACAAGGGGAGATAGAAGGGCAGGAAGACCCCCATTGAGATGGAGAGACTGTGTAAGAAAGGCTTTGGATGATAGAGGAATGACTATAGATCAGGCAGGGGAAGTGGTGGTGGACAGGAGTGAATGGAGAATGCTTGTGAATAGTTGAGTGAACACGTGGTCATTTGGAGTAAGGGGTCGGGCGCAAGTTGGACTAGATAATAGTCCATCAGGCGCCTGGCCCGGGGAGACGATTAATATGAAGGGTGTGCCTGGAAGTGTGGTGGGAGGGCTTGTCGCTTTGGCTCCGCTGCATGTCTGCCTGCCGAGATCGGAACCTCTCCTGGTGGTCAGGGGCCGGGGGAGTGCTGGAGCGACCTTGGTAACCCTGGTCTCTGGGTCTTCTCCTGGGTGACCTGGATGTGTGAGAGTTTGTGTTTTTTATCTGTGTTTATTTTTTTGTTTTATGTTGTTTTTGTGTTTTCCCTGTTCTTGCTCTGTCTTGAGTCGGCTACCCCCAAAATGGGGATTGGGCCTGAGCATATAGATAGATAGATAGATATATATATATATATATATATATGTGTGTGAGAGAGAGAGAGGTACAATTTACAAGTAGGTGTTAATTTTCTGGATTACCTGGATTAGCTTGAGGTTGGTCAGCTGTTTTTTTTTGTTGGCAACCTTCTTCGCCCGCACTCACATGGTAGCAATATAAATGTTTTATAATGCTATAGCTTTACCAATTACAATTCCTATCTTAAATTAACCAAACATCACATTTGGATGCCAATAATCACCAGACAATATATGCATCATCAATTGAGAAATGTTTCCTATTATCTTCTATGTTGATTCACTATATAAACACACACAAACTCATGCACATTCACATTTTCACACACAAAATCATTCTGGAACACATATTCGTATTCCTATCCACAATGTCATTAACTCGCATTGCATGTATTCACCTTGACGAACAAGTTCGGTGATTTATATTCATATATCTACACACACACACACACACTTTTAGATTACCACTCGACAACGCACATATATTCGAACATACATTCACAATTACACACTCGCCTTCACATTTCCAATCAGAATACACACGCACACACATTGATATTCCCTCCCACAATCGCACCCACACTCTAATGTTCTTTCAGAACCACACGCACAAATACATATTTGCATTCCTAATCACAAACACAAACACACATTCACAAAGACAAGTCATGTGAATGACTCTCTCATTCTCTCTATCACACACACACACACACAAACACATACACACACACTCACACACACACACACATATTGTACATTCATTATTAATTTTGTACATCCATTATACAAACACATATTTCCACTCACAAACGTAAAGGCTTTATGCTCGTACATGATCATTCCTACTCGTGCATGCAAGCTTGCACTGCGCCCCCCCCCAACTGGCCTACGCAAGGCAGATCCAGCTCACACCCAATTAATTCATTGAGCTATTCACTTTTTTCTTGAAAGCCTACTGCTACTGAGCTGATCACTTTACAGTGTACTTTGCAATTTCTTTCACAAATATATAATTTTGTTCCTTCCAAATTATGACCCAAACGTAAATGCCGGCTGGGCTACGGGTAGCCCAGCCTCACTGGCTGGGCTGCGTGACACTACCAGTGGTGTCTTGCAAGTCCAACGTTTTTAATGATAATATAAATAATAATCCAAAGAATTTTGATTCAACAGTCTAATTGGCTGAATTATATGGCGATAAATACGAAAACACTTGTGGTGGTGTCCCGTAGCCTACCCAGTGTGGCTGGGCTGCGAGACACCACTGGTAGTGTCACGCAGCCCAGCCAGTGAGGCTGGGCTACGGGACACCACTGGTGGTGTCCCGTAGCCACTTGTTTACAATATCCCCTGCAAGAACCATCGTCCACATAAGGGGGGCTACGTTATACAACCTAGATGGACAGCTCGTACAGACAATATAATTATACATTGTATATAAACTGTAATTGCAAGATATTATTATACCCTTATGATAATAATAATAATAATAATGCAAATAATATAAATAATAATAATAATGATAATAATAATATTAATAATAGCATAATAAAAATACTAATAATACTAATAATACTAATAATACCAATAATAATAATAATAATAATGCTAAATGATAACAATATAAATAATTTTAAATACATTTTTTCCCCGACAATTTTACTGTGCTTCATATAGCTCCTGAATAATAATGTTGTTGTTGTCCCCCAGGCTGTCTGACCGAAGAGCCCCAAGGTCCTGAGTAAGGCCAAGGCCATAACCGACCTCCCCCACAAAACCCTCCCTGCTTACCACTAAGAAAGCCAAGGTGACAGAAGCTGCTCCCAGGCGAGAAGCTGAGGAGGGTGCGGAAACGCCCGGGGAACCAAAGCCCCACCAAAGGCCCGGTGCTCCAAAGCAATTATGAAGGGAAAGTCGAGGGGCAAATAATAATGTTGTGTAGAGTAGTAGTAATATTTAGTTAACCCAATAAGCACCATGACGCCTTTTTATCTTTGATTCTAGCTATAATTTGATGATTTTATGCACTTTAATGCCCCTTTCCCACTGGTGCGACAACTCACGATTTTCGTCGCCGATGACTTAGTTTTGTCAAATTCGCAAGAATACGTGCGACGTTCACGATTTTGATCGTTTCAAACAGATGACAAATTATACTCGGCGAAGATGTCGCCGATGTCGGCAACGCAATCGCCGACCTTCTGCGACGTTATCGGCGAAGTGAGCGATGTTTCGCCGATGTTTCTGCGAGGCATGTCACATTTTCAAAAATATCTTGCGAAATCATGCGAGGATGAAAGAAAACTCGCCGTATGTTCTGCGACGTCTTCAGCGATTCAAGCGATGGTTCGGCGTTTACTTCGGCGAGGTGATAAGATTATTTTTTAAAGGCACATATTCTTGCAATAAATGAACGATTCCTCGTCGATCATCGGCGTTGCCATCGCAGATACGCAGCCGAGGTGTCCGAACAAGATCGGCGAGGTGTGCGCACCTGAGCGAATGTAACGTGAATGTGCTAATTGCAGAGTGGAATTAGCATATCACGTTACAATCGGTCAAGGAAATAGCCCCCAAACCCACCCCATATCTCGTTACAATGGGTCAAATAAACATGCCCCCACCCACCCACAACCCCCCAAACTATTTTTGTTGTATATAAAGACATTGACATGGCCCCAGAGCTCATTCTACATTAACCTCGACCACAACGTGCCTGTAAAATTTAGAGATGGTGAGACATACGCCGCATCTACGCAAAAGCGATGTACTGTACGTGTTCGTATGGACCTTATTAACCTTCTAGCACACAAATAATAACATGAAAAAGAGAGTCAATAAAAATGTCTCCTTGGTCTTTTCAGAATAAGTCCGTCTCATAAAGTGTCATAATAGTTTGTGTTTATAGTTCGTGTTTATCTGTTTATCGCTCACTTCCCCTCTGCAACTCTCTCTTTCTATCTATCTATCTCTCTAATGCATCTACTTAACTCCCTTATACATTAACATAACTATGTCTTATTTGGACTTTTTGTAATCTTTGAATAATTTCTAATGCGATGGAATTGAAAAATATAATATCCTTGCAGCACATAGATAAACAATAAATAAGATAGTCAACACAATATTTCAACCCTCCCCTCCGTCTTGCTGTGCGAGGGAGGCGCTGAGCTTCGGAGACCTGAAGATTTACGTTTGATAGATTTTTTTTTCCCCACGGTATACACAAAACGATGGGAAATATTGTAACATGTTTTTAATTGACATTTGTGTCGTGTTTGCTGATTATGAGTTGGTGGAAAAAAATCTTTAATTCCATCATATCGGAAATGATTCACAGATTATATAGAGACCAAAATTAATAACATACAGTTTTAAGTGTGTTCAATAGTTTTGCATTATCAATAGGGTGTAGCACAAGGCTTATCAACATCATCACAGTAACAGGGTCGGGTTGAGGCCGGGACGACGGGGAGGGGAGGGGAGGGAGTAGGCCTACAGCGTCCGGGATATTTTTTTTTTTTTTTTTTTTTTTTTTTTTTTATTTGAAATTTATCATATTAATGACAAATACCACCCTTATTATGTTTTCAGGGACAGTACAGCACATAGTAATTAATATTAACACAATAATTAAAAGGCGCAGGCTTCAATTCATCCATATAATGCTGGTTCGCTCTCGCTTGCCAGGAAGATATCAATACTTGGATGGGGATAAACGTCTTAAAACAGTTGGCTGAATGGGGCTGAATGGATACAAACCAGAGAAAGAGAGAAAAGGAGAGAAAGAGAAATAAAAACAGGTGAACCCCCCATGAGAGGTGTATAGAAAAAAGGGTTGACAGGTTCACTATAGGCCTAATCATTTTTTTTTACCCACCTCGCCGAAGGTGCTCTTTGGCCTCGGCAGGTGTGTCTTGAGCATTCTGCGACGTCGCAAGGCCCTTCGCATGCCTCGTGCGGAGCATACCCCTGGCGGGTATACTCTCGGCGAGTATTCGTGCGCACGTCGACGACTAATCGACAAGGAAATCGCCGATGATTATTGCGCATCGTCGATGTTCTCGGAACATCCGAGAGCATCGGCGATCCATCGTGAGACGTTTTGGAAAATTTCAACTATTTTTTTCGTGCGACAAACTCTGCGATGTCTCGCCGATGTCGCAGATGATCGCAGAAACCCTCGCAGATCCCTCGGCGATGCTCGACGATGCTTGCGAGGGTAACCAATCCTCGTGAGTCCTCGTCCAAATATTTGAACTGTCCGAACATTTGCGACGACCCGCGAGGGCCCTTGCGAGCACTTGAGAGGCCTTGAGAGTCAAACGATTTTTCATGAGAGGTGTTGAGACATGTCACGAATGTTCCAATTTATTGGTGTCGGCGACGAAAATCGTGAGTTGTCGCACCAGTGGGAAAGGGGCATAAGAAGGACCTATGTTACTGAGAGCGCTTATTGAGATCGTATTTTTCCCATTTGAGTTGATTATTAACTTATTAGATTATTAGATTATTAACTTATTAACTATTAAGGGGGTAGTGCTTGGTTTTTGGTCTATAAATTCCTTCTAAAATTAAAGGCTCGCTATCGCTCGCCAGGAAAAATTTGGCACCTAAAGGGCACGAAAAGTCATAATATTGACAACAAAATGAGGCGAAAAGTATCAAAATCGCCAAACTAACAAAACAAACGTCTTAAAACCTCAAAACTAATATGCTAAACATGAGGGAGAAGGAGGTCCAGAAAAAGCGAGTACTACCCCCTTAAGAAAATTGCCTAATGGTAACCAGAATATGATGAATATTACGTAATATTGGTGAAGGGGGTTAATACTCCTGTATCTACATGTAAGGGGAGGTGGGCTGGTTTTTAGGTCTCCCCTCTCCCTCATGTATAGCCCCATTAGTTTTGATATTTTAAGACGTTTGCCCCATTAGTTTGACGATTTTAACACCTTTCACCCCGTTTCCTTGTCAATTTTAAGACCTATCATGCCATTTAGGTGTCGATTTTATCCAAGAATAACAGCGAGCCTATGATTTTAAGAAGAATCGGCCTTCAGCCTGAACATTTTTCTACCGAAAAATGTAAAAATTTATCTTTGTCTAGGGGGTGTTTTCTTTTTAGCTTGATGGAGGTCTAGCGAAGAAACTAAAAAAATATATATAGAAAGATAAGTAAACACGCAAATAAATGAACCCATCCCTCCTTAACCCACAGGACCCCAGCGCCGCAGCGTATGCGTCGGCAATGTATGTAAGGCTAAACCCCAGCGACGCATAGGGTGCATCACGGTTAATTACTCCGGTCTTATGGCATCTAGAGGGCTCAGATTTGTATGGGAACTGTGTAAGTATCCCACGCACCTATGCCGATGGTTGAAAACCCTCAAAGTCCAACCACGTGTGCGTGAGCGCGCAGAAACATGTTTTTACATGTTTTTGCCTACCCATTCCCCATGTTAATTCCGACTTTCGGGCACCCCTTAGGACCCCTTAATGACCTAGGGGATCGTTTTTTTTATGTTTTCCTTAACTTCTAACCCATTCCAGGTTTTTTCTGATTTTTTTTTTCTGACAACCTGCTGGGCCTGGAGTGTACATTTATATTATATTGCCTGGGGCTCAGTGGGTTAAAACAGTTTATCATCATGGTTTTCGGCGAACTATTGATTTCAACTATACGACTGGTCACAGTTGGGTTGTATAAAATATAATGCGTTCTCCGGTATGATTCTCAGGACAAAATCAGATGACAAACTCTTTCTATTTACTGTTAACTCGCGCACCAAACACATTCTATTTTCTTTTCTTTTATTTACTGTATATATTTTGTTTATCCTCATTTATTTATATATTATGTTTTATATATCTATCTATCTATCTATTGCCTGACGCCATAAGCCCCGAAGGGGTGGCCACGAACGAACCGCCCCCATGCACCTCTGTCCCCAGTTAGTCGACGCCCCTCCTCCCAACCAGCATCGCCTTCATCCATATACTTCCTCACTCCATCCTTCCACCTCTCCTTTGGTGCACCTCTCCCTCTCTGTCTTTCCACTTCGCTCTCGTACACCCTCTTAATCATTCTCTCGCTTTCCATACGTTCCACATGGCCGAACCATCTCAAGTTGTTCCTTTTCACACTTTCCAGCACATCTACCTCCACACCACACCTCCTTCTTATTTCCTCATCCCTCTGTCTATCCCTCCATGTAACTCCGCACACACTTCTCAAGTAACTCATTTCCACCGCTCTCACTCTTGGTTTGAGTCTCTTCCCGAACGTCCATGCTTCGCTTCCGTTATAGACCGGGAGCCCGGGGGAGTCTGGTTAGCTGGAAAGGTAACCAATTTTCTTTCCCACCAAAGTATCACCTATCAATGCTAATGTATGGAACTGGACCCTTGCCAGCCACGCCCAAAAATTGCAAAACCCCAGAAGTGACCTAGATCAGCTCATGAGGTAACCACTTCAAATCACTTGCAAAATCTTCTGCAGGATCCCAGATATCATGAATGGCCACTTCCAGTAATTTTCAGTGATGGGGTACACTTGCCAGCCACCATTAATTAGCCCCTCAAAGCTGAACTAGATCAGCTCATGAGGTAACCACTTCAAATCACTTGTAAAATCTTCTGCAGGGTCCCAGATATCATTAATGGCCACTTCCAGTAATTTCCAGTGATGGGGTACACTTGCCAGCCACCATTAATTAGCCCCTCAAAGCTGAACTAGATCAGCTCATGAGGTAACCACTTCAAATCACTTGCAAAATCTTCTGCAGGGTCCCAGATATCATGAATGATCACTTCCAGTGGTGGGGTACCCCCGCCAGCCAAAACCAGAACTGACCTATTTCGACCCAAGAGGTAACCCTTTCGAATCAATTGGAAAATATTCTGAAGGGGAATATGTGGTATAAACATAATAATGTATTGTTATATCAGATTTTTACTGGGTTTGACTGGCTATTTCGTGGACTCAATCTCAACTGGGCAGGACATTAATTTACACATACACACACATACAGAAACATGCAGGGGTAAAATTACAGCACAGAAGGACATTTATAATTAGTATATTCAATATCTATCTATCTATCTATACAGTATATATATAGACAGTATATATATATATATATATACAGTATACTGTATATATAACCCGTAACGGAGATGAAAATAAAAAATAGTTAAGACTTTGTTTTGCCCCTTTTAGGCAATAATTAATATACACAGAATAGCACTGTTGATTTCTCGACTATTAGAGTTTATCATAGGTTAACCATCAATCATAAAAGCGCACTTAGGAGTCTTGGAACATAGACACAATAGGTCACGAAAGCACTTCTAGAACAGAGTTAGTACGAGTTGAGAAATAACACAATTCATCAATCACATATCACTTTATCATGGGGGACGCAGTAAAGAAAGGTGTCACTGAGAATGAGTTTATGTGTAAGGTTGGTGGATGTGTGGGGCTGTATGGAAACATATAGATAGTCTCACGAGGAGTCTATGTACAAAATATTTCACCTTACAATGATAGACAAATGTGGTTTGTGTCCTCAGCTATAGAAGCCTAACAAATGAGAAGGAAGGTCTGGTATATAGCCTTCAATTAGCTAAGTCTTCGTTCTTGAGTCGTGGTCCAACATCTATGGATCTTCTCTTGGCTCGTCCTTGTAGTGGCTCAACGGCAGGGATGGTAGTGGACCTCCGAAGGCGTCCTTGGAATGGCTCAACGGCAGGGTCGGTAGTGGTCCTCCGGCAACGTCCTCCAGCAGGTCTCGACACACTGGACTCCTTGCTATCCAGGGGATAGGTCAGGAGGGCCAGTTCTGGCGACCTAGCAGTTTCGCTGCTCGAGTCAAGGATGTTGCACTGACCAATGTTCCGGTAACAAACCTCTACCCAAGGCTGGAAACTAACCAACTGCATGGACCAGTGTTCTGGCAGTGGGTTAATACCCAGGTGCCAGGTCTGAGAGCAAACTGACTGCACGGACCAGTGTGTTGGCAGTAAGCTAGTGTTCAGGGCTGAGAATCAACAGACTGCATGGACCAGTGTGCTGGCAGTAGGTTAATACCCAGTTTCTGTGAAGTAACTGGATCAGTGTGCTGGCAACTTTTGTCACTCCCAGAGTCGGTAAGGTAACTAAGTTGCGTGGACATTTATCATAATAATATTAATAATATTTATTCAGTTAGCAATTTACAGAGTCGGTACCACATAGTATGTTACAAATATGACATGTACCAGCTTTGCATAATTCCAGCTAAGGATAGCCCAATAAGGCCGTTAGGCGTATTTCCATTGGGGTCCTTGTGGGATTAGGTTAGCTGGGGAAATGGGGAGGATAAAGAAATAGATACTTTAGAGAAAGTATTTCTAGGGGGTTATTTTAAGATACCTTACATCCTATAGTAAATATCAGTAATCCGTAATCAGTAATAATTTCCGTTTGGTTTGTCTATCTCTTATGTCGTATTTAGTAGTAGACATAAGCTTGGTGCTCCCTTCTCGCAGCTGTCCGGTTCAGGTGTTCCTTCAGGCTACGTCTGAAGGAATACAGTGTTCTCTTTTCACGGACTGACTGGGGTAGGTCGTTCCAGTCTTTGATGGCAGTGAAGAAGAATGTTTGCTTACCCTGTCCTTGGATTCTTGGGACCTTAAAATTAAACATCCTGTTTCTTGTATTATGTCCACTCCTCTCATTATACAGTGCTGCACGGTAACTAAATTGCACGAACCAGTGTGCTGGCAACTTTCGTCCCTAAAAAGTTTTCTCTCTTATGGTCTGGTTTGAGGTTATGTTGTTGTATTCCTATTTCCTTGGGGTGTTGGATTGTCTCTAGAGTGTTTTTTTTCTTCTTCCTCTGAATTTTGTGGTCTCTTCCCGTTTTCCTTTCTTTTTTCTTTCATTCTTTCTTGTTGTCTTCTTTCCGTTCTTGCTGGTTTCCAATTTTTCTTTCTCTCTTCTGTCCTTCTTTCTTGCTGTCACTTGTGTCCCTTTTTAAACTGTGCTTTTGTCTGTTTTCTTCTCTTCTCCTGATCTCTCGTATTTCACTTCCCTCGTCAGGGAAGATGCCACGGCCCTGTGGCTGGTGGTCGAACTGGACAGTGTTGGACGTTGACCAGGCTGGCTCTGCGTGTCTGAAGAGATTCCACCACTTCTGTGAGCACTTATAAGGGGGCGATGTTGGGGTTTATGCAGACAGACAGGAATCTTGTTTCGGTTGAGGAGTACAGGGCACGGTGAAGGTGGTCCGGGAAACGGAAGCGAGTAATATCGCCATTTTTGTTGTACCAGAATACTTTTTTGACAAATGGTGTTGTGGAAGGCATGGTGGCAGGTACAGGGGGCAGTGATGGTGTGAAGGTTGGAAACAGAGTGTCGTTTGGTGACCTGACAGTGTTGAGGTGAATGAGAGGTGCGGCCGCTAAAGTACCAATGAGACCCAAGCGGTGATAATTGGTGCTACACGTTGGTACATTTGTGTTAGTTTGAGCGTCTTTTAACTTGAATTATGGCATAATGTGATGAGGGGAGGGGTGAAAAGTGATAGAATTAATGGAGGAGGGGGACTTCAGGTGTTTTGGTGATGAAGGTGGGGTAAAATAAGCTTGGGGTTTGGATACATGGCCGGATTTAGTGAGCGTGGGGATAGGTTTATACTGTTTTCTAGAAGATGAAGATGTAGAGGAGTGAGGTGATGCAGGGCTGGGAGGTGGGGGTTAGGAAGGGGTGGAATAGGAGGAGGTGGGGAAGGGGGTCGGGGTGTTAGCTGTCGAGGAGGGATGGGTGGAGGAGTAAGAACACGACGAGGGACAGGTGAGGTGGAAGGGAGAATAGTTAAGGGGATGGTAGTGGAATATTTTCTGGTGATAGTTGGGCTAGGTTGACTGGAGGGGTAGGGACATCGAGGTGGGGCTAGGTGAGTAGGAAGAGGGGGTAGAGAGAGAGAGGAATAGTAGGAATCGAACAAGGATGGGCGGTATGGGAGGGGGGGAATGGTTAGTCGAAAAAGCGGCAGAAGAAGAGGTAATAATAATAATAATAATAATAGTTCTTAAAGCTAGCGCATGCTAAGCTAGCTAAGGATTGCTCAATAAGGCCGATTAGGCGTATTTCCATTGGGGTCCTGTACTACTACCCCATCCCTTTGCTCATGAGGGATGGTAACGACTCAGTGCTTGTGAAAAATCTTTAATGCGCCGAGCGTGGGCGCGAACCCGGGCCTTCTGGGTGAAAGTCCGAGACGCTAGTCACTACACCAAGCGAGCCGCTTGACAGTGGTTTACTTTATCTAGAGGTAAAGGGGGTAGAGGATGGGGGGATGTTTTCTGGCTGACGGATTTGGATAGAGGTTTGATTTGGGGGGATTTGCGTCGCACAGGTATTTTAGCTTAAGTTCGGTAAGATGGTGAGGGTGGCTTAGTAGAGGTAGAAGGTTTAGGCAAAGATTATAAACGTTTGGGAAGAAAGGGGGAGTGAGCGAGTTTGGGTTTGGTAGAGGTGGAGAGAGAGGAAGGAGGAGACTGATCGGGAGCAGAGGGGGGTGACGAGGAAGGAGGGGGGTTGTTGCTGAAGTGACGCGAGGTGAATGTCTGAGGGTGAGTGTGAAGCTGGGAGAGGGGGGACGTATGAGAAGATATAGGGGCGGTTCGGAGTTTTGTTTGCGAACTAGAGATGCTTTCGTGACGTGATCAGTTTGAACATTGAAGTGGTAAGTTTGAGATGATTGATCGTGTTTCGGATTATCAGGATTAACACCTAACGAGCGGCCTAGGCAGTAAATAATATGTAGCCACCAGCGGGGTGTTTTTACCCAAAATAGGACTGTTTACGTGATCATTTTCATGCCTAAATAAGACACAGAGCGTAAAACAAGTATCTATCCCTGAAAGGGCATAAACAGAGCTTTCCAATGACACCACAACGATCCTTGTATGACCGCTAGTTTTCTTGCAACAACCGCGCAACACGAGTGCAAAAACCATGTAATTCGGTACTTTCTCCATACAATTCACTATGTAGCGAGTGTGAGAGGGTGGAGGAGGGTGGGATTCATGTCAGTTGGTCCACCGCGGTGGTCTGGAGCAGTCATACGCTCGCTACTCTCCTGCCACCACTTGTCTCTCTCTCTCAGCAACATTACGTGCTGAAATTGCCACTCGACTTATGTTGTGAGCCGCCACATAGTCCAAATTTCTTTCACTCGACATATGATGCGCGCCGCCAGTTAAGGGTTAATAGCAGGTTCAAAGGAAAACAGCATGTATATTCTTACATAACGGTTACGGTAAATTCTTGTCTTGCCATAATAGTTTATTATGACCTGGAACGGGTTCTGGAATTTTGTGATGGTGTAAGGACCGATGTAATGGGGCTCTAGCTTATTTGTAATGGGTAGTTTGGCAATCATTACTTGGTCCCCGATTTCAAAAGGCATTCTGGTGGTGAGGCATCCTTTTATAGATCTTGGTAAGTCTGGTGCAGATGGTTCTTGAGGTGTTTCAGAGAGTCTTTAGAGATATGCAGAGTCGTTGGTGGTTGGGCAAGTTGACGGAGGGGCATCAATAGAGGCGCTTCTCCAAATACTCTTTCGTGGGGGGTAATGCCGTCGACTTTCGGGCAAGTATTCATACCCCACTGAATGATTTTTACTTGTGCAGGCCAGTCGTTGGAGTTGAGGGCAATGAGTCTGGTCCGAAGTTGGTTTGCTATGCTTTTATGCTGAGCTCGCAAACAACGTTTCCTTGAGGCCAACATGCTGAGGAGTGTGATATTTGGTACCCGAAGATGTTGGATATTTGTGTCCAAATCTGGCTAGAGAATTCGGCAATCTTGATGGGGCATCTGTGGTGGTGTGTAGTTTGCCCGGTCTGTAGAGGAAAGAACGAAAATGGTTGAGGGCCCATACAGCTCCCAGGCACTCACGTTTGGTGGCAGCATAATTCTTCTGTGCCTCATAGAGTGTTGAGCTTGCACAGACGATAATGTGTTCCTGTCAGTCTTGAACTTGGCTGAGGATGGTTGCGATAGTTATGAGGGAGACGTCGGTATAGAGACGGAAAGCGGCTGTTGGGGCTTGTACTAATTTGTTTTTTAATCTCTGGAAGGCTTGATGACGTTGTGCAGTCCATCGGAATGGTTCGTCTTTATTTGTTAACTTGTGTAAAGGCTTGGCGATGACAGCAAAATTCTTGACAAAACAACGTTAGTAGGTTGCCATGCCTAGGAAAGATCGAACTCCCTTTATGTCCGTTGGTAGTGGTTGGGCGGAAAAATTAGCCAAATAAGCCACATAATATTTGTACGCTATATCGAATATAATAACTATAAATGTCCTTCTGTGTTGTAATTTTACCACTGCATGTTTGTGTGTGTGTCTGTATGTATGTGTAAATTCATTTCCTGCCCAGTTGAGATTGAGTCCACGAAATAGCCAGTCAAACCCAATAAAATCCTGATATAACAAAAAGTTATAATGTGTATATCTCACATGCCCCAGCAGAAGATTATCCAATTGATTTGAAAAGGTTACCTCATGGGTCGATCTAGGTCAGTTCTGGGTTTGGCTGGTGGGGGTATCCCACCACTGGAAATGACTGGAAGTGGTCATTCATGATATCTGGGACGCTGCAGAAGATTTTACAAGTGATTTGAAGTGGTTACCTCATGAGCTGATCTAATTCAGCATTGAAGGGCTAATTAATGGTGGCTGGCAGGTGTACCCCACCACTGGAAATTACTGGAAGTGGCCATTCATGATATCTGGGACTCTGCAGAAGATTTTGCAAGTGATTTGAAGTGGTTACCTCATGAGCTGATCTAGGTCACTTCTGGGGTTTTGCAATTTTTGGGCGTGGCTGGCGGGGGTACCCCACCATGGGAATTTACTGGAAGTGGCCATTCATGATATTTGGGACCCTGCAGAAGATTTTGCAAGTGATTTGAAGTGGTTACCTCATGGGCTGATCTAGATCAGCTTTAAGGGGCTAATTAATGGTGGCTGGCAGGTGCAACCCACCAATGAAAATGACTGTCATCAACCATGTTTCATACATTGGGTTATGGCAGGTCCATTATAGTTATTTAGAAGGGGTTTATGTGCAAAGCTGATCTAGATCATTTTTGGAGTGGATATAATCCACTCTCCTGGCCACATCCACCACAGCAAGCCTGCCAGTCGTCCAGTTCCATACAGTACATTAGCATTGATAGGTGATACTTTAGTGGGAAAGAAAATTGGTTACCTTTCCAGTTAACCAGACCCCCCCGGGCTCCTACTCTAGTAAGTTAGTGTCGGGATTACCACACTGTCATGCAAGGACTTCTTCACTTCCATACTGACCACCCTATTTCTTTTTACTGCTTTCAACGTTCCTACAACCCTCTTCCCCTGTTGCACCCTCTCCCGCACTTCTTCATCCATAGTCCCCATCTTTACTCAACACACTGCACAGATACTTAAAAGAGCTGACGATCTCCATAGCCTGACCGTTCAACTTCACCTCACACTCTGTGACTTCACCCCTTTCGAAGACCATAACCTTGCTCTTCCCCACATTTACCTTCAAATTGCGTTTTTCGCACACTGTTCCAAACTCATTTACCAGACCCTGCAACTCCCATTCATTAAAGCTCATCAGAACGGTATCATCCGCAAACAGCAGTATAGGCAACTTCCACTCATTTTCCTCCCTTTTAAGCGATACAACAACATCCACTGCTCTTCCTAGTATTTCTTTCATGACTCCATCCATATATACAGTAAACAACCACAGGGACATCACACACCCCTGTTAAATATATACATATGTTTAATATATATATATATATATATATATATATATATACACAGTATATATATATATATATATATATATATATATATATATATATAATTATATATATATATACAAATATATATATATATATATACAGTATATATATATGATATATATACTGTATATACTGTATATATATATATATATATATTGTGATGCCTGCAGCTTGGCAGAACGCCATGTGGGCTCAGCCGCTCGCTTGGCCACTCGCTAGCACTCGCCGGGGCAAGGTATTTGGCTACAGTCTATCTACAATGTTGTTCTTTCTTTCAAAGTGTTCGTGTTGTTGCAGACAGTCCCGTGGTGGTCTTTATTTTCGTCTGTGACAAGGGGAAGCATTTTATATCATGAGTAGAACATAAGATGCATTGTGTATAGTTAAGGAGAGAGAATAATATAGGCAGTGGGGTGGTAGTGTGTGCATGCGTATACATGTGCTGCCTCCCCCCTCGCTTTGTAGGCTCGCGCGCGTGCCGTCCCACGCCTCTTGATTGGCTGGTGGTTCCTGGCACCTTCTGCAGCCCTGCTGCCTGGTGACGTAGCAGCCTGTGATTGACTGACCACCATGCCTTTGTGTGTGATCCTGGAGGGGTCTCGAGGAGTTCCTTCCTCAGAGCTCCTCTTAGTGCTGTAACGCTAACATCCCTTTGCAATCTATCAGCCCACCTCACCCCCCTATTGCGAACTTTCTCTACCACTTCTTACCTTCTTTTCTCTCTATATCCTACTATTAATTAACTGCCCTTCCCCTTGACGTTGATTTCATATATCCGTCACTGTATTATACAGCGAGCTCTCAGAGATATATGTAATTAGTTAGGCATTTTGGATCAGAGGGTTATCCATTTTGGCTTGGGGAGGTTTGACATACTCATCGTGTTGCCCCTACCTTATTTTCTTGGGTGTCTGCCAGGTCAGTCGATGCTAGACTGGTGAGAGGCTATCAGGTTACAGTTTCCTATGAGCATAGACTACATTGAGCCTATGCAACTGTACCGGATACCTGCGGAGGCCTAGGTCATTTTCTTGTCTGTGTACCTTAGAGCCTAGCACTGTGTTGGCGTGAGGGCGTTTGCCTAGTCCACCCAGCACTGTGCTAGCTCGTTAGCTTTTGACTTAGGAGGGTCGCCAGGAGAGAACCAGGTACACGAGACCTGGATCTCTCAAGAGAGCACCCCGTCAAACGAGGTGGTCCCCCTTAACCACCATTATGTTATTATCATCATATTCTGGTTATCATAGACGATTTTCTCTAGTTTATAATCTGCCTATACTACTCAAATGGGTAAATACGATCTAAGTAAACCCTCTTAGTAACATAGGTCCACGTCATACAGAACTCGAATCCACCAGAACCCACCAGAATGAATTCAAAAATTCAAATTTTAGCCACTTCTTCCCGATTCTGGTCTATTCTTGTACGTGTTCTGGTTAGATTATTGTCTATTATTGTGATTCGAGTGATGTTCTAGTCGTCACTCCATTGATCGAGTAAGTGAGCAAAAAGTTAGTGCAATGTTAATTTTCTACGATTTATCGAGTGAAAAAACCGTTAAAAATTATCGAGTTACATTCTAGTCTTATTCTGGTCGCATTCGAGTCGCATTGCAGTCGCATTCTACCTATTCTGGTCATGTTCTGATGTAATTTTTATAGTCGATGCCGACTCGAATTACTTGAATGTAACTCGATGCCACTCGATAATGACCGGAAGTCAACTGGATGACAAGTTGATTATTCCACTTTAAAATTGAATGTAATGGAATGAGAGTTGAATATAACCCGAATATAGAAGAATACAACTGGATGCCGACTAGAATATGACTGGTAGATGACTGCATACTTCCTTGATGTATCGAGTGTACACTGGATGTCGACTCGAACATGACTAGAAGTACTAGAATACAAGTGGAATCCAACTAGAAGGTAATTGGAATACAACCAGTTATTAGTTATTTAACATGCCATCATCATTAACTTTGTCAATGTTAATTAGAGACACAATTTTTTTTTTTTTTTAAATTTCCATTTATGTCAAACTTTGAGTATATATAAGAACATTAAAACATAAGAAAATGGGAGTATGCAGAAAGCCGATTGGCCTAAGCAAGGGAGATCCCTGTCCCATCCAACCCAAATTACAAAGCCCAATTATAGGCTCAACACTCTAATCCCCTGAGGATCATCTGAGATTACGCACCCTGCTGATTCCCCTTAACTTTGAACGAAAATTGAAGTCTATTTAGAACATACATTTGCCAGACATTTACTACTTTACAGATAATTATAACCGAATTCTTACACTTTGTTAACCACTATTAATATTAAAAATGTTAACTTGCAACACTTTGTTGTAAATAAGGCAGAGTAATGTTTATGTACTAAAAATTGTATTGCTCATTTTGTAACGATAATATGTTTGACACACAGCTACGACAGGGGGAGCAGGACCTAGAGGAGCTGTACCGGAAGTGGGAGAGGAGCCGCAACATAGACAGCCCAGCCGTCGGTTCGCTCAAGATCTTCCACCAACTGGTGCAGAAGAACCTCACTGACCTGAAGCCTGCACTCGTGGAGCAGTATGAGATGGAGGTTATGCGGTACACAAACGCTATGATGGCACACAACCGGGGGGAAGGACCCATGCCCCATTTCAGCCCCATTCAACACGAGTCCCCTAACCATCCACCTACGACGCGACGAGCACAGACGCCAAACCCCTACATACTCGAAAACCTTTCTGTTGCTGGCCCTTCCTACAACCATGGTGGCAAACAACCACACCAAGCCCCCGGCACACCACGAAACTGGAGGAGCTATGGTCCTTCAGTGGGACGTCCGGAGGCCACGCCCGTGGAGCATGGGAGGGCCGGCAACCTGGTGGACGTTTCACCTGGCTTTGTGGACAGGATCATCGAAACCTTCCACCCATAACATCTCAACCTCTCTACCACACTTTACCTCTTTTTTGTTAATATTGAATTCAACTTATGTACCATATTTAAATAAAGTATATTTTTATTTGTATGATTGTGTGGTGATTTCTCCTAAATATAATTTTAATCTTGTTGGAATTTTTTAAACTGCCATTATATTTATATAAAAGATGAAACAGCTATCAGTAATATAATTGTGAAACTAATGAAATTCTAACTAATACAATTAATTTCAAGAAATGGCACAATACAAATAATGTCAAGTAGAAATATGTGATCGAGTAGGTAAGATGCAAACATGATACCAATATCTTATAAATAGAAGATTGTGAACAATTTAACTTGAATCAAAGGAAAGACATGACATGGGTATATGTTAATGCAAAGGTATTGAACAGAGAACTTGACATTTATGTCCACACACTTAGAAAATTGGGCTTAAATTGTGTGGCCTATATGGCGTTGCAGGTATATTCAACAGAGAAGTTTAATATTTTCGATACTTACACAAAATTATATGTCATTGCAATTATATTGAAGAGAGAACTTAGAAATCTTTTGACACTTATAACATTGGGTTCAAATTGTGTATGGTACATGTCATAGCAATTATGTCTACAAGAGATCTATGAAAAGACTTGGAAACTTATAAAATGCCATCGAGTGTAGTGTGGTATATGTCATTGGAATAACATTTCTTTGGATACTTTTAGGTCACATGCAAACATGATAGTAATATCATATAAATTGCACATTTATGAACCAATTAACTTTAATAAAATAAATTACATGACCTGGGTAAAGTTTAATGCAAAGGTATTGAACAGATAATTTTTTTTTTTTTTCTATATTCCAACTTACTTCCTCTCGGGCATAGGCTGAGAGCCTTAACATTCACTGCTTTACAATGAACAGTGAAGCCCGTGAGGTCTTGTTCCAGTCTAGGGAGTGAGACATGTGAAGCACGTAGAGTACAACGAGCACCTGCCATCTTGCCTTCACATGAGGCACGGTGCTCACTCATGGCCCGAAACGACCCCATCTCTGAAGCCACCTCGTTCCCGTGCTTCACTGTCTCATCCCCTACACTCGGACTCTCACACATACACACACACAACGCCACCTGTTGAGCAGATAACTTAACATTTATGTCCACATACTACTGGTGTGCCTGTGAACCAATCCTCCCTTTATATACTCAAAGGTTCCTCATCGAGTCACCTTCTGCCTATTCGAATCACGTTCCACTTATGTTCGAGTTACGTTCAACTTAGTTCTACTTACGTTCGACTTAACTTCATGTAATTCTGGTCATGATATACTGACATTCCGGTGTTACGTCCTGGGATATATAAACACTGGGCTCTTTCTATTGGACTAGGTATGCGGCAACAAGCAACAACGGAAAACTCTAGATCCAACCCTTATCTATAAATCCAGGCAACAAACCACCCTAAACCGTCAAGAGTCCTGCCTGGACAACGAGGTATCCTATGACTCGGTTACAGGGTGCACACACTATAGACTGCTGATAGTCAAGCAGGCTATATAAAAGATCACACAATTAAGTTGACTTTAAAGCTTCAAGGAAAAGATAGATAACGGAATTAAATTGCAGAACCAATTTAATAACAAACTAGAAGAAAGTACATTTAACGTTACGTTAATTAATACAACTAATCACCCCTGCGTGAAAGAAGGTGAAAGCAAACAGTCCTCAAAACATCGTACAGGTAGACAAGATGCGGGTTTCTAAACTGCATGCGGCTACTGTAGGATCTGATGCTTAGCAAAGAAAGTACGTTACGGATTTAGAGAACTCTTAACTCATAAGCAGGAATAAATACTAGTGATAGGCCATACAGTGTATAATGGCATAGGTATAATTAAATAAAGGCAGCAACTCGCAACATAATCACATACAGGTGTGCTTCTCACTCTTAGTCAGGCAAGCCTGCTCGGACAGAGTCTCTAAGCCACACCCTGACTCACAATGCTCACAAAAACGGTAAACTGTGGCACAATAACAAGCATACAGAGATGATAAACCCCTAGCTGTTAATCTGCCAGGTGGCAGAGGTCTAGCCGGAAGGATATAGGCTTCGGATACCCGGGCTGAGCCACCTGCTCTAGCCTAGGGACGTTCCCAAGTCTGTGCGCCAAATTACTCTAATTGAAAGGGTGCTCTCTTGAGAGACTCAGATCGCAAGTATCTGACTCTCTCCTGGCGACCCTAAAACAAAAGCAAGACGTGCTAGCGCAGTGCTGAGTGGACTAGGCAAGGGCCCTCACACAACACAACACTAGACACACAGGGACACAGACAAGAAAATGCCCCCAGACTCCCACGGGTATCCTAGTAAAGTCGTGCGGGTCCACAGGACTCGCACCAGCAGACTTTACTTAAAGGATCGCAAAAAACCTCCTCTCCGGTCTAGCCCCTGCTAACCTGACACAAGAACACACTAGCAAGCATGAAACCACCAAATATGAGACAACAAAAAAGCTTCCTAGGTCTCATTAACAATTACGTCTCTGCATAAGGCCCAAAATCCTATCTAATTATCTGAGAGCTCGTCGTTAATACAATAATAGATATAAGGTCTATCAAGGGGATGGGATAATTAAATAGATTGGTGAAGTAGTGGAAGGAAGTTATACAAAGTAAGAGAGAAAGTTTCTAAGTGGGGTTGAGAGGGATAGATATCAAGGGGGTCCGAAGGGTACGACAGTGAGGTGAGCTCTGAGTCTTGAATCTGTCTGGACCCCACCCTAGGCATGCAAAATATATCCCATACTTGGCAACACTCAACACAGTTGCCGGGTCAAAATCCTCTACCCCGTGCGTGAGTCGAAACTAAGCCTAACGTTGTGTTACGGCTGGATCGGCAATACATATTCGGGATTCTTGATCGTAGGACAGAAATGGCTTAAGTGACAACGACACGCTCGATTCCAGTCCCAAATACTATATGCTCCAGACAACAAAAGCACCAACGAGTTATCGTCTACGGTAACGAGGTACCTTAACTCGGCGAAAGTGTACAACAGGGGTAGGCTATGAGGCTAAACTCCCTCAGACATTTATAGGTTACGTTATTACTAAAGAAATGCAATACTCAAGAAACTACGTTAATATTAAGCCTCTAATAATGTAGAATAGAAGCAGGCTAAAGGTATGACAGTGAAATGCTAAATGACAAATGTACACGCCTACTTGAAAGCGCGTGCACTACACTAACTGTACCCTACTAACATGCACTAGCATGTAGCATACAAGATGTTCATGATCCAGTAGATACCTAATAATACACATGGGAGGAACATAAACAGTAGTCACTTATTATAATAATGAATCTATACTTGGAATAACTAAAAGGTTGCAGGCAACAGTACTGCGCCGGTAGCCTACTACCGCATAGGCTACTTCGCTTCTCTCACTCTGTCTCCCCTCCGAGTCCGTATGCGCCCTACGCAACAGAACTCCGGACACAGCAGCAAAACGACAGTGCAGTTAATTGATACATGAAAGTATTAATAGTGTTGTCTTGTGTGTGAGTAATGTGTATTGTAAAGTGTTATAGATATATACTTAAAGAGAGCTGCAATGCATAGTAAAATAAAGATATATCCCACTCATCATCCCCATGTGTTCTAGCTAGCAGGCCAAGTCACAGGAACAACGAGTCCCAGCACCGAAAGCGAGAACCCAGGAGAAGACTGTAGAGAACACAAGGACAGATAAATTACGTTACTCTACTATACCGGCACTACGAGCGAGCTGTAGTCTCGGGTGCTACACTCGCTCCTGGCTCGGTATGCAAATCAAGGCTAAGTACTCGTCCCTCTACAGACAACTCCTGGGCATGGTCGGGCTCTTACACATGGCACCAGTCTAGTCACAAATGGGATGATGAGCAGGGCATATAACTCGTGAACATGTAGAACGTTCACCAACTATCCTCATCAAGAAGATCGCTGTTCACATTAACCCCTTAAATCTAATACATGTAAATATATGCTTGTCCTAAGAGTAATATGAGAGGTGAGTGCTGAAACTCCTTTAGGACCTCAAGGGAAGGTTATGCATGTAAATAGAGAGAAGAATGAAATGAGAGTAATGTCGTCAGAGAGAAAGAGTGCAACCGTGAGAAGTGGGGGGAGAGAGCAAGGGATGTTAGAATCTCAAAGGTTCTAGGCAACCTGGTCATAGAACACGCAGCCAGCCTCCAGGCAATGTGCTGTACGACAACATGGGCCCAGCCCAGGCAGGCAACAATGGACTACCAACCCTATCGCGCCTAGCTATAAGGGCAAGGCTGCCAACCAGTCCATACGTCTGGCAACCACCCGGCCGGCAGCGCGGCGCGTTGCTACCCTCTTGCTCTGAAGCCTAACTCACTCTCTCTCTCTGAACTCCCATTGTCTTATCTATCAACTTCTCTATTGATACTACATATTAAATGGAAGGTCTCGACATGGCTTAAAACAAAACCCACCACTGGTTAGCACATGACGAGACCTTTGCAGAGATACAAAGAACATAGTTATAAGTTGTCACACTCAATATACATTGCGGCTGACGGTAGCCAGATCACGGGCGGTACATTCGAGTACCAAGGAGTACAATCAGGTTGCGTTGCACAGCACTGGAGTGCGTCACAGCCCCCCCAAGATTTTAGATAATCGACCTTAGAAGCATTATCAAAATCTGACAGGAAACCAACCGACCTGCTACCCTTAGCTGCCACTAATTGCAAAAGGTGCACAACAACTGAAGTGTGAATTATACATAAAACACAATATCGCATGCATCATGCTACAACAATAAAGACTTACAAAACTAAAAAAAAGAAAGAGTTTTCTCGTTTATTTTATTGTTTTATAATCTTTTTGGACGGCGTTATGATAGCCTAATTTTACTCCTGCTCAACCCACACACCGTGCACGACTATCTTGGATCATCAACCCTTGATAGACAATCTGCTATCACGTTCTCACTCCCGGCAATATGCTGAATGTTGAGATTATACTCTTGGAGCATTAGGGACCACCTGGTCAACCGCATATTCCGATTGTGAAACTGATTTAGGAATTTCAAGGGATGATGGTCCGTATAAATCGTCACTACCGGGCCTTAGGCTGGAACATAAACTTCGAAATGTTTGAGCGACAAAACGATAGCCAGAAGCTCCTTCTCTATAGTCGAGTAATTCCTTTGTGCCGAATTAAACTTGCGAGAAAAGAAGCTCACTGGGTGTTCCAAGCCCTCGGAATCAGTCTGCAGTAACACTGCCCCGGCACCCACACCGCTGGCATCAGTCGCCAGCTGAAAACTCCTGGAGAAGTCTGGGGCCCTCAAAATCGGATGTGTACACAGCAGGTGCTTGACTAGGTCGAAAGCCCTCTGACACTCCGCAGCCCAACAGAACTTCACTGACTTCGACAGTAGATCAGTTAACGGTGCTAAGACAGTAGAGTATCCCCGGATGAAGCGCCTATAATAGCCTATCATACCTAGGAACCGCATGACCTGGCGCTTAGTGGTGGGCCTGGGAAACATATTGATAGCCTATATCTTGCTCAGGGGGGGGCACACCCGGCCTAACCCGACCACAAAGCCAAGATACTGCACAGTAGCCTTTACAAACTCGCACTTCCTCAGGTTCACCACCAGCCCAGCATCGTGCAACTTCCTAAACAGGGTCTCTAAGTGCCTTAGGTGATTTTCAAAATCGTCATCATATACTATCACGTCATCAAGGTAGACCGTGCAGTTAGGGATTTCGTCACAAATATCGTTCATCAGGTTCTGAAACGTGGCAGGTGCGTTCTTAAGCCCATAAGGCATTACGTTACATTGGTAGGTCTTGCCATCTACCACAAAACCACAAACTTGCTTAGCTCGGTCCGACAGGGGTACTTGCCAGTAGCCTTTTACAAGATCAATTTTAGTAAGGTACTTTGCATTCCCTATCTTGTCCACGCTGTCGTCAACTCGAGGCAAAGGGTAAGGGTTGGTAGTGGTCAAGCCATTTAGCCTACGAAAATCTATGCAGAACCGCACCTTGCCGTCAGGTTTTGGCTGCAACGTGACGGGTGATGTCCACTTCACATAACCTTCAGTGATCATCCCTCTCTCAACCATGTACTTTAACTCCTCCCGTAAAGCTGGCAACTTTACCGGGGGCACACGGTAGGGCACTGACTTGAAGGGCACATTATCACCGACGTCCACGTCGTGCGTTACCTGAGTAGTGAGACCTGGGTGTTCGGCGAAAACAGAGGGGTATGAC
Source organism: Paralithodes platypus (assembly GCA_032716605.1). Taxonomy (NCBI): domain Eukaryota; kingdom Metazoa; phylum Arthropoda; class Malacostraca; order Decapoda; family Lithodidae; genus Paralithodes; species Paralithodes platypus. Next base: position 53,179,043 of record CM064521.1, read on the forward strand.
CTGAACAGGCCTAGGACAGCAGCACCCTGGTGCTCAGGCAGGTGACTTACAACTTGCCTAGCCTCTTGTTCAGTATTCCCCGCCCAATGTTCCGCGGAAATGACACAGTCCCAGCTATCCTCCTCAGCAGCATGACTGTCCCCACCTCCTTCTCCACCCTGGCCGCTGCAGGCCAGCACAGGGACAGTGAGAGGCTCTGAGGGGCGTCTCACATACTCTTTCATGAGGTTAACATGACATAACTGATGTTTTTTCCTACGGTCAGGTGTTGCAACGAGATAATCAAGGTCGGACAGTTTCTTAGCCACCACATACGGCCCAATGAACTTGGCAGAAAGGGGGTGTCCAGGCAAAGGTAAAAGCAACATTACCTCCTGACCCACCGAAAACTCCCGAAGCTTCACCTTGGCGTCATACTGGTGCTTCATGACCGCCTGTGCATTAACCAAGTTATTACCTGCCGCTGCCATGTAACCTATAAATGTCTGAGGGAGTTTAGCCTCATAGCCTACCCCTGTTGTACACTTTCGCCGAGTTAAGGTACCTCGTTACCGTAGACGATAACTCTGTAGGGCGTTGGTGCTTTTGTTGTCTGGAGCATATAGTATTTGGGACTGGAATCGAGCGTGTCGTTGTCACTTAAGCCATTTCTGTCCTACGATCAAGAATCCCGAATATGTATTGCCGATCCAGCCGTAACAAAATGGCTGGCTGGTCCTCTCACATTATGGCCAAAGACTAGCTGATTTGGACTGAACCCCAGGCTCTCTCCTGGGACTTCACGTGCAGCGAACAGAACATACGGCAGACCCAAATCCCAATCAGTGTCATGTTCTGCACAGTAACAGCGTAGCATACTCTTCAGGGTCGAGTGCCACCGCTCCAAGACTCCCTGACTCTCGGGATGGTAGGCTGACGACACTACAGAACATATACCGTGCAACTGAAGGGTTTGCTTGAACAATTTGGATGTAAAATTGCTCCCCTGGTCTGACTGCACCTCACGTGGAAATCCATAACGGGAACAGAACAATAATAAGTTTTTAACAACTGCCTTTGCCGAGCCGTTTCTCATGGGGTATGCGTCCGGGTATCTCGTAGCCACATCCATGATTGTCAACAGGAATTTATTGCCACTACTAGTAGGCGGGAAAGGGCCAACCAAATCTACTACAACTTTGCTGAACGGAGGCCCGGTGACAGGTATGGGAAACAAAGGTGCCTTCGGGATTGTCTGGTTAGGCTTCCCCGTTGTCTGGCAGGTCGCACACCCAGCCACCCATGCACAGACATCAGCCTTGACCCCAGGCCACCAGAAAAACCTGCCCAATGCCGCCAATGTTTTTGTTACCCCCAAATGACCCGCCACCGGCACATCATGCGCCAGACACAATAAGGACTCTCTATACTTATTTGGAACAACCACCTGGTCTACTACCCTCGCACCGCCCTCCCACTTCGATTTGGGGTCTAAAAATCTGCGGTACAATATCCTGTTGAGCCTAAAGAAATCTCCCGGCTTCGCATCCCCATCTTCCTCCAACTCTATGGCACCATTGCTATAACGAGTTAGGCTAGCGTCTTGCAGCTGCTGCTCACTAATGTCCCCGGGCGTCAATGCATCAAGATGGTTTTGTAATAAGACATTACCCCGGCTAGTAGGCTCTACTGCTTTAGTGGCTCTCGCTACAGCTCTTGCCTCACGCGAAGTCTTACCCAACTCTTCCTTGTTACACACCATCTCTGGGCCAGAGTCAACTCCCGTGTTTATTATAGGTCCAAGTACCGAATCACCGAGAAGTGCAGCAGAATCAATGTCCCTTTTCCTGCCCTTAGCAACCTTCTCCTGATCCTTCCTCCACTGTCCCCGAGGTTGAGTGCTAGGCTGTGCAGGAGCCGCAGAGCGAGATCGGGTTACCACACAGGCCATCTCATCCTGTTGGCACCTCCCAGCCCATTCCCGATTCTCACCATCCACGTCGGCCGCCCTCTCGGCAACGACTAAGGGTGGAGTCCCGGAAGTGGGCACCGCAAAGTCGTTGCCGAGAAGAAGGTCGACGCCCTCAACTGGCAAACACTCAACGATCCCTACATCCAGCTCCCTGCACACCTCTCCCACTCTCAACTCCAACCTCACAAGTGGGTATGACCTCGTAGCATTTATACCCTGCACCACAACAACTCTGGCCGCATTTATCGGTTTCCCTGTGAAGTTCCTCAACAAAGTTTGCGAAGCCCCCGTATCCCTCAACAAGTCAACCCTCCGTAGTTCACTCCCCCAGCTCACAAACCCGTGTCCCCGATGGCTACAGAAAGTGTCCCGGACAGGTGTCGAGCCTTCCGTACGCTTCTTTACCGCATGTGCCTCAGCTGCTGACAACCTACCCCGGGCAGTTGCTGCAGCCTTCAGAGACACACCGATACTGTGAACCAATGACACCGGCTTAGCGGGAGTGTTACTAGGGCACTCACGTGAATAATGGCCTAGCTTCTGACATTTGTAACATTTCACATCCCCAATGGGCTTCTTCCCTTGTGCGGGCGAAGAAGGGGCCTGACCTTTAGTAAACGGGAGAGGCTTGTGTTTGTAGGTGTTATTAGGTGCAATGCTTTTAGTGTGGTTATGTGTGTCATAGGATTTGTTATTATCGAAAACTCTGGTGGGTGGGGTATAGCGCCCCTTCTGCCCTGACTCAGCCCTCTGAGCGGCACCGCAACCACGAATCAATGATAATCTGAGGTCTGCCATCTTGGCAGCCTCCTCTACTGTCTTGGGACATTTTTCCTTAATGTTCAGCGTTAGATCGGTTCCAGTACATTTGTAAAACTGTTCCAGATAGAAAAGTTGCTTAATTTCCTCAGCCGACTCTGCGTGCTCGGACCGAAACCAGTTATTACATGCATCTGTTAAGTCCCGTGCGTGCTCCATAAAACTGACGTCGCTCTTCTTATTCACGCCACGGAACTTCAATCTATAAGTTTCGGGTTGCAGTTCGTAGGCCCGGAGCACAGCCTCCTTCACCAGTCCATACACGACACTCTCGTCCAGTGACAGTGCATCGTAGGCTTTCAACCCCTTACCCACTAGATGTGATGAAACTAATGCTGCCCATTTAACCTCCGGCCAGTCATACTCACGACACTTCTTTTCGAAACGAGCAAAAAACTCAGTCACTGCTGTCTCATCAAATGCGGGTACTAACTTAATTAAATGCGAAAGCGAGTCTATAACCCGGTGCCCACCACCGAGATGACGCCCCGTGGTCTCTACTCTAGACTTCTCGACATCCATTTCAGCCTGGTACCTGGTTGCATCCTGATTGGCTTGGATTCTAGCAACCTCTATGCGTTCTATACTAGCCTGTTGTATCCGAGTCTCCTGCAGCTTAATCCGTTCTATACTAGCCTGTTGTATCTGAGTCTCCTGCAGCTTAATCCGTTCTATACTAGCCTGTTGACTCTCTCACAACTTAAGCTTAGCTAGTTCTAGCTGAAATAACATCTCAGGAGACAGGCCTGGGGGGGGAGAGCACAAAATGGGGGATCCACACCGAGACGTGTTTACGGGTAAGCCAGCTTGCCATTGAGAACCCTCCTGCTGCATCGTGCTAAGACTCGCTGGCTGAGGGCCCAGCTCAGGGGTAGAGTGGAATGGAGGCTTGGAGGGAACCCCCCAAGACCCCACTCCACCCACCGCCCCATCGCCATCACCCAACAAACATGCCACCAAATTCTTCTTGGGCCAACTGTCAGGACAGTCCCGCCCCAAAACCGTGGCTAAACAGCGAAGACCGTAACAATCAATAGCCTGCAGGCGCTGTACGGTCAAAGGTGTCTGCAAAAATGCCCGGGCATCCCTCTCTCCACTTATAACACTCCCCTCCCTAAATATCTGCTGTACTTGCTGGTCACTAGGCTGTACCGTGTTTTCCTCCCCCGTAAATGATGAGTCATTAGACATAGTGCTGGTTATACAATTGCTGTTCAAAAAAAAAAAGTGCTTATTACTAATTGCAGTCTCGACTCACAAAATGTTAAAGATGCTTGAATGACTCTACTCTAGACACCTAACGAAACAATCTGCAAGTCCACCAATACAATAATGACACAATAAAAAATCCTCCAATATGCAAGAAAATTCTAGCCAGCTCTACTAGGTAGCATAGAATAGTTCTCCAAAAAACATGTGATAGGATACTACTGAATCTTGTGCAAGGTCGCCATTTTGTTACGGCTGGATCGGCAATACATATTCGGGATTCTTGATCGTAGGACAGAAATGGCTTAAGTGACAACGACACGCTCGATTCCAGTCCCAAATACTATATGCTCCAGACAACAAAAGCAACAACGCCCTACAGAGTTATCGTCTACGGTAACGAGGTACCTTAACTCGGCGAAAGTGTACAACAGGGGTAGGCTATGAGGCTAAACTCCCTCAGACATTTATAGGTTACGTTATTACTAAAGAAATGCAATACTCAAGAAACTACGTTAATATTAAGCCTCTAATAATGTAGAATAGAAGCAGGCTAAAGGTATGACAGTGAAATGCTAAATGACAAATGTACACGCCTACTTGAAAGCGCGTGCACTACACTAACTGTCCCCTACTAACATGCACTAGCATGTAGCATACAAGATGTTCATGATCCAGTAGATACCTAATAATACACATGGGAGGAACATAAACAGTAGTCACTTATTATAATAATGAATCTATACTTGGAATAACTAAAAGGTTGCAGGCAACAGTACTGCGCCGGTAGCCTACTACCGCATAGGCTACTTCGCTTCTCTCACTCTGTCTCCCCTCCGAGTCCGTATGCGCCCTACGCAACAGAACTCCGGACATAGCAGCAAAACGACAGTGCAGTTAATTGATACATGAAAGTATTAATAGTGTTGTCTTGTGTGTGAGTAATGTGTATTGTAAAGTGTTATAGATATATACTTAAAGAGAGCTGCAATGCATAGTAAAATAAAGATATATCCCACTCATCATCTCGATGTGTTCTAGCTAGCAGGCCAAGTCACAGGAACAACGAGTCCCAGCACCGAAAGCGAGAACCCAGGAGAAGACTGTAGAGAACACAAGGACAGATAAATTACGTTACTCTACTATACCGGCACTACGAGCGAGCTGTAGTCTCGGGTGCTACACTCGCTCCTGGCTCGGTATGCAAATCAAGGCTAAGTCCTCGTCCCTCTACAGACAACTCCTGGGCATGGTCGGGCTCTTACACATGGCACCAGTCTAGTCACAAATGGGATGATGAGCAGGGCATATAACTCGTGAACATGTAGAACGTTCACCAACTATCCTCATCAAGAAGATCGCTGTTCACATTAACCCCTTAAATCTAATACATGTAAATATATGCTTGTCCTAAGAGTAATACGAGAGGTGAGTGCTGAAACTCCTTTAGGACCTCAAGGGAAGGTTATGCATGTAAATAGAGAGAGAGAAGAATGAAATGAGAGTAATGTCGTCAGAGAGAAAGAGTGCAACCGTGAGAAGTTGGGGGAGAGAGCAAGGGATGTTAGAATCTCAAAGGTTCTAGGCAACCTGGTCATAGAACACGCAGCCAGCCTCCAGGCAATGTGCTGTACGACAACATGGGCCCAGCCCAGGCAGGCAACAATGGACTACCAACCCTATCGCGCCTAGCTATAAGGGCAAGGCTGCCAACCAGTCCATACGTCTGGCAACCACCCGGCCGGCAGCGCGGCGCGTTGCTACCCTCTTGCTCTGAAGCCTAACTCACTCTCTCTCTCTGAACTCCCATTGTCTTATCTATCAACTTCTCTATTGATACTACATATTAAATGGAAGGTCTCGACATGGCTTAAAACAAAACCCACCACTGGTTAGCACATGACGAGACCTTTGCAGAGATACAAAGAACATAGTTATAAGTTGTCACACTCAATATACATTGCGGCTGACGGTAGCCAGATCACGGGCGGTACATTCGAGTACCAAGGAGTACAATCAGGTTGCGTTGCACAGCACTGGGGTGCGTCACAGTTGCAATCAAATGCACGTGGCAACATCAGGCACGTCCCAAGCTGGACTCTCCGCGCGAAGCAATGTCCCCCAGCCGGTCTCTCTCTCCCGCTCGTCTCCTCCCACTCTCACTAGACTTACATCTTATATATTATAATGAAACAATCAACTATCGAGAATAAAATATACTAAGATGCGTTGGTTAAGAATAAGGGCAGCTTCAAGCTGTGAAACAACATAAGAATATCCCAGACATTAGTTACGTTGTCGTAGGATATATACTAAGGAAAAGCCTGCCGGCCGGCTGACGCCAGCCGGTTTCTAAACGGCTGGGCAGCCGACGCGCGCGCATGCCCGTACGTGGCTACTATGCAGAAGCGTCACACCTCCCCCAAGATATAAGACCCTTGACTAAGTTCTTCATATCTAACAGAAAGCTTCTCATAGTACCACACACTGTTGCGACACAAGGCACTATATATAAAAAATAAATAAAGACTGTTGCGCTCCACCGAGCAAGTTCAACTAACTTAGCGACAATAAGTGAAAAAATTCAACTTAGATACTGCTACAACATCTTATAAAAAATTCTACACGTTATAAAAAATAAAGAGTTTTTATAAGGTTTTTTGCTTTTTTAATTTGTTTTTTGCGGCTGAAGTACAGTGACAGCCTATTTTCCTCCACACTCAACCCTCAATCCTGTGGCAGTCTAACCAACATCATCCACCCTTGATAAAAAATCCGCTATCACGTTATCAGAACCGGCAATATGGCGTATGTCCAGATTATACTCCTGAAGCATGAGTGACCACCTGGTCAGCCTCATATTCCGGTTATGAAACTGATTCAAGAATTTCAGAGGGTGATGATCGGTATAAACCACTACGACTGGTCCGAAAGCAGGAACATATACATCGAAGTGCCTGAGCGCCAGCACTATCGCCAGGAGTTCTTTTTCAATTACAGAGTAATTCCTTTGTGCACTATTGAATTTTTTACTGTAAAAACTCACTGGATGTTCGATACCTTCATCATCTGTCTGTACCAAGACAACCCCAGCCCCTACACCACTGGCATCAGTCGCCAGCTGAAAAGGTCTGCTGAAGTCCGGGGCCCTGAGTATGGGGTGGGTACATAACAGGTGTTTCACCAAGGAAAACGCCTCTGCACACTCAGGAGATCACCGGAACTTCTTGTCCTTAGATAATAAGTCAGTTAAAGGTGCAAGTACAGTCGAATAGCCTTTGATGAAGCCACGATAATAGCCTATCATACCTAGAAACCGCATGATTTGTTTCTTAGTCGTAGGCTGGGGAAACTGATCGATGGCTTTGATCTTTGTCTGTGGAGGGCACACCTGACCCATCCCCACCTCGAACCCCAGGTACAAAACTGTGGCTTTGACAAAATCGCACTTACCCAGGTTTACCACCAAACCTGCTTCATTCAGTTTATTAAAAAGCTGTCTGATGTGAGAACAGTGACTGTTAAAATCATCGTCGTATATTATGACATCATCTAGGTACACCGTACAGTTGGGAATATCGGCTACAATGTCGTTCATTAATTTCTGAAACGTTGCAGGGGCATTTTTCAGCCCGTATGGCATAACATGGCAACGATATGTGGCACCGTCCACCACAAACCCACACACCTCTCGCGCTCGCTCAGACAAGGGCACTTGCCAATAACCCTTAACAAGGTCTATCTTAGTGAGGAACTTGGCTTTTCCTATCTTATCCACACTGTCGTCCACGCGAGGGAGAGGGTAGGCATTTGTGGGGGTTAAACCATTCAACCTGCGGAAATCTATACAAAACCGCACCTTGCCATCTGGTTTGGGCTGCAGTGTGACTGGGGAAGTCCACCTTACTGCACCCTCAGAAATCAGCCCACGTTTCAGCATATAATCCAGCTCTTCCCTAAGTGCTGGTAATTTAATAGGGGGAACACGGTATGGCACTGATTTAAAGGGCGGGTGGTCCCTAACATCGACATCGTGCACCGCTTGAGTAGTAAGGCCAGGATGCTCCGCGAAAACAGCTGGGTTTGAATCAAACAAGTGATGCACAGCTACACGCTGTTGCTCAGGCAGGTGCAATATCAACTCGTGAGCCACTTGTCTAGAATTCCCCGCCCACTGATCCGCGGAAACATGACAATCCCAATTATCCTCCCCCGCAGCTTGACTGTCCCTTCCTCCTTCTCCACCACGATCGCTGCAGATCAACACCGGGACAGTGAGAGGCTCGGAGGGGCGCCTCTCATACTCTTTCATCAGATTTACATGGCAAAGTTGGTTCTTTTTCTTACGATCAGGAGTAGCTACTAAATAGTCGAGATCAGAAACCTTCCTTACAACCCGATACGGACCAGAATACTTGGCAGACAAGGGGTGTCCCACCAGAGGCAGTAGTATCAGTACCTCCTGATCTACTTCAAACTCCCTCAGCTTCACCTTCTGGTCGTATCTGTCCTTCATCTGAGCTTGTGAACTCTTAAAGTTCCGACCTGCTACCTCCAAGCTCTTTAGCATTCTCTCACGGCTTTCAACTACATACTTTAGAAGCGAGCATGGCGTTGTGACTCCCTCCCAGATCTCCTTGACTATGTGGAGGGGCCCCCTTACCCTGTGTCCAAAAACCAACTCGTTCTGGCTAAATCCCAAGCTCTCCCCAGGTACTTCTCTCGCAGCAAATAAAACGTATGGGAGACCTAGATCCCAGTCCTTCCCATTTTCCATGCAATAACACCGCAACATACTCTTGAGAGTCGAGTGCCACCTTTCCAAAACTCACGGACTCTCGGGATGGTAGGCAGATGACACCACAGACACTATCCCATGTTGCTGCATGGTCTGCTTAAACAGAGCAGAAGTAAAATTGGATCCCTGATCAGACTGGATCTCCTGAGGGTAGCCATAACGAGAGAAATAGACAAGTAGGTTTTAGACAACAGTCATGGCCATCCCGTTGCGCATGGAGTAAGCATCTGGATACCGTGTTGCTACATCCATTACAGTTAGTAAAAATTTATTGCCGGCACTAGTGGGGGGCAATGGGCCAACCATATCGATAACTACTTTGCTGAAGGGCGGCCCAATGACAGGGAGGGGTTGTAACGGGGCTCTCGGGATGACCTGATTGGGTTTCCCAACAACTTGACAAGTGTGACACTGTGACACCCATGACACGACACTCGCCTTTAACCCAGGCCACCAGAAAAGCTTGCTCAGAGCTGCCTCCGTCTTACGTGCCCCCAGGTGCCCTGCCAAAGGCACATCATGAGCTAATCTCAATAAGCTCTCACGGCACACCCTCGGTACTACTAACTGGTCCACTAATCCTGATCCGCCATTCCACTTTTTCTTGGGATCCTGATGTCTCCGATACAAGATCCCCTCGGACAAGAAAAAATCACCAGGCTGCGCATCCCCATCGCTCTCCAGTTCGACAGCACCATTACCACACGCCCTGACTTCAGGATCTTCCAGCTGCAAGGAACATATATCAGCAGGTGCGAGATTATCCAAGTTCATCTTAAATAATTTATTTCCACCTCCAATGTCCCGCTGAGCCATCCTTTCCTCATGCTGCGCATAACGATGCTGTCGCAGAGTCTCTTCCTACCCTGCACCTGCACTAGCGGTGACAGGCCCCGGGGCCTCTCCAGACTCTAAAATAGGTGCCAATAATGAATCACCAAGAAACACTGCCGGCTCAAAACTCTCCAATTGACCAACACTTCCCGTTTTCTTGTGACCTTTCCTCCGCGTTTTGATAGACTGAGGTGGTGGCTGCAAGGCTCCAGATGTCTGAGAACGCGTCACAACACACACCATGGTTTGTACGCTACACTTCTCAACCCACTCCTGTTCCTCCCTACTAACGACGGCCGCCTTCTCGGCAACGACCAAGGGTGAAACCTTAGAAGCAGGCACCGCAAAGTCGTTGCCGAGGAGGAGGTCGACGCCCCCAACAGGCAAGTTCTCTACAATTCCGACATCCAGCTCCTTCGCCACACCACCCACCTCCAGCTCCATCCGCACCAGCGGGTAGGACTTCGTAGCATTGATCCCCTGAACTACCACCACCCGAGCAGCGTTAATCGGCCTACCAGTAAAGTTCTTTAACAAGGTCTGAGAAGCCCCCGTATCACGTAATAGCTTAACTCCTCGCCTTTCGCCAGCCCACCTCACAAAACCATGCCCTCTATGACCCCCAAAGACGTCGCGGACAGGGTTCGAGCCTTTCGGACTCTTGAACACAGGCTGTGTCCCAACCTCTGACGAACTACCCTTTGGCAAACTCAGAAGATATAGGCGACACCCCTATGCTGCGGACCAATGACACAACCTTGTTTGGTGGCTTGTTCGGACAAGCATTTGCAAAGTGACCCTCCTTGTGACATGCAAAGCACTCTTTACTCTTTGGTTTCCCTTGGGAGTGGGAGGTACCATTAGACTTCTTATACGGGACGGTATTTGGTTTATGTTCAGTTTTATTGTCAGTGCTAGATGGTTTTGTGTATTTATGTGTATCAAAATTCTTGGGAGGGGGAGGGGTACGATCTTTTGCACCCGACTCACTCCTAGCTGCTGCTCCGCACCCTCGAATTAATGACAGTCGGAGGTCAGCCATTTCTGCTGCCTCCTGGAGAGTTCTAGGATTTGTTTCCTTTATATTAAATGTTAAGTCCCCACCTGTGCACTTAAAGAACTGCTCCAAGAGAACCAGCTCACTCAACTCCTCAAAAGTAGCTGCCCTCTCAGAACGCAGCCAATGTCGTAGTGCATCAGACAAGTCCCGGGCGTGTTCTAGGAAGGTACTATCCTTGCCCTTAGTAACACCCCGAAACTTCAAGCGGTAAGTTTCTGGTTGTAACTCATAGGCCCGTAGCACAGCCTTCTTTAGCTCATCATAAACTACACAGGACTCTAAAGGTAGTGCATCATACGCTTTTAGCCCCTTTCCTAGGAGTCTTGATGAAACTAATGCTGCCCACTTTTCCTGAGGCCACTGGTGTTCCTGACACTTCTTCTCAAATCGCATAAAAAACTCAGCCACACATAATTCATCGAACACAGGAACTAGTTTAAGCAGGTGCGACAATGATTGGTCCCGATGTCTGTTACCTCCCCCAATATTTCGCCCTGTTACCTCCACTCGAGATCTCTCCAGCTCCCTGTCAGCCCGATACCTAGTAGATTCTGCCTGCAGTTCAGCCTCTCGTATAGCAACCTCAGCCTGCACACTAGCCTGTCTCTCGGCAGCCTCAACCTGAACTCTAACCTGTCTTTCGGCAGCCTCAACCTGAGCTCTAGCCTGTCTTTCGGTGGCCTCAACCTTGGCCATCTCAAGCCGAAACAACAAATCTGGAGTCAACCCTTGAGGAGGGGAAGGTGCATTTAATGGAGAGGGTCCCTGTGATTGAATTCCACGCTGCCATTGACCATCAACTTGGGGGTATGTACTAAATTCAGGCACCCTGACGTTTGATACGGGGGTAGAGTGGAGGGGCGGCTGGGGACCGGGGCCCCCAGTCGCCTCTCCACCCAGGTCTCTCCCTTCTAAACCCAATATCAAAGTCCTCAGCTGATCTTTCCTCATGCCACTTAAACCCTGGTGACCCTGAAGACCTGCTACACACTTTAAGCCATACTTATTCAGCTTCAACACCCTGGCAGCGGTAAGGGGCACCTCTAAAAATCTTCTAGCACCCTCCTCGCTATCGACTAGCCACTCCACAGGTCTTTCTCCCTCCGAGCCCGTATCGAGACCTGACCCATCACTGTGTTCTGATGTATTAGACATGTTTGTGTACTGCAGTAATTATCACGGTTATAGAATGTGCCTTATCTCCTATGCAAGTATGTATATACTAATGTTATTTAAAGTCTTTAATGTGTTATATTGGTTGCTCCAAAAAAAAACTCTATGTCCACTGTATTCCTCTAATCATAAGGAATCTCAAAACAAATGAGCACTATATTCCTCTGTTCAGTAAATCCTATGCAAGGTCGCCATTTGTTACGTCCTGGGATATATAAACACTGGGCTCTTTCTATTGGACTAGGTATGCGGCAACAAGCAACAACGGAAAACGCTAGATCCAACCCTTATCTATAAACCCAGGCAACAAACCACCCTAAACCGTCAAGAGTCCTGCCTGGACAACGAGGTATCCTATGACTCGGTTACAGGGTGCACGCACTATAGACTGCTGATAGTCAAGCAGGCTATATAAAAGATCACACAATTAAGTTGACTTAAAGCTTCAAGGAAAAGATAGATAACGGAATTAAATTGCAGAAACAATTTAATAACAAACTAGAAGAAAGTACATTTAACGTTACGTTAATTAATACAACTAATCACCCCTGCGTGAAAGAAGGTGAAAGCAAACAGTCCTCAAAACATCGTACAGGTAGACAAGATGCGGGTTTCTAAACTGCATGCGGCTACTGTAGGATCTGATGCTTAGCAAAGAAAGTACGTTACGGATTTAGAGAACTCTTAACTCATAAGCAGGAATAAATACTAGTGATAGGCCATACAGTGTATAATGGCATAGGTATAATTAAATAAAGGCAGCAACTCGCAACATAACCACATACAGGTGTGTTTCTCACTCTTAGTCAGGCAAGCCTGCTCGGACAGAGTCTCTAAGCCACACCCTGACTCACAATGCTCACAAAAACGGTAAACTGTGGCACAATAACAAGCATACAGAGATGATAAACCCCTAGCTGTTAATCTGCCAGGTGGCAGAGGTCTAGCCGGAAGGATATAGGCTTCGGATACCCGGGCTGAGCCACCTGCTCTAGCCTAGGGACGTTCCCAAGTCTGTGCGCCAAATTACTTTAATTGAAAGGGTGCTCTCTTGAGAGACTCAGATCGCAAGTATCTGACTCTCTCCTGGCGACCCTAAAACAAAAGCAAGACGTGCTAGCGCAGTGCTGAGTGGACTAGGCAAGGGCCCTCACACAACACAACACTAGACACACAGGGACACAGACAAGAAAATGCCCCCAGACTCCCACGGGTATCCTAGTAAAGTCGTGCGGGTCCACAGGACTCGCACCAGCAGACTTTACTTAAAGGATCGCAAAAAACCTCCTCTCCGGTCTAGCCCCTGCTAACCTGACACAAGAACACACTAGCAAGCATGAAACCACCAAATATGAGACGACAAAAAAGCTTCCTAGGTCTCATTAACAATTACGTCTCTGCATAAGGCCCAAAATCCTATCTAATTATCTGAGAGCTCGTCGTTAATACAATAATATATATATAAGGTCTATCAAGGGGATGGGATAATTAAATAGATTGGTGAAGTAGTGGAAGGAAGGTATACAAAGTAAGAGAGAAAGTTTCTAAGTGGGGTTAAGAGGGATAGATATCAAGGGGGTCCGAAGGGTACGACAGTGAGGTGAGCTCTGAGTCTTGAATCTGTCTGGACCCCACCCTAGGCATGCAAAATATATCCCATGCTTGGCAACACTCAACACAGTTGCCGGGTCAAAATCCTCTACCCCGTGCGTGAGTCGAAACTAAGCCTAACGTTGCAATCAAATGCACGTGGCAACATCAGGCTCGTCCCAAGCTGGACTCTCCGCGCGAAGCAACGTCCCCCAGCCGGTCTCTCTCTCCCGCTCGTCTCCTCCCACTCTCACTAGATATACATCTTATATATTATAATGAAACAATCAACTATCGAGAATAAAATATACTAAGATGCGTTGGTTAAGAATAAGGGCAGCTTCAAGCTGTGAAACAACATAAGAATATCCCAGACATTAGTTACGTTGTCGTAGGATATATACTAAGGAAAAGCCTGCCGGCCGGCTGCCGCCAGCCGGTTTCTAAACGGCTGGGCAGCCGACGCGCGCGCATGCCCGCACGTGGCTACTATGCAGAAGCGTCACACCGGTCTCATTCTGGTCATTCGAGATGCATTCGACTTGGGATCGAATAATCTTCTTTCCACATCCGGTTTCCTTCGAGTAACTTACTGGTTAACATCGACTCATATTTGGGTTACATTCGAGTCCATCGAGTTACGTTCGAGTTACATTCCGGTCATTGACGGGTCGCATTCTACTCTGAAGTCACACTCGATTAAGGCCGCGTAATTCTAGTCAATTCCGGTGAAAAGTTAGATTCCAGTGGGTTCTGGTGGATTCGAGTTCTGTATGACGCGGCCTTTAAGCTGCACAATATCCTCTAATTTTAGCCAGAATCAATCAAAAGACAATTTTCTTTAGTTTATAATCTATTTATACGACTCGAATAGGTAAATACGATATCAGTTAACCCTCTTAGTAACATAGGTCCTTCTTTAACTGCATAAAATCATCTAATTTTAGCCAGAATCAAAGGTAAATATGAGTCCTGGTGCTGAAGTGGTTAATTATGATCGGGCCTTAGAGGGGACACCTCGTTTTTGTTTTCTCTCTCTCTCTCCCTCTCTCTCTTGGTTGTATCCATTCGTCCCCATTCAGCCTACTGTTTTAAGACGTTTATCTCCATCCAGGTGTCGATTATTTCCTGGCGACGGTAGCGAGCCCGCATATCATTATAAATTGTTATGACAGCAGGCTAAATTTGTACATTTTTCTATCGAAAAATTTCTCCGGCGAAGCCGGATTTCTCCATATAATACTGGCTCGCTAATGCTCACCAGGAGGAAATCGATACCTGGATGGGGATAAACTTCTTACAACAGTAGGCTGAATGGGGCCGAATGGATACAAGCCAGATAAAGAGAGAAAAGGAGAGAAAAAAGCAGACCACCCCCCTTAACGTAAACCACTAATAGACTATACTCTGTTTCATTATATCTGGCGGAAAATTGAATCCCCTAGAAGCAAATTCATAGATACTCGATGGAAAACTATGAAACCACTATGTCTCTGCATCATATTAAGACCATGTTTATATAATTAGCACCATATTTCATTACAAAATCTTCAAAATAACTGAGAAATATGTTGAGGGAAAAGCGCTCGTTTGATGGTTGTCGGTGATTGTTGATTGACAGATATTTAATACTTTATAGGGACAGTGGTTATTTTGGGGGTATATATATATATATATTGTTACGTATCTTGATCCTCAAGTGGTTAACTTGATGAATCTAGATAGCACAGAGATATATATTAAGGTATCAGTCAGCTGAAGGCAAAACAAAAGTAAAATCTAATAAAATTATTTCCTGTTGTTGCTTCCTTTCCTTTTGGATCTTAGGACTTAGTATCCTTTATTGACTGATACTCTTTAATTATGAAAAATACTGAAACTAATTAAAGTCATGTAGTATTTATAAAGAATTATTATTTAACCGAAGCTTAGTAGGCTATGGTTATGAACCGAATAAGTTATAGCTAAAGAAGGACTATTAATTTTATAAAAAGTGTTGAAAGATAAATATTAAAGTAAGAATATTTCTGTCTCTTACCCTTTTTGAAATGAATAGATAGTTTTCTTCTATGTCCTTCTATTTATATTTAATGTAATTATTCTTAGTTCTTGTCTTACGTTAACAGTATTATATTATTATTATCATCAGGAGTAATATCAAAGTCACATAAAAAGTTAGATATATATTTAATAATTAGTTAAATGTATTTCTTAACCACGTAACATTGAAGTTTGATTATGAGTAAATTAAGTTACAGGATCGTTTCATAGATTCGATTCAGGTCTCACTCAAATAATATGAAAAGCAAAAATAATATTTTGAAGCTAAAAGAATTGTCTTCAGCTTAGGAAATCACTAGAAGTAATATTAACACAGCCATGTTAGTCTAAGGCGATATTACTAATATGAGACAATAGCATCACCGTACTAAGCACCGTTAAGCAATGTAAGCTTAATTCAAAGAAAATGAAAGAACTCTTAAGTATTAATATAAAACAATAGTATTACTTTCATCATAACCCAATTACTTAAAGAGTTGCTTTAGTCCACAAGTTAGTCAACTAAAATAGTAAAGTACATAATAGTAGCGTTAACGTTAATTCCCAATCAAATAGTTACGTACATAATAGTAGCGTTAACGTTAATTCCCAATCAAATAGTTAAGCACATAATAGTAGCGTTCACATATCTCACTAACCAACATAACGTAAGTGTTTACACCGAACACACTTAACACACACTTATATAATCTGACTGACAGTCACAATCCCATTATAATACTTCACCCCGTCTTCCTCCAGCTGCAAGTTCACCTTCCCCAACTCCAAATGAGACTGATTTGAATGCCCACAACTCGGGTCTTATATACTAAACAATGATAGTGTAGGAACGAATCAGGAGGCGGGGGTTGGTGCCCGCTCCAATCATAGCTCCTAGAGTCGCATAACAGGTGCCTGGTCCATTCACAGCTCCTGGCGTCGATCATACGTCATGTCATCAAGTAGTTTGCAGGGTCCCCTATGACGCACGCAGGTGTGAAGGCTTGTTTGCTGGTATGCGGCGAGCTGGTTTCCCCACTCGCTAGTTCGCTCGCTAGTTTGCTTCGCCGCTTGGGTAGTTTGGCTCCTTCAACTCTAATTCTAACTCTTAAATTAACATACAGGGCTCCGTATGTCAGACCTCCCCCCTAGAAAAGAGTTTAAGGAGTATAGTACAAAATATGAAACATAAATAGATTCACCACCAGATTGGCAACAGCAAGATTATAATGAGGATATAATAAGGATATCACCCAAAGTAGGCAACGTCTCCAGGTACCACATCAGAACATAGCCGGAACGTAGCTGGAGCGTTATTCGAACTGCAAGGTATCTCACAGCTGAAGGCTTGACAGCGCACTACTAAAGCATGATATTTACCTCGCTATAAGGGAGAGCTAATTGCCAAAATCCTCGCATTAAATTAAACTTACTGCTGTATGAGGCCAACCTGGTAAATGCAATCTTTGATCCGTGGCAGTGGGTAGGTATCGTTCTTTGTGACAGCATTAACTTGCCTATAGTCCCTACAAAACCTATGGCTCCCGTCTGGCTTTGGCACAAGTATGACCGGACTACTCCACTGGCTGAAGGCCCTTGTGATCAGCTGGTTTGACAAAATTAAGTCAAGCTCGACCTGCAGTATACTCCTGCGTTGTGGTGAGACACGGTAGGGGGATAGTTTAATGGAAGTTGCATCCCCTACGTCGATGTCGTGCACGGCCAAAGAAGTGAGCCCTGGAGTATCACGGAACACACTGGGAGACTGAGATAAAACAAAGATTAGTTGGTTCGCTTGATCAGAGGGAAGATGACATAGTTTAGATGGTAATTCCCTCCAAGCCACTGAATTATACTGAAAGTTGGATAGGCTACATGACAAGTCAAAGTCTGCATGGATACCTTCAGGCTCTGGAACAGTCTGTTGCGGGTCAGTAAGAGAACTGAAGACTTCGTCCGCACCAGGCTGTCCACAGGTCCTGACATTCACTGCCACAGTGTGAGAATCTGGAAGAGAGGAATCAGGGGACCTATGGTAGGGTTTCCACATATTTATATGGAATACTTGCGTGGGCTTTCTCCTGTCTGGGGTAGTTACTAGATAATCGGTAATGTTCACCCTCTGAATGATCTTATATGGGCCCCTGAACTTGGCAGATAAAGGTTGGCCAAAAAGGGGGAGCAGGACCAAAACCTCATCACCGGGCTTAGACTCCCTCTCACGGGCTTTTCTGTCATACCATTTCTTCATGGAGCTTTTAGCCACTGTCAAGTTTTGAGCGGCAAACTCACATGAGGATCTCAGCCGGGTTTTGAAATCTGAAACATACTTGAGGAGGTTTTGGTTCCCCTCCTGGCCAACTAGGCTATCCTGCAATAGTTGCAAAGGACCTCTTACCTGGTGACCGAAAACTAGCTCAGGGGAAAAACCCAGGGATTCAGTTGGAACCTCACGAGTAGCAAATAAAAGAAAAGGTACCCCCTTATCCCACTCAACTCCGGTCTCTGTACAATACTAACGTAACATTCCCTTTAATGATTGATGATATCGTTCGAGAACCCCTCGACTCTCTGGGTGGTAGGTGCTAGACTTAACATGCTCGATACCCAACTCCTTCAGGGACTGCTGGAAAATGTTAGAGGTAAAATTAGTTCCTTGATCACTTTGCACCTCATGGGGGAAACCCATTCTAGTGAAGAATTTGAGCAGTTCCTTGATGACAGTTGGAGCAGAGGTAGTCCTTAAGGGTATAGCCTCTGGGTAGCGAGTTGCCATGTCCATGATAGTTAATAAATAAATGTTACCTTGGGAAGTCTTAGGCAATGGGCCTACAATGTCCACTACCACCCGAGTAAATGGATTCTCGAAAACGGGCAAGGGCACCAGAGGATGTACAGGCACCTTCTGATTGGGTTTTCCTGTCATCTGGCAAGTGTGACACACTCTACAAAACTCCACTACATCTGCACGCATTCCTGGCCAGTAAAAGTGGGCTCTGATTCTGTCTAGAGTTTTTCTCACACCTAGGTGTCCTGCCAATGGTATACAATGTACCATTTCCATGATATCTCTACGACAAGGTTTGGGGACTACTACTTGCTGGATGTCCCAAGCCCCGTCATCGATTGGTCTGTGTGGCGGTCTCCATCTATGCCACAATACTCCTCCTTTGAGGTAGAAACATTCACCACCCTCCTTCTCACATTCCTCTTCACTCACGGACCTGGCAGCTAACTCCTTGCATTCACTATCATCTCTCTGTAGCTCTACCAGGCTACTAGGACAATTTGGAGGGGTTTCATGGTCATCGTTAGGGTCAAGATGAGCCATAAAGGTGTCAGATAAATCCACCTCAGTCACATCATCAGGCACAGTTGGAGCGTCATTCACACTCTCATCATCCCTTTCATCAACTCTTACATTCGGTACATTTCTGTCTGAGGGAACTGCTACTTGAGACATTGAACGTGTGACAGCACACACAGGGAAAACTGTTGGCATCTCCTTTTCGAGCTCACCGGTTAGTGGCTCGTTAACAGGGGAAAGTGACAAAATGGAGTCTGGTCGGACCTTCTCACCTGCTACATCATTCCCCAAAAGGAGCGTTACCCCGGGCACAGGGATATCTTGGGACCTACACAAAGCTATGGTGGCCTCACCCTGTAGTAACTCACATTCAATTTCGCCTTTTACCAAGTATGCATAAAACTGGCCTCCAGCACCTCTCATTACAACTGGTTCGCCAGGTGGGCACTCAGTGTAAGGATTCACCATGAGGGTGCTAGTAGAACCTGTGTCTCTCGGAATTTTTACCTCATGCATACAACCATTTAATCTCACGTTGCCAGATGAAATAAAGGGACGGTAACTGTCCTGCACTGATGGTGAAATTATTATTGGCTTAACCCTAGTGGGTTGCACCACACATGCTACTACACCCCTGTCTAGATGATTTACGTTAGCTGCTAGGTACTCCTTCTGTCGAGAGTCTTGCAAGGAACTTTTGGTGCTAGGTACTCCTTCTGTCGGGAGTCCTGCATTACAGGCACATATGGAGTTTGAGATACGGCGGCAACTGTCTGCCCCGATCTCTCGGTTCTCTCCTTGGCCCAGCACTGATAAGCTAGGTGGCCTCTCTTGCCACAAAAAGTACATACTTTAGGGGATACGGGAACGTTCCCTCTTTGAGCATTACTATTAGTTTGGGGCCCACCTCTGTTACCATTGCCCTGAGTCTCATTTTTAGTTGGGGGAACAATTCTATTTTGGCTAGCTGGGGAAGACGTTATAGGTTTGTGACTGGGTCTGTCAGATTTGTGATTGGGATACTTAAAATTAGAGCTAGAATTATCGTAGGGCTTCTTTCCACGAAATTTGTTGTTGAGCACGTATGTGTCAGCCATGTCAGCGGCGTCGGCAAGACAATCTACCTTTTTCCCTTTTAAATGATAGGATAAAGAAGAATCAATTTTCCATAGGAAATTTTCTAACAGGACCAACTCCTTCAGATCGTTGTAGCTTGTGACTTTCTTACTCTTGACCCAATGATTGAAAGTTTTAGTCATGGTCCTGGCAAATACCTTATGGGTTTCTTCTACTTTCTTCTGTTTTTTACGGAAAGATTGCCTGTAAGCCTCAGGCTGCAATTGATAGGTTTTTAGGATAGCTTCTTTGAGATTGTCATAATCCTGCCTAACTTCTGCTACTTCTGACAAATACGTGGCTCGAGCCTGCCCTGTCAAAACAGTTTGTAACATAAAAGGCCATTGATCTCTTGTCCACTTCATACCTCCAGCAAATTCCTCAAACAAAACAAAGAAATCCTGCACATTATCCTCAGTGAAAGGTGGAATGACACTAGTCATAGTCAATCCCAGAGGGGGAGCAATTTCGGGAGCATTTGTATTGACATTTAGTTGAGCCGTACGATATTGATATTCACATTGTTCGGTCGTTGCTCTGGCTTTTATGCTGGCTTCTTCGATATTTGCTCTGGCTTTTATGCTGGCTTCTTCGATATTTATTCTGGCTAGTTCTATTTTTAGTTTGGCTTGTTCTAGTTCGAATATTTGATCACCAGTCAAACCAGGTGGCAAATGTACATCAAGTTGGCTAGGTTTACTCGGGATCCCACCAACTGCTCCGTCACCCTCCCCGCCTTCTACAGGGAACAGGTCGGTTTTTATGGTCTGAGCCACCTCTACTTTAGACATGTTTGAGACAGTTAATTGGAGATGTGAGGCAAGCACTTTCAGTTCGGATTTTGACAGACAGTCAATATCAGGGGCTGTGGGTTCCGATTCTATGAAAACTCGAGCATCTTCGTCATTAATTAGTTGAGGCATGAATAATATTTGATTTTTAATTAGTGAAACTTTAATGAAACTGAGTGAAACTGTATGAAACGAATCCTGGCAAGGTCGCCACTCTTCTGTTACGTATCTTGATCCTCAAGTGGTTAACTTGATGAATCTAGATAGCACAGATATATATTAAGGTATCAGTCAGCTGAAGGCAAAACAAAAGTAAAATCTAATAAAATTATTTCCTGTTGTTGCTTCCTTTCCTTTTGGATCTTAGGACTTAGTATCCTTTATTGACTGATACTCTTTAATTATGAAAAATACTGAAACTAATTAAAGTCATGTAGTATTAATAAAGAATTATTATTTAACCGAAGCTTAGTAGGCTATGGTTATGAACCGAATAAGTTATAGCTAAAGAAGGACTATTAATTTTATAAAAAGTCTTGAAAGATAAATATTAAAGTAAGAATATTTCTGTCTCTTACCCTTTTTGAAATGAATAGATAGTTTTCTTCTATGTCCTTTTATTTATATTTAATGTAATTATTCTTGTTTCTTGTCTTACGTTAACAGTATTATATTATTATTATCATCAGGAGTAATATCAAAGTCACATAAAAAGTTAGATATATATTTAATAATTAGTTAAATGTATTTCTTAACCACGTAACATTGAGGTTTGATTATGAGTAAATTAAGTTACAGGATCGTTTCATAGATTCGATTCAGGTCTCACTCAAATATGAAAAGCAAAAATAATATTTTGAAGCTAAAAGAATTTTCTTCAGCTTAGGAAATCACTAGAAGTAATATTAACACAGCCATGTTAGTCTAAGGCGATATTACTAATACGAGACAATAGCATCACCGTACTAAGCACCGTTAAGCAATGTAAGCTTAATTCAAAGAAAATGAAAGAACTCGTAAGTATTAATATAAAACAATAGTATTACTTTCATCATAACCCAATTACTTAAAGAGTTGCTTTAGTCCACAAGTTAGTCAACTAAAATAGTAAAGTACATAATAGTAGCGTTAACGTTAATTCCCAATCAAATAGTTACGTACATAATAGTAGCGTTAACGTTAATTCCCAATCAAATAGTTAAGCACATAATAGTAGCGTTCACGTTAATTCCCAATCACATATCTCACTAACCAACATAACGTAAGTGTTTACACTGAACACACTTAACACACACTTATATAATCTGACTGACAGTCACAATCCCATTATAATACTTCACCCCGTCTTCCTCCAGCTGCAAGTTCACCTTCCTCAACTCCAAATGAGACTGATTTGAATGCCCACAACTCGGGTCTTATATACTAAACAATGATGGTGTAGGAACGAATCAGGAGGCGGGGGGTGGTGCCCGCTCCAATCATAGCTCCTCTAGTCGCATAACAGGTGCCGGGTCCATTCACAGCTCCTGGCGTCGATCATACGTCATAGCGTCGGTCATCAAGTAGTTTGCAGGGTCCCCTATGACGCACGCAGGTGTGAAGGCTTGTTTGCTGGTATGCGCCGAGCTGGTTTCCCCACTCGCTAGTTCGCTCGCTAGTTTGCTTCGCCGCTTGGGTAGTTTGGCTCCTTCAACTCTAATTCTAACTCTTAAATTAACATGCAGGGCTCCGTATGTCAGAATATATATATATATATATATATATATATATATATATATATATATATATATATATTTTAGTTTCCTCCCTACACCTCCATCAAACTTTAAACAAACATCTATTAGATCCCCCTTTGAGATAAATTTGTACATTTTTCGGTAGAAAAATTTGACGGCCGAATACCGGTTTCTCCAGAATTACAGTCTCGCTATCGCTTGCCAGGAAAAAAAAGACACCTAAATGGCACGAAAGGTCTTAATATTGACAAATAAATGGGGCGAAAGGTCTTAAAATCGACACACTAATGGGGCAAACTTATTTATATCTCAAATAAAATGTGGATAAGCATGAAGAAGAAAGGGGACCAGAAAAACAGCCTATCTCTCATAACCCTTAGAGGATTATGACGCATTCTGACAGTTTATTGTGGCTATCATTAGAAGGTTTTATACAATTTATGAAGGACCTGTGGGAATTATATGGGCAAAGACTATCTCAATAATCCCTCTGACTTAAATAGACACTTCCTAATCTGAATGCAATCGTCTAATAAGGGCCAGAAAACAAAAAATAAATGTTTCTTCATATCTTCTAAGAGTTAGTAACTGAAAAAGAAACAATATGTCAGCTTCATATCCACCGTCTGTGTTCGAAATGTGCGATATATTTAGGTCCGCAGTACCAGATAATCGTGCGATCCCTTCGACGAAGGACTCGCACGTCGGATTCGCACGTGAAGGTGGTACCACCAGTTGCTTCCTTGTGCGAATCACTCGTGCGATGCCGTCGGACCTAGGGTTGGTAAGCCTGTCAAACTCGTCGCGGTGCATTTCTTACGGTTGGTATACCTGAAGAACGTTTTGTTTACAAATTACTGCCTCGGGCAGCCTCACGGGAGTACAGACGGAATCGAATCGTAATAAAGTGATGGTCCCTGGTGTATTATTTACCCAGTTTATTGCATTAATCTTATTATTTTGTATTTAGGACATTCTCAATTGACGAAAATAAGGTAGCCTAGGCCCTAGTGATTCCCCAGAGGACCATTGAATTTCTCTAGCTTAATTTCCCTTCAACCACCAATCAATTTTTGAGTTTAGGAATAGCCATGGGGTTGTGGTATGGATTTTCGCTGAATAATGGGGTTGTACTTGGCCCTCTGGAAAAGTGGCTTGGTTATAATATCAAGAAAGCTTTTCTGTTATATTCAAGCCTAGCCCTCCCTGTTCACTTGTTCCAAGTAGATCTAGGCCTATGGCCATAAATCGTGAAATATAACCTAACCTAGCCTATCTCTAACTCAAAAAGGGCCAGAGCTAGGATAGTGGGCTGTAAATTGCCATAGGCTATCTATCCCCTGGCTGACCCTTCCCAAATGGGAAAGGTAAAGCTTTGAGTCCTCCATTTCAAAGAAATGCTTAAATTGGACATAAGCTATGAGCAATTGTGATGAGAATTTAGCCTAGGCCTATATTGTTAAGGAATTATCTTGATATATTAAAACTACTGAAAACAGGGTAGGCCTAGCCTAACCTTAAGAGGTTACCAGGTATGGGAATTATAATCCTACAATACTTTCCCATATACAACTATAGAATAATATATTCTACCCAATCATGGAACGCTCGACCAAGGTTATGGAAGCGTCCAACTTAAGACTACGGAAAGATACGTAACGCTACATCAACCCAGATTACGTAACATCGAGACTGTTCATACTAGTTTGAGTACACTAAGTATGGACATATTCCCACCAACAGAAAATATACAAAATTTACATGATTAGATTTGCCCGGAGGCAATCTTATCCCGCCAAGCTTGGGAGGATATCTGGGCTGCCTGTCGACGTGGGCGTTCGCCAGACGCGTCAACAGGCTGCGCCGAAGTAGAAGCCAGAGAGGGGACTTCAATGGATAACTGATCCGAGGGGGTGTCCTTGCGATCGAGGTCACCCTCAAGAGGATATAGTCGGACTGTTGGCCGTGTGATTACTCCAGTCCTGGTGCGAACCTTTGCTACCCGAACCTCACCATCACGACCTGGTAATAACTCCTCTATCCGACCCAATTTCCAAAATGCGCGCGGGCCCTCCTCATGGATGGTTACCACGTCCCCTACCCTAGGCCAATGACCTTTTAATGGTGTTAGTTTATTCCTTTGCGCTTCCCTTAAAGTCACCAGATATTCTGTTGACCAGCGATGCCAAATATCTCGCGATAATTTACGAATATATTTGTAGCGGGCCGATATCACTTCCTTACTTATGTAGTCTGGATCTTCCATAGTATCCTCGCCATGCTCTTCAGGAAGATCCCGCAGTCTGTATCCACGTACCAGTACTGAGGGTGTGATTGGGGTGAGGTCTTCCAAATCACCAGAAGCATAGTATAGAGGGCGATCATTTACGGTGGCTTCAATCTCCAAGAGAATGGTGTTGAGTTCCTCAATCGAGATGAGAGCTCTACCCAACACCTTCTTCAGACCCGCCTTCACGATGCCTATGGCTCTCTCCCATATGGCGCCAAACCAAGGTGCTCTGGCGGGAATGAAACGCCATTCGCATTTTACATCCGCTAGGCAGGTCTGAATCTTAGGATTGTTGCTCACTTCTTTGAGATATGTAGATGCCCCTATAAAAGTCTTTGCATTGTCACTCAGCATGATACGTGGATATCCCTGTCTACTGCAGAATCTTCGGAAGGCATGTAGGAAGCTATCACAAGTGAGGTTGGTGACCAGTTCCAGGTGAATTGCCCTGGTAACAGCACAAGTGAAAAGTATTATATACACCTTAAGATTGGGTGAATCTTTCACAGGGATTGCTCCACTGTAGTCAACCCCGGTAACTTTGTAAGGGTCACCTGGGGTAGTTCGCAGGTTTGGTAAGGGAGGAATTCCGACGGGATCATAATGTGTTCCCTGTACTCTTCTACACTTTAAGCATTTGCGAAGGACTTTCTTGACCACCTGCCTGATTCTAGGCACCCACCATCGTTGTCTTACATAGGTGACTATATGACCAACCCCATAATGACAACAGAGTCGGTGACACCTATCGATGATAAGATGGGTGAAGGGATGATTGGAGGGCAGTAGTATTGGATACTTACTTGCCTCAGAGAGGGCTGCCAATCGTAATCTGCCTCCGCAATGTATCAAGTCCCCCTTCAAGTGTAAGCCCAATTGGTTGATCAGGTTATTCCTAGACTTTGTTCCCTTAACCAGTAATTTATATTCCTGCGTATATATTTCTTGTTGACAGAGCTTATGTAATAATTGATCTGCAATTCTGATCTCCTTCACATTGAGGTAAGCACTACCTGTGGACGGTGTGCCTTTAATTTTTGCTTTTACATTTTCTACAAATCGTATCACCCATGCTGTAACACGTTGTAACTTTTCATAGCTGCTGAATCTATCCCACTCCCATAACCGTGTGTCTTCGTCAGGCACCGAGTCAATTACCGGTGCCACAATAGCAGTGTGTTGCTCGCTCAAATCTATATTCTCTGGCCATTCGTTGGGATCATTAAGCCAGCATGGGCCATTCCACCACAACGCAGAAGATTTGAGAAACTTAGCAGAGACACCACGAGTAATGCAATCACAACTATCCCCAAGGGGTCAAAAAGTTTAGCTGTCATACTCAAGCAAATTCGTTTTGTAATCTGCGAATATTGCGCGTACTGAACGCCGAATGAGAGGGTATCGGTGTCCGTTTTCCAAAACAACCCAAGCACTCTAACCCGTTCCTGCTGTACAGCCGCCACACCATCCCGTTGCAGTACAGTCCGCAAAACAGAATTATTAGTCGCCCATTCACGCAAATGTAGATGGGCGTCATTCATAATCTCTCGGACTACAGCGTAGGTATCAACCAGGAAATCTTCTTCATTTCCTGTACCCAGTAAATTGTCTATATATAACCCTGACCGAATCTGATGAATAATCTGCGGATCTGCACTGACATAAGACAAATGTTTCAAAATGGTGGCGTTTAAAAGGAATTGGGAACAAGTCGCTCCAAATAAAACTGCCCGGAACCGGTAACAAATTAGGGGAGAATCCAGTTGCCTCGGATACTTGGGCCACATAAATCGCGTATAGTCCTGGTCGTCTTCATGGAGTCTTAACATGAGAAATGCCTTCTCAATATCAGACACCCAGGCATACTTACAGAGTCGAAACCGAAGCAAAACCTGCGCCAAATCTGGCACCAGTGAGGGTCCAGTGTACAGGCAGTCATTAAGACTAGGATGACGTTCACTCATCTTGGCGGAACAGTCGAAGACAATACGCACTGGCGTAGTTTTGCTCTCCTTGACCACACCATGATGAGCCAAGTAATGCCCGGTATCTGATTTATCAAAAGGCACCTCTTCAATAAAACCCCGGGACACCTGTTCCTTTATGACTTTTAAGTATTCCTCGCAAAAGTCAGGCTCCTTGAGGAATCTTTTCTGAAGTCCCCGAAGACGGCCTATGGCCAAACCCTTGTTAGATGGCAGCTGATCCTTGGAATTGTTCCAGGGCAGTCTCACTTTATACTGTTGGCTGTCGGGATCGTAGGGAACGGTATCCTCGTACGACGATAGTGCTTGATGCTCAACCAGTGAATATTCCTTAGGGGTTATCCCGATATGATCTAATTCCCACAAAACATTTAAGTCATTTTTGCATGGTGGAATATTGCCAGTGGATATGTATTCGTCCATTGGTGTTACTGCTACTTTCAATACAGTAATTACTTCTGTGCTGGAGCTTGTAGGCTGTGTCACATATGAACCACTGATGGCGTACCCGTACTTGGTAGGAAGCAGAATTAGGCTACCTGACCTTTTATACCCAGGTCGCACTATATCGTAGTAGTGATCCGCTCCGATGAGCAGCTCCAGCTGATCTGTGTCCGTTGCGTGAGGATCGGCTAATTTTATGCCTTTACTTTGTAAACTAACCAGTTTAGACTTTAGGTTAATTTCACCTTTATGGTCTGGCAATTCATCAACCACTATAGCGTCTAGATGATGAAATTTACCTCTGTGTTTGTATTGCAGTGCCACAACATTATATTCCCTAGAGGCCTGTTTCCCGGTAAATCCGTGAAGACATAACTCCTCAGTTCCTTTAGAAATGTAGGAAAGGGAGGATAGAACAGAAGACTTCACAAAGGTCCTCTGAGAACATTGGTCAAGTAGCGATCTGATTTTAACACAATTATTATCCTTACCCTTTACCGGCAGCTGTACGGTGGGCAAGATTACTGTATTTTTACCTGTGGCAACGGACATTGTAGTTGAAGTAGCAGCAGTATGCTCTCTCTTGGTGTTATCCTCCGCTGGTCTACTTTCTTTCCCTTGTTTTTGTGTACACAGGGAATGAAAGTGTTTGCCCTTACAAAACTTGCAGCTTCTTATGTTAGGATTAGTACAACCCGAATGGCCATGGTCTTTTGACAAGCACCCAGTGCAGAGACGTAGTTGACGGGCTCTTTTAACTTTAAGAGGCCCTGTCTTATACTTCATACACTTGTACCATAAATGATTGGTGCCACTACACAGAACACAGTTGAATTTCCTGTACTCACTCTGGGCGGTAAATGTTGCCGTAGCCATGGGTGTACCCCCTACTCTGTCTTGACCCGCCATATTGTACACTTCAGCCTGGAGGCAATGAGTGAATTTCTTATAATCCAGGCTCGAGTCTCCCATTTCCCGTTTTATGGTTTCTTTTAGTGGTGATGGTAACTTATTGACAAGAGTCACCACACAAAATTCCTCCAGACAAATACCATGGCTAATGATTGACCTCATCACACTCTCTGTATTGGCATAGAAGTCCTTCAGGTCAGCTGTTTGGTGTTTGGGTGACACTAATTGATTGAATTTGGTAACATAAGCTGCCTTGATTCGATCTGGATGCCCATATGTCTCTTGCAGGAGCTCAATTGCTGGGGCATAGCTTGCACTTTCGATTATGAATCCTTCGACTAGCTTATGTGCATCACCCTGAAGCTGACCCTTTAGATAGGTGAAGCGTTGTATATCTGTGAGGTCGGGATTGTCATGGATGGTACACTTGAACATCTCCCAAAATCCCGACCACATGGTGGCATCACCTTCAAATTTTGAGAGAGTAAGATGGGGTAATTTGACTGCGGATTTCTTTGGCTCTTTCCTGACCTCCTTCTTGACTTCTGTAATCAGGATCCCCTTCAGTGTGGCAACGATTACTTGTATGCCCTCCATATATAGGGTATCCTCTCTGATCACCTCGATATACTCGGCGTCCTCGCAAGTGTCGGCCAGGTCCTCCTGTGTGACCTCATACTTGTCAAGTTGCTTTTGAATACTGAGCAACCTGGCCTCCACCTCCACTCTAGACGCCGAATCAAGGAATTCATCAATATCAGAGGTCAAGACCGTCAAAGAGCCCTTAAGTCCAGCCCGACGCTTTTGTACACTTTTAGCCATGATTATACAGGAAATTCTAATTACGTTAAATCAAACTAATAATGCCAGACCGAATAAGTTGCGGCTAACAATACAGTACTCCGAGAAATCAAATTAAATCGTGAGCCGAAAATAAAACACCCTCACGAAATGCGGAATAAGAATTGTGCGCTATGTAGACAAGCAATCTGGAGCTTTTCAATTTAACTCCTTACGTAATAGTTATGAAATTATAGATTCATTACGCCATAAGTTAAGAAAAGTCGGGAGGGAAATTTAGTACAATACAGTATAGGCCAAAAGTCTCCAGATGTCAAAAAGAGCAGTACCGTTTAAAGTTTAAAGTGAAAATTGTACACAAGAAAAATTCATCTCAAGAAGTCACAAGGAAAAAAGTTTTGAGTTGGATTAACACACACTCAGCCTATCAGCTATCATAGTACCCCGCCTCCAGGGCACACGACGAGAGAATAAATTAGAATGACATGTGAATCTAATAAAGAAGTTATTGGACAGTATAAATTTGATATAGAATTGAATAACCTTACCTTTTGAAATTATTATACAATACAGTATGGATGATTTTAATCTTAGTGCCAATCAAGTGTTATATAATTTGGGCCTAAAGGTTTTACAATCAAAATTTAATTAATATACTGTACCGATTTGAAGGCTTACTATTCCAGGCTATACTGATTGTGTTGATCAACTCTAACGTCATGGTGGGCAAACATCTCGTCGTATGACCTGGCAACCATGGCAAATTCGTCTTGCATAAAGCACCGACGACAGGTGGCCAAGATCTCCGAATAGAGACGCTTTGATGCCTCGTGCGTGAGGTGTACCCCGTCGGGACTGAAGTCAGCCTCAGAGGTATTCATCGACTGATAGCGCTCCCGGGTGAAGGGGATATGGCGCTTTAGCCATCGGTTAACCGCATTTCTGATGCGGTTAAACTCGTCCGTAGAGACCCCTCGTGGAGCCTGTCGCTTCTCTACCCCAATCACCTGGACTTCTCCCCCCGAGAGCCGCACCACCTCCTCAGCTAGGACCTCAATCCCCTCCGCAATCCCTCTCGGACTGACCCCGCTCCTTATTTCGTTTCCTCCTATCACCAAGAAGGTCAAGTCGGGCTTCAGCTCTAAAAACTGACCCCAGGCTACTGTTGATCTCAAGGTGCTGACGCGGGCACCTGGGGCGGCCAGAGGAGTCACGGAAAAGAAAGGCCTGTGGACGGCTTGGTCCACGTACAAATCCCTGACGTAGGAGTGGCCCAAAATTGCCACCTTCCTAATAGGGCCTGGGTACGCAGGCCTATCAACCACCGCAGGATAATCTTCCCCTACCCCACCACCCGCGGCACCATGACGCCAAAAGCCCTGGGCCATGAGGGATAAACGAAAATACGGCACAAAAAAAATATAACCACGTAGGCTAGGCCACCACCAACACAAAAAGGGGGGGGGGGGGGCAAACTAGTGAAAGGTCGAAGGACCAATTATATGGCTAATTTAGATAAGTGGGCTGTATATTATTATTATTGAAGAAACATTAACCATATAGAATATATAATTACCCTTAGATGAACTCAGCTGGTGATTGGAGGATGGCGGAAAATAGGCTAGATAACTGGAAGTGGTTAGTATAGTAAACAAAGTATGAAAGAGGCTACAATAGGCTAGGATAGGCTAGATATCTACGTTAAGTTGTGCTAAGTAACGAAGATGATGATGTAATGACTATATGGAATATGAGATGAACGTGAAGCGAAAACACCTGATTATGAAACTATAGGAAGAAGGCTTAGCATGTGTAGCTGGGACGGAGGTTGGTTGGAGAGTGGCGAGGGCGTTATGTTCGTCTCTGTCGTGACATACCGCGCACGCGCATAACATATGGAAAATGTATCCCATCTTCTTTACAATGAGATACTTATAAACATTCTTAAATAATACAAAGATATATATATATATATATGGGAATTATAATCCTACAATACTTTCCCATATACAACTATAGAATAATATATTCTACCCAATCATGGAACGCTCGACCAAGGTTATGGAAGCGTCCAACTTAAGACTACGGAAAGATACGTAACGCTACATCAACCCAGATTACGTAACATCGAGACTGTTCATACTAGTTTGAGTACACTAAGTATGGACACCAGGGTTGGATTTTGGACGATGGGTTAGGCATGAGAGGCTAGTGGATTATTTAGTTTATAATAACCATGGTAACCTAGGCCTAATAAAACTAATCTATTCTAGCTATCCAAGCGACGTAACCTCCGACAGTCTGACTCTCCGAGTTTTTCCAAATATTTAGCAGGGAAAGTGTTTGGATCACACAATTGTTCTCATTAGCTTTAGACATCTAGGGATAGTCACCTATCCTAGCCTAATTATAGAAAAATATTTCATGGCTAAATAGTATTTTTTAATCTCCATGGGACTTGCATATTTAATCAACATGTAGCCTACTCTTTACACAATGCAAAATTGTTGGCAAATTAATATAGCCAAGGTTAGGTTAGCTAATGGGGAAAGCGATTTGTGAGTTAACCTAACCTACAAATTTGGAATAGGCCTATGATAGGTTTCTTGAAGTAGTGTAGCCTAACGATACTCCTTACTTTTGAGTATAGGACTATCCCGTAAATTTCAGAAGCCAGCCGAAGCAAATCGGCTTCTAAAAGTTGGGGGAAGGATGTACGGTAGTATTCAAACGTATCGCCTTCCTTGTTTACACTACTCGCACGCTCCTTTATATTTTGACTGCCGTGGGATACAATAATAGGTTGAAGGGGGGCTTTTCCCCCCTAAGCCACCCCATGAATTAATTGTCATCTTATATATTGCCAGCATGGGGTCTGTAAGGTTAGTTACATTAGGTAAGTTAGGCACAGTATAGTATTGTAGCAATCCGATTGTGGGATTGGGTTGAGTTAGTTTAGCTTTATGAGGCAGAGTTTCTCAACTGAATATTACCATAGCCTAATACTCACAGATGTTTTTTCTGCATTAACCTAACCAAACAACCTAACCTAACCTAACCTAGTATTCATGTAGTACTAGGTTAGGTTAGGTTAATGTTTTATAGAGGATTTATGCTGTATGTTGGTAGTGGTACGCCCACTACTCCTAATCTTACCGTAGCCTGGTCACCAATTTGACCCTGGCTTCGCCTGTCTCAACTCTTATGTATTCCCTCAAAAACAAATACCTGTATGTATAAGTTCAGAATAGTGAATCCTATACAGATCACTTAGTAGGTACCGAGTACTGTATACTTTATGGGGTTATTTACCACAGCTGCACCAATTTGCCCCAAGTTTTATACTGTACAGTTCTGCTACATGAAAAGTGCCAGGTTTTAATCCAGTACCATTCAGTGGCAGTGCAGCAATATCATAAAGTTTCGGGTTTCAAGTTAATAGTAATGTGATCACCCCCTTTGACTAGGCTAATATAGAAAACCATTTATATTCAATACTTATTCTGCATCAAATTGACACCTGCCCTGTCTACAGTACTATACGGTACCAAACACAGAAAGTCTAGTAGGCAGGTTTACTTTTATAAATGACTAAATATATGATGCTTGGACAATTATAGGTACCGCATAAAGAATGAACAATATATTTCACATAATTTATTGCAATTCTTACATACCCGGTACATACCCGGTACATAGGCACCCGTTATATAATATTGTATCATCTAATCACAACTCCTGTTGTATGCTTCCATATGGATAGGTCCTTAACCTGACAAGCGCGATATAGACATAGGGGCTAGGGTAGTTATTTGTGCATTTCTAGCCCTGGATTCTGACAGAATTCGTTATATTTACAATATAAACCATTATTTGTTTTCGGTATGCTTTTATTTTACATATATGATGTATATATGAACCTTCAAGAGTGCTAAAATAAGTGGGAAAAGCATTTGGGTGGTGAAAAACGAAGATATTGGCCACCCGGTCATAATCTCAGGCGAGAGAGAGAGACAGGCAGCCCTCCCCTCTCGCTGTCTGGGAGTCAACTGAGACGAGCGGAGCGGTGTGTGCCGGTGTCTGGGTGTTGCATAACGATCTTTTATGCAACCCACTTGTGCTACATTATCGGGGGAGAGAAAAATAACCGATAAATGATGATAATAAGAGGAAAAATAGGTGATAATTGAGGAGGGGAGGGAGGGGGGAATAAGGTGGGGAAGGAGGGGAGGGGGGTGGGTGAGATTTACATGGATGAGTACTGGAGGGGAATTATCTCACCTAGAGACAAATTCCTTTGTTTTGATAGGCCCTTTTTTTTTATGGAAGGCTTTTTTATGGTCCTGCTTCCGTGAGGCCTATCGCGTTCCCTATAGGAAGCCTTCCGTGAGGCCTATCGCGCTTGCCGGGTTAAGACCGCTTCATCAGATTTTATTCGCCCAATTAACCTACTACCCAGGTAAGAAAATTCACGACATTACATTATACTTGTTTGTATTTTTGGCTTGGAATCCTCATTTGGTGACCATTATTATCTATCTATTTAAGGCATAGGCCTATTTCCTGAAATAAGTTACAATTGACGAGGATGGGTGTGAATGGGATATGCCGTGTGTGGGCCAGTCAGCTCTGCAGACTCGTTATCTTATGTTCATTTATGGAAGTATTTAAAGTAGGCCTAGGCCTAGCCCAATCAGGGAGAACATGTTAGTCCCTATTTATAGCCTACTTTAGTAGGGTAGGCTGGTTAGGCCTATATTTTTTAATCCAATTGGCCTAGCCTATGTTAAAATAGCCAACAATAGGGTACCTAGGTTAACAAGTCTCAGATATTGAAAAAAAACAGTGGTAAAAATTGAAGAGACCTTGGACAGCCTTTTAACTGGCCTACTAGGCCTAGGCTAGGCCTATAATTATGTTTTGTTAGGTTAGGTAAAAAGGCTGTCCAAGGTCTCTTCAATTTTTACCACTTTTTCTTTCAATATCTGGGACTTGTTAACCTAGGTACCCTATTGTTGGCTATTTTAACATAGGCTAGGCCTATTGGATTAAAAAATATAGGCCTAACCAGCCTACCCTACTAAAGTAGGCTATAAATAGGGACTAACATGTTCTCCCTGATTGGGCTAGGCCTAGGCCTACTTTAAATACTTCCATAAATGAACATATATAACTAGTCTGCAGAGCTGACAGGCCCACACACGGCAGATCCCATTCACACCCATCCTCGTCAATTGCAAGACTTATTTCAGGAAATATGCCTCAAATAGATAGATAATAATAGTCACCAAATGAGGATTCCAAGCCAAAAATACAAGCAAGTATAATGGAATGTCGTGAATTTCCTTACCTGGGTAGTAATTGGGCGAATAAAATCTGATGAAGCGATCTACAAGTTGTGAAGGCTGGCCGACATAGGCGGTGATAGGCCTCAGGTGAAGGTGCCTGTACAACGGCTCCTGTCAAGTTCAACATCGTCATTGAAGATATATCGAAAGTCTTTGGAAATGTGCTAATTGTAACCCATATTAATAAATATTAATAGTTTCGTACATTATGCAATTTATTTGCATTAAAGAATGTCTTCTGTAACCTTTAATTTACGAATTTAAACAATAATACAAATAATAAAATTCAATTAGCAAACGAAGGTATCCGACGACCATCGAAGAGAAGGGTCGAAGGTCCCCTTCAGATTCCAATAATATTGGACGTAAACGGTCGCGGCGACCGTTTACGAAAGCATTCGCTCAGCCAAACAAATCCCAAAGAATGTTTCTATACTACGAATTTTGAAAGGAAGGATACCTTCGAGGGAAGGGAACGTTTGGTACTGCGGGCCTTAACCTCTTCTGTACCGGTGGCGTCTTTTTATTTTGTTCTAGCTCAGTGTAGACGATATTGTGCGGCTTAAGAAGTATCTGTGGTAGTAAAACAGGGTTAGGTGAGATAGTTTGAAGCCTGTTAATTGCTTGAAGCCATTTTTAAACTGAATGAAATCGTCTAATAGTAGCCAGAATTTAGTGAAAAGGACGGCACCAATACTGAATGGGTTAAGTATTCAAATCAATTAACTTCCTCTTAATAGTTCCCTACAATTTCTTTCTACACGCCGCAATGTTGCCTCTCTTTCACTCTACTGTCGCTATTATAACAATCAGTGTTCTTCAGAGCTCTCTCTTGCGGTGAGTGCAAGGCATCCATCGTTCAACACAGTCCCACTCCTATTCTGTCCAGCTGTCCAACCCAATAATTGGCATATTTTCTCAGCCTTTCTTCTACTCAACAAGTGAACACTGGAACGCTCTCCCTCAATAAATATTTCCTTCTTTCTATGACTTAGACTGCTTTAAACTTCGTGTGTCCAGGCATTTTAACCCCAACGTCCCTTGAATTTGGATTTGTCACTCTTTTGGCTTTGGGGGAGACACTCGTTACAGGCAACCTCCCCCCCCCCCGCCACGCCCCCCTCCTCCAGTGACCCTCTGTACCTAGCGAGGGTTCGGCTGCAATACAAGGGGAGCCGTGAAGAAATAAAAACAGACTCGAAAAAGCTTTCAGATCTTTGGGTGGAATGGAATTTGAATATCAAAAGAACGAACTGGAAATGTAAAACGAAAACCTGTCGCAGCGTCGCAACTAAAGTGTAGAAAGAGAATAAAGAAACATAGAGTCGGATTCACACTAGAGATTTTGACCTACAACTTTTAATTGGCGAAAATATATCGGTAAATTCTCGGCACCTTTTGGCATTGGTATCGGCAACAAGAGAAGCAATTACAAAAGAATGCGAACAGCAACAGACAGCTAACTAATCCTACCAAAGCCAGTCGTTATAACTAAAAAGACAAGTAATATATACAGTATATAATTATACAGCATATATATATATATATTTTGTATGTGAGTGAGGGAGACAAAAGGCAGAACTGCCTGTAACGATTGCCTCCCCCAGATTTGAAAGAGTGACAGGGCCAAAATCAAGGGACGTTCGAGCCAAAATGCCTGGACACACGGAGTTTGAAGCAATTTAAGTCATAGGAAGAGGGAAAGACTGATTCTGGGAGAGAGTTCCAGAGCTCAGCAGTTGAATAGAAGAAAGTCTGAGAATACCGCTTCACTCTTGGGTTGGAGAGTTGCACAGAGTAGGGGTGGGATTGTGTTGCAAGACGGGCACTACATACCCTACGTAGAGGAGGTGTTATGCACTGGGAAAGCTCTGAGGAACACTGATTATTGTAGAAGCGATAGAATAGCGAGAAAGATGGAACATTGCGGAGAAGAGTGAGAGATTGCAGAGAGTTGGTGAGTGGGGGGGGGGAATTAATGATGCGAAAGGCTTTCCTTTCTACTTTGTCTAGGAGTGCGGTGTGAGAGGATCCTCCCCACACAAGTGAACAATACTCAATACAAGGACGCACTATACCCCTGTACAGAGCAAGAAGCTGTGCAGGGGCAAAGAACCACTTGAGGCGGATGAGGACACCCAGCTTCTTGGAGGCAGCCTTAACCCTCCTCTAGCGGGTGCTCTGTGGCCGTTTTGGGCCTTTCCGGGCCGTTCTGACTGCTATATCAACCATCAGTATGAAAGGAACTGTATTGCGCCGAAAACTAGGTGGAAATCGCTACACAATGACGCCAGATACAGCTACGTAGCACTCGTGGAGCACTGACAGTGTTACCTCGAAGATGGAAGTTTAGCTGATTTTGCTACCTTGCTCACTTTTAGCGAACTATTGGTTACACTGTCATCCTCACGCGCGGTGGGGGAACTGGAGTTAGTGTGGGCCGGGAGGCCACAGATGTCGGACGTATGGATCATTACTATCCCACCCATTTTCACTCTATTTCAACCCTTTTTTCACCCGTTTTTTGCCAGTTTTTTCAACTCGACTTATGTTGCGAGCCGCTCTTTAAGGGTTAAGGGGTTATCACACTTGTCTATTTTTTCGTGGTTTCTGGATCTTCGTTCATAGTTTAGACGACAATACCGTGGTTTTCCTATCACACATGCACCTAGATAATCCACGAAAATACGTACACTCTTTCGTTCTCACTTCGAAATTAATTGGTCTTATTTCGGCCGTTTTACCTTCCCGTCATGCTATTGATACATCTCAATCCCAATGATAAAGCTGAGCATATATAAAAAACATGGCAAGTATGACTATATTGCTCTTTATTGCCTAAAACAAGCAACATGAATCCACGTCTGTCAATAAAAGTGAAAGTCAGTGGAAGCAGCAGCACGCTCATGATTGGCTGTTTTCTCAGCACCCTGATAATTTAGTTGTTATCTGTATTGTTCCTTATTTATTCATTAAACTATATATATTTAAGTAATTTTGACGATTACTTAATAAATTACAGTTTTATCCGAATCTAAAGAGCTATTAAAAATCACAGGAAACACAAAGATAACATATATATCATAAAGTAAACACAAGCGAGATAAGAAATTATAAACGCAAGCAGTAAGCGAGACAGTAGACTGACTGAGCCGGGCTCATGCCTCTTAGCCAATCACAGGCCATTATTAACGCATTACCACATTTAAAACAGGCAGCGAAGGTCTTTCTTCCCTTGCTTGTTTATATGTACGATTTTATATGTTCCATATATAGGGGAGGTGTGGCGGAGTGGTCTTGCCACTGGATTGGTAATCCAATGGACCCGGGTTCAAATCCCGATATGTCAATGGGAAGATATTATTGGGATTGAATTTGTGCTGTACCTAGTATCAGTGCATTACCACAAAGCCCACCGAAATGCCAAAAAAAATACTCATTGTTCCCTGATTAAATATCACTGTATGAATATTCCCATATTCAAAATATGCTACAGGGGAACAATGCCTAGTGAGTTCACTGCTCAATAGGTGGCATTCTGAGAGTGAGGGTCTGAGTCTGGAGGTTGAGACAGTGAAGCACTTGAACGAAGCAACCAGCGGCTTCAGAGATGGAGCTGCTTCGAGCCATGAATGGATGCTTCACATGTCTCATTCCCCAGACTGGAACGAGACCTCACGGGCATCACCGTGTTGGCTCTCAGCCTATGCCGGAGAGGGAGTAAGTAGTTGAAATATAGAAAAAAAAAAAAAAAAAAAATGATATTTTATAGCTCTTAAGGTTCGAATATCACCTATCACATTATCATTAGATATATTACAACTTATCTAGTTTAATAACTATATGGAATATATGTATATTATGTGACGTCTACCAGCGTGGGCAGAATCGCCTCTCATTAGCCACTAGCGCTCGCCAGGGACATTGAAATGGGCTACAGTTATCCGAGAATGTTGTTCTTTCTTTCCTTGTGCTCACGTTGTCACAGACAGTCCAGTGGTGGTCTTTGTTTTCGTCTGTGACAACGGGAAGTATTTTATATCATTAGTAGAATATAAGATGCATGGTGTAAAGTTAAGGAGAAAGAGCGATAGAGGCAGCGTGGTGGTAGTATGTGCGTGTGTATGTATGTTGCTGCCTCCCTCGCTCGGTGGAGTTTTCCCGCTCGCGCGGGCTTTCCCGCGCCCTTGATTGGCTGGCGGTTCCTGGCGCGTCCTAGGGGCCTGCTGCCTTGTGACGTATCGGCCCGTGATTGGCCGACCATCGCACCTTTGTGGGCTCCTGTGTGACTTGCCTCCTGTGCGAGGGTCCACGGGAGCCGTTCTCCTCAGGACAGGCTTGGCGTGCATGCTTCTAACATCCCTTTGCATACTCTCTCCCGATCACCCCCCTTTACCACTGTCTCTCTCTCTGACCTTCTTCTTTTCCATTGCTTCTCACCTTTATTCAATTACTTGTCCCCTTGGGTTCTGCATACGGTTTCCATAGCCGGCCCATTGTATTGCATGCGCCATCCTCAGAGATATTTACATGTACTTAGAATAGGTTTGAGGGTTCTTAGTAGAGGTTGGGAACTTAGTGTGTCTCCATTATTGATTTAGTATTTCTGCTCTTTTATTTAATGCTAGACTGGGATAAGGTAACTGTAGTCGTTGTCCCCGATGTGTGTATGGTTTGCTTATACCTACACGACTTCGACCGGTCCTGTGGTAGCCTGTGTTGTCTTTTCGCTTGCGTTCTTTACGAGTGCAGCATTGTGTTGACCGAGGGCTTTAGCCTGTTCCAGTTCCACACTTTGCTGCCTCTTTGCTTGTCTTTAGAGGGTCGCCAGGATAGAACCAGATACTTGTGATCTGGATCTATCAAGAGAGCACCCTAGTCAATTAACGTAACTTAAAGGATGCAGTCTAAAGGACATCGCTAGGCTACGAGCCTGTCTTGCTCAACCACAGTTCCTTACCTAGAGTATTCCAGCTAGACATTATTAATCGAGTAGACACTTATTAGTATTTAATATAAGCTCTTTGATATGTACGCATTATTATTCACAGCATTTATTAGTCTAGGTTGTTGTTGAGTTGCACAACCATAGCAGACTGTTTCGTTGATGAGGAAGTACTTCTTTTAGTGTGGAGCATTGCTACCATTGCGCATTTATAGTATTCTCGTGTCCGTTAACATTATATGTCCTATCTTTTAGTGTATTCAGTTTACACGTGTGGTGTCCTGCCTCCTGCCTTAATATAATTTAAGATACGAGCATCTTATGAGCATCAGACTTTCTTCAGAAGCTTCCAGGTCTATGATGTAGGACTACATTTCACTTTCTTTCAGATAGGAGTGAAGAGTTTATTGTTGTTTAGAGTAACTATATTGAAGCATCTTTTTATTGTATTAAATCTTGCAGTGATTTAATTGATCTTTCCATAGATTCCTGTTTATGCATTTTAACGTAACTTGCATCTTGTTTGTTATCAGGCTATACCAGTGTGGGTTAGCCCGAAGTAGAGTACATTTATGCCCAGTTAAGGATACCCCGTTATCGCAGATTAACTCTGGAGGGTATAGGTGTTTTTGTTCGCCGGCATATAAGTTCGAGGCCTTGGATCTAGCGTACCGTTGTTGCATAGTGCCCTATTACTAGTCCAATCTTTAAGTGCCCTTGTTTTATTCGTAGCCCCGGTTGTAACAATTACTATATATTTATACATAAGAAATGTACTTCCATGACATAGCCTACTAATTCATGCCCGAAAATTTCCGTGGATAGACGAAGATCTCCCAAGTTGCTCGGGAAGCGTGGATTGTCGGCAAGACCACGGAAAATAGACCAGAAACCACGGAAATCGTGGAGACCACGGAAATATTGGCAAGTGTGATAACCCCTTTAGCAAGACTGGTAATATGGTCCTTCCAAGTGAGAGCAGAAGAAAAAGAGAAATATATATATATACATATATATATATATAATTATATATATATACATATATATACTGTATATATATATATATGTATATATATATATATATATATATATATATATATATATATATATAGAGAGAGAGAGAGAGAGAGAGATGTGCATGCCTGATGTGGCTTAAATGTTTCGACTATATATAAATAACTAGATGATGGTTCACTTGCATAAAATAATGTATCTAAACTAAATGGAAAGCAGATGATTATTCTTATACAAGCATATTCTGAAGCGTTCTCACCAATATTTTCAAGAAGTATTACCAAGGTACTCGTGTGTGGCTCAGCTTGGAGGGAGGAGGAGGGGACAATGTGACTTACACTTAAGGGGAGGATGGATGTATTTATATGCTTATTTATTTATCTTTCTATCTTTCCATCAAGCTTAATTAAGCACCCCGAAGACCACCTTCAAGATAAATTTGTAAATTTGTAAAAACAAATACGAGGAGGTTTATGGAGTTTGTTTTTATTTAAAATATTATTAATTTCTCCATTTATATGTAAACAAAATAATATTAACTTATGCAACATAAACAGTTTGCACAATTGGAGCCCTCACTCTGCAGACAAATTTGTCGGATGTCACCATATGCGCCAATTATCGGAATAAAATGTT
This sequence comes from Paralithodes platypus, assembly GCA_032716605.1. Classification (NCBI taxonomy): domain Eukaryota; kingdom Metazoa; phylum Arthropoda; class Malacostraca; order Decapoda; family Lithodidae; genus Paralithodes; species Paralithodes platypus. The sequence goes on from CM064521.1 coordinate 53,219,842, forward strand.
AACCCCCTCTGTACCGGTGACTTTTTTAAAAATGTTCTAGCTACTATTAGACAATATTATTCAGTTTCAAAAGGGCCTCCACCAGTTAACAGGCTTTGAACTATCTCCTTAATCTTTTTGCAATCACAGATCCTTCTTAAACTTCACAAAGTCTTCTTAACCCGTCCAGCCCCGGCTAGTTTTGTAATGTTTGTTCACCAGAACCCGGCCGGTTTTCAAAAAATGGTTTTATTCCAGAAACAATAGCGAATGGGTTAGGAATGGACGAAAAACCACGAAAAAACGCTCAAAAAGCTTAAAGAATGGTCCTACAGAGCCCCCGAAAACGTATTTTACAAGAGTAAAAAATTGAAGGCAATTACCCCAAAAAAACAGGTTATTGCGCGCTCACGCGCACGCACGTGGACTTTGAGAGTTTTCAACCATCGGCACGGTTGCGTGAAATACGTACACAGTTCCCATACAAACCTGAGCCCTCTTGAGTGGCTACACCTGAGGTTACGGTCGGCGCAATTAGGGTGACGCGCCAGGCGCGTCTCTGGGGCTGTGCGTTACATACATCGCCGACGCGCCGCTGGGGCTGTACGGGTTAATATAGCTAGAATAAAATAAAAAACACGTCGCCGGTACAGAAGGGGTTAACTAGACGAAGAAGGTTGTTAGTTTCTATATTATTTGACGATTATTCCTGAAGTATTAGTCTTGTGACAAGGCACTTAAATCTAAGAAAATCCTCATATATATTATGATAATATATATTTTATTGCCAAATGTCATGATCTCCAATGGGGTGGCCACAAATTAATTTCTCCCATTCACTCTGTCCCCAGTTAGCCGACGCCTCTCCTCCCATTCAAAACCGCGTTCACACATACAGTATACCTCTCAACTTCATCCTTCCACCTCACGCTCAATCTGCCTCTTCCTCTGTCCTTCCACCTCACTCTCGTACACTCTCTTAGTCATTCTTTCGCTTCCCATACGTTCCACATGGTCGAACCATCTCAAGGTGTTCCTTTTCACACTTTCCAGCACATCCACATCCACATTCATGAATTCATCAACCTCTGGGACAACTTCTACAACCAGCCTACTCTGTTCCTCAAGGATGGCACTCATCTAAACCCTGTGGGTTCAGCACGCATGGGTCGTCTCCTACACGAAGCAGTCCGCAGCCATGGATCAAAAAACGCCATCCGAGAAGAAGCAGCAGTGACATAAATCATCCAACGCCAAGAAAAAAACAGAAGCAACCGAGGACCACCAGCGATAAGGACCGAAGACAGCGAGGACCGAGGACAGCCATGAACATAAATGTAGATCCGACAAGAACCAAACATATTATTAAAGAGCGTTCCCTGAGTTCTAAAATAACAAATTTAAAGGTTTTCTATGCAAATGCTCGTAGCATACGCAATAAATTTTCAGATTTAGAGAAGCTAGTGTTTACAGAAAATTATGATGTGATTGGCATAACAGAATCTTGGCTCAATACAGAAGATAGAGACTTTTTAGAAGAGTATTCACTTCCCGGTTATGTAATGTTTGAGAAAAGCCGAATAAATCGAAATGGAGGTGGCGTTTTACTTTATATCAAAGAAAGTCTTAACTCTACCCTCTTGTCAAAACCTCAAATTGTGAACGTCGACGCATCTTTTGTGCTAATAAAGAATAATAAAGGTACAAAAATAATACTTGCATTAATATACAGACGTCCAGCTCAATCAGTGCAAACTGACCGAGAAATTTACGAACAAATTGCAGATGTAAGTAACTCACAAGATACCGTAATTTTTGGCGACTTTAATTTACCTGTGACCAAGTGGGGCGATACTCTTACTTCACACTCCGGACATGACTTGTATACGAACTTGCAAGAGAGTTCGCTTTATCAATTTGTTCGAATGCCGACCCGTGGTAATAACGTTCTTGACATTGTACTTGCAATAAAAGAAGAATTAATAGAGAATTTGAATGTTGGTGATGAATTCAGTAACAGCGACCATCGTACGATAACTTTCACTTTAAAGTTTACTAGTAACGAACCAAATAGTAGCATCGAAAAAGTCCCTAATTTCAAGAAAGCAAACTTCCATAAACTTAGAGCTATGTTTAAAGAAACTGACTGGAGCTTTTTAATTAACAATAACGACATAAATACATCTTGGAAGTTATTCGAAACCACTTACCTAAAAGCAGTGCAAGACTGCATACCATCGAAAATACGGCGTCCAGGCCATAATAATAAGCCCAAATGGTGGAATAAAGATATTTCAAACTGCCTGCTTGCTAAAAAAATTTGCTAATGATAGATTAAAATCCTCACAAAATGACGAAGAACGGGTGAAATCTGTAGAGCTACGACGCAAAGCCAAAAAGTTAATAAAGCAAAGTAAAAAGACCTTAGAGTTACATATTGCGAATCAAAGTAAAACAAACCCGAAAGAATTCTATAGTTATATCAGAAAAACAAGTAGTTACTTCAACTGTTGGACCGTTAGTCGATGAAAATGGAGAATACACCAAAGACGAAGTACAAATGAGTAATGCCCTCAATACCTTCTTTGCATCAGTTTTTACAACAGAAGACCTCAGTGATATCCCTACACTATCGCCGATTCAGATTGATAATTCAGATGTTCTAAGCAATATCACCGTTACAGAGAGAGAAGTATTGAATTGTTTAGATAAACTCAAGGTAAATAAAACGCCTGGACCGGATACAATCTCGCCTAGAGTTCTAAAGGAAGCTAAGGATGAGCTCTCCAAACCACTGACATTACTATTCAATAAATCCTTGCAGTCTGGAACTATGCCTGATCAGTGGAAGCTAGCCAACGTAACACCGATATTCAAAAAAGGCAGCAAATCCCTACCCAGTAACTATCGTCCAATTAGCTTAACCTCAGTTGTATGTAAAATGCTAGAAACGGTCATACGAGACAGACTCGTAAATCACTTAGAGGAAAATAACATACTTAAAGATACTCAACACGGCTTTCGTAAAAAACGTTCCTGTTTAACAAACCTCTCAGACTTCTTCCACGATATCCTCAACCTCTACGATGAGAGTAAAGCTGTAGATATTATATACCTTGATTTTCAAAAGGCTTTTGACAAAGTTCCCCACAAACGTTTACTGCTAAAACTAAAAGCGCATGGAATACAAGACGGTGTGTTGAAATGGATAGAAAATTGGCTCAGCGACAGAAAGCAAAGAGTAGTCATAAACGGTAAGGCATCTAAATGGACCAATGTAAGTAGCGGGGTACCCCAGGGATCGGTACTAGGACCAATTCTCTTTCTAATTTACATCAACGACATAGATGAGGGTCTCACCTGTACAATCTCAAAATTTGCTGACTATACAAAAATTGCAAATAGCGTACTCTCAAAAGATCAAGTTGACGATATGCAACACAATCTAGATAAATTGTCACATTGGGCTCAAATTTGGCAAATGAGTTTCAATGCGGATAAATGTAAAGTACTACATATCGGATACCTAAATTAGAAAGCAAACTATTCGATGAATTGCACTCAGCTTAAGAATGTAAACAGAGAAACCGATCTGGGAGTAACAATATCGAGTAACCTAAAACCGAGTCAACAATGTTCAGAAGTTGTTAAGAAGGCAAACAAAATAATTGGCTTTATAGGCAGGTAATTTGAGCATAAATCCAAAGAAGTTATCCTAACCCTTTACAATTCCTTAGTCCGCCCTCTTCTGGAATACTGCGTTCAATCCTGGTGCCCTTATTACCAAAAAGATATAAACAAGCTAGAACGAGTTCAATGTAGAGTTACCAAAATGATACCTAGCCTAAAGAACAAACCATACGAAGAGCGTCTTAGAGAATTAAATCTATTTCCTTTAACCCAGCGCAGATTAAGAGGTGACTTAATTCAAGTGTTCAAAATCATCAAAGGCATCGACAATATGAACTGTAGTAAGTACTTCACTATCGACCAATCTAATTACACGCGGGGAAGCGGTTGCAAAATTATTGGTAAATCTTTTAACTCACACGAATCTAAGAATTTCTTCTTCAATCGAGTTGTCAACTTGTGGAATGGGCTTCCCCGAAACGTTATAGACTGCATCACCGTTGATTCATTTAAACTCCGCCTAGACAAATATCTCGCATCAAACCCGCGACTGACTGCGTTTGTAAATGAATAACTTTATTTTATCCCCCCCATCTGTCCCCTACTAACTTCCTAATCCTGCCACGGACATTAGTTCCAGGGCAGTAATTCCCTTTCCAATGTTCCCTTACCCACTCTAAACCACTGTTTGGACACTTGATCCTCAGTGTTTTGGAGGACAAGCAACCTAGAAGGGTCACTAGATCTGTTTTTGCTTGATTTCCTTTGTACTTTGTACACCACACCGCTCTCATATGTCCTCATTCGTCTGTTTATCCCTCCATGTAACTCCACACACACTTCTCTACTGCTGTCCTCAATAGAGAGGAAGCATTTAAACAATACTGACGCCTTCAAACTCGAGAATCTAATTCTTTCTAAGTTTCTCCCCGGAATCAAGCCAAATTTGTTCTTCCAAACACTCTTTCATCAATAATAAATGCGCTGAACTCTCCAGCTCTAGGTCTTCCCAAGCTTTCTAGCATCTAGCCAAAAACCTCTCCAACAATTTTGCTCCCTCATCTTTCCCTTCCCTTTTCCACTCTGACGGCACTACTGTCACCTCTTCCTCTGACAAAGGTGAACGCTTCACCCAAACTTCGCTATAAACTTCACCTTGGATGATTTACGGTGTTATTCCTCCCTCTCCATCCCCCTCTCTCCTACTTATACCTAAATATCCTAATCTCTTCTAAAGATGTACTTTCTACCCTCTCTGGGCTTAATACGAAAAAGGCGTACGGACCGAATGGTGTTCCTCCCGTTGTACTAAAAAACTGTGCTTCCCTGGCTAGGCAAACTCTGGTAAAATTTCTTATGTAACTTATGTAGCATGGTTTCCACTAAAGGCGGTATCACACAAGCGCTTTTTCCCTGAACATTTATCCTCAATACTGGTCTGGCAGCTTATGAGGTTAACATTTAAACTATTAATTTGCCTAAATTCATATATCATCAGTCTAGTTTCCGATACTGAAATGCTGGGTGGACGAAGGGAATTTAACCCTCCCGAAAACTCCCCAGGTTTTGAGATGCCTGTTGTGGGGTTTGAACCCTGGAGGGATTTTAACCCTCCCGAAAACTCCCCAGGTTTTGAGATGCCTCGCGTGAGGTTCGAACCCGGGTTAATGACCTCAGTAAGTCAACCAGACCCGCGTGCTAACCCATTATACTACCACGGACGTACAATAGGATAGTAACCTTAGTTCTCCTTGAAAGAACTGTGATAGTCTCGTGGTGATTCACGTGATGGGTTTATTAGACTTTGCCATCAACGACAAATTTATTCTATCCCAGACGTCAACTCGGGTAGTACAGTGAAGGGGTTGCAGGATTTTTTCGGCTACAGCGCATTACACTACATCCTTCTTTTAACCCTTAATTAGCGGCGAGCAACATAAGTCGAGTTAAATAAAGCTGGACTATGTGGCGGCGCTCGATATAACTCGAGTGGCAATTTCAGCACGTAATGTGGCTGAGAGAGAGAGACAAGTGGTGGCAGGAGACTAGCGAGCGTATGACTGCTCCAGACCACCGCGGCGAACCTACTGACACAAATCTCAGCTCCCTCCTCCCTCTCTCACTCGCTACATACTCAATTATGTACTGAAAGTACCGAATTACCTGCTTTTTGCACTCGCGTTGCACGGTTATTGCAAGAAAACTATCCATCATACAAGGATCGTTATGGTGTCATTCGAAAGCTCTGTTTATGCCCTTTCAGGGATAGTACTTGTTTTACGTTCTGGGTCTTATTTAGGCATGAAAATGATCACGTAAACAGCCCTATTTTGGCTAAAAACACCCCGCTGTGCGGTACACATAAATAAACCGCATAGGCCGCTCGTAAGGTGTTAACAAGGCTAGTCCCTAGCCTATTTAAGGTAGTAAGGTATCTTAGCCACATCACCTCAGCAATCTCAATATTCTTAGGGTCCGGGTGATGGGTGCTCTATCTTGCTACCAGATCACATCCCATCGCTGCCACCAATGAAATGCTGGGTGTACGAAGGGAATTTAACCCTCCCGAAAACTCCCCAGGTTTTGAGATGCCTGGCGTGGGGTTCGAATCCGGGTTAGTGACCTCAGTAGGTCTACCAGACCCGGGCACTAACCCATTGTACTACCACGAACGTACAATAGGATAGTAACTAAAATACCTCGAAAAAGAGAACGAGAAGAAGAATCCCAGACGAGAAGGAACACAAGAAACCATCACAGAGGCCGAAGAAGATGAGAGAGAAGGCAGAGGAACAACCAAAAGCAGGCACATAACGAATGGACCCGGACCGGATACGAGAAACCACTCCGGGAGAAGAACGCACAACCATGCCAAAACGGACACCGACCCCTACTACCGCCACGAAGAGGAAACTGAGGTTCAGTGTACACTTCTAAACCACCTATGTTTCTCTACTATATTGTTATCACACCATTTATTAATCAAGTACTGTTATCATAACCCTGTATACTCCAAAATAAACAAACGTTATGATCACCCATGTATTCTTGTGTTATCTGTTCTCCCCAACGCGCAATATACTCCCGGGAGAATGGAGAAGTAGTAATCTATGTATTCTTGTGTTATCTGTTCTCCCCAACTCACAATATACTCCCAGGAGAATGGAGAAGTAGTAATCTATGTATTCTTGTGTTTTCTATTATCCCCAACGCACAATATACTCAGGGGAGAATTGAGAAGTAGTAATTAAGAGAAAACGCGTATATCTTCACTATAGAAGAAATCACAGCCAGATGAAACCATTAGATGCCTGTATGAAAACTTTGTTATGCAACATGATGTGAACCTATACTTCAATAGACCCTGGAACCTTGTTTTCCACACATATCCACACATGCCTTTTTTTGACATTCTTCAACTAGTTTACTAGTTACACAAACCACACATGCTTTTTTCTATGTAAGAATCCCCCGTAAATCTTCGTCCCCAAGAAATAACGAGGGAGATCTGCCGCTCCCGCACCCCGAGAGACGTTTAAATACCTGGTGTACACACAGGCCTACCAACACGAACCGGGAAGGTTAGATACGTACACGCCCCTGTAGACACCATCATGTTGAAAGAGATTTACATTTTCTTATGGCTAAAATTACTAGCAACCAAGATCAGTAGTAAAACCCAGCCACCACCACCACAAGAAGGAGGAAGACAGAATAATGCTGTCTCGCATGCATCACAGCCCTCTACTGTCCGGTGCGCACGACACACCTTAAATGCACCCGGCACCACCAATCCTCCCCGAGAACCCAAAACTCGGAATTCATTCACTTCACTCACTAATATTGTTTTTCAGAGTTCTATTGAAGCGACCCAAACCCCTTATGATTTTATAATTTAACCTTGATGAAGTAGCCTACTCTAAGAACATTAATTGACCTTGCTTATCACACCACCACCGAGTATTGACCTTCTATTGAAGGAGACCTGACTTACAGTGTAAGAAGGGTTCAAGGACCCCATCTAGGATAACTCCCCAGGCCCTTACCATCCTAGAGGTACCACAGGAGTGCACTCAGTAATCCGCAATACCAGTTCAGGATTTCTCTAGAAAGTCAGGCAACTATTGAGGCTTCAAAAAGTATTGGCTTACGAACTTAATACTGCTCTCCATTCAGTTGGACTAATACGGCCTGCCGAAAAGTCCAGATACTGTCTGTAAAACCCTAAACTAGGGATCCTTGTTAGAATCAGGCATGCCTAGCTTACATGGAGATCCTACTTAGGCGGTTACTAGTTAGTCTAGTGAAGGATGTATACGGCCCGCCGATATTCCTTCTGAGACTACCAGTCCCCGTTACCCACCAACCCTATACTAGGGATCTCGTTAGAATCAGGCCTACCTAGCTAACGTAGAGACCCTACTTAGGCGGTTACTAGTTAGTCTAGTGAAGGATGTATATGGCCTGCCGATATTCCTTCTGAGACTACCAGTCCCCGTTAACCCACCAACCCTATACTAGGGATCTCGTTAGAATCAGGAATCAGCTACCGTGGAGACCCTATTTAGGCGGTTACTAGTTAGTCTAGTGAAGGATGTATACGGCCTGCCGATACTCCTTCTGAGACTACCAGTCCCTGTTAACCCACAAGCCCTATCCTAGGGATTTCGTTAGATTCAGGCCTGCCTAGCTAACGTAGATATCCTACTTAGGCGGTGACTAGCTAGTCTAGAAGGAAAAGTGTACGGCCTGCCGAAATTTTCTCCTCAGACTAGAAGTTGTCGATAGCACCATCTCTAAAAGAAGTTGAGGTAACGGCCTGCCGTCCTCAATATTCTCTAGAGTGGGAAGTACCAGCGTCCTTGTCGAGGAACTTTGTCATCGTTCAGCCTGCCGACGTGACATAGGCTCCCCCGCGAGGATACAGTTTCTATAGTGAAAAGTAGAGACCACGGCCTGCCGCCCTCTCTATTATTTACTATTTAAAGTGGACACTGCCACTCGGCACAGGTAGTCTCAAGCCTCTGAGACCGATGTGTTAGAGATAGGGCTTGGCGAGATACCCTCACGGGCACTCTGCAGAGACAAGTCCTTGGTGCACTGAGTCTGTGGCATCCCATATGACTGTGCAACTTAAAGGTTTAAACACCGCCCCGGGTCCCCCGAACCTCTCATAAAGATCAGGGCAGACAGTAATATGACTCCAACTGAAATTACTGCATTCGTCCGATATTGACCACATAAGACTCGATATTTAAGATCCTAGTCCGAGAGTACCTTAACAGGACTTCATCAACGGTTGATATACTGATCAGAACAGTCGAGTAGTTTCTCCTACCTCTGAAATACTCGCATTAGTTCGGTATGGTGCCCAACAGTAATTCGCCAGACGGTTACTGTATGTTACGAAGCCATACTTTAGATCTCAAGCCCAATCAACCCATCTGTAACTACTTCACACAGCCGGTCCACCTAGACGGCAATGGAAAAGCAACCAACGAGAACCAACCACCTTCTGAAGTGTTCACCGGAGACATCCAGCGAGAAGTTATCATGCTGGGAGACCAAGAGAAGAAGATAGAGTGACAGCAAGTAGGAAAAGTGTCAAGTGAACGAAATAAACAGAGTTCCCCTAAAAGTGACTTAATTACGTATAAATTCGCACCAGTGTTAATAAGCGGGTCTTAAAGCTACGAGTTGTACCACCATACAGTACGAGTGATGCGGATCAATAATTTGCCACCCACCAGTGAATCCACTTCTAATTAAGAAATGTTTAACCTATTGTTGAGACTTCAGCGACTCTGCCGAAATTGACTAAAATGCTAGAAAATATGTCAGAGTCTACCAGTGACTCCCCATTTTCTATACCACCCAATTACATACCTATGGGGGTACTTGACCTTGAACTTTAAACACCGTGACATTCCTGAAAGAAAACGAAAGCGGTCACTCCACTACTAGAAACACTTCCTCCTCGGCCACCCTAGTGTATTAAAATTATCTCGCAGATATAGTGCAGTTGGCCAGTAATATGTACTCCCTATCTAGCTCCGCGACTGTGTTAGGAGTCGGTGATAAAATTAAGTACTATGTCACTGGCAGTGATATGTGTCATATATGTTCAGTTCCAGATTATTTCTTCAATATAGTGCAAGAGAAATAAAGCTGTATTATTAAAACCATATCTTGTAATATACTTATCCTCTGTTTTCCTTTCATATTATATGTACGTATTTGAAATTGGAAGTCCCAGTGGAGTAGAACTCACCATATCCAATTGTTAATCCTGCATAAAAATTAGGGCATAACATTGGTGGCTAGCGGTGGTTCTCTATTCGGACGTAAGAATTCAATATATTGAACATATTTGGAAAAGAAACAGAGATAAAGATACCATGTAAATGTGGCCGCTCCACGCTCTCACATTCCCATCTCCAAATATGATGGGGAGACTTATGAAATTGAGGTATATATGGACATAGTAAAGCCAGTGCTAGACTTAGCTTATACAACGGACCGTGAGAAAATAGCCGTCCTTCTCACGCACTTGGGAAAAGTCATTTCCCTTGTAGCCCTGCAGGTAAACGCTGCACTCACCTGGGATGCGTTCAAACCCATGGTGATTGAGGCGATCAAGCCTTCTCTGGGTGTGTTTGGAGCACACATCCAAATCAAGGATATCAAGTATGATGGTGACCTTGATGCAACTATCACAAGCATCAATCAACAAGTGAGGGCCGCATTCCCTACGTTGACTCGAAATATGCAAGAGCAGCACATTCTAGTGCATCTAGTGCAAGTACTACCCTCAGCAGTACAAGAATATTTTGCAGTTCACGATCCCGTAGGGTTTCAGCGGGATATAGTGACCATACGGATGATATTGGCCTCCCAACCTAAGAAACCTATGATTGCAGCAATTAAAAGGTTCACCACGCACCCACAAATACCACACCGAGCTGGTGAACAGGCCCAATACAACCGCCAAACTGCTCCATCCACCACCGTCCCGGGTACTACCAGCCAAGCAGACCAGCCTTCAAACCACACCAGCTGAGGAGAGTGTTTCCCCGCAACCAACATCAACGCCCAGGTAAATCACACCCTCTAGTTATTATTAACCCATATGTTTTTTTTGCTTGTAATTCCCGGTGTCCTCTCCATTTCATCCGTGACTCCGCCAAATCTAACCGAACCATCCAGCCCAGAATTTCCGCCAATGAGGAAGAACTACCAGAGGAGGAAATAAATGAGACCGCGGAAACAGAGGACGTCCTTCAGACGTACCCAGAGGAAGATCACCTCGACCTTGTAGACGAAGAGGAGGAAACAGAATCCCCGGATTTTTAAGTCCTCCCCCTCCCACCATGGCTTCGGCGGGGGAGTCGAAAAGTGAGCGCCCACCTCCCATATATCAGCTAGCCAAGATAAAGGGTATTCCCGTCCGTTTACTGATCGACACTGGTGCTGCTCGATCATGTTTGTTTAATTCTTATTATGTGAAACACAAGAAAAGATTTGGCAATCTCCAACCTACCACCTCGAATCTCATTAGCGCAGGTGATGCCCCTCTCCACATAAGAGGGGAAACCCTCCCCCTCCACATAACCACTCCTGCCGAACATGCGCACTGTTACCATCCGTTTGTGGTGTTCCATTCGGAATGCCGACACTACGACGGGTTTTTGGGATTGGACCTACTTCAGAGGCTCCAAGCCCAAGTAGATTGCGGGCAATGACTGATCCACTTCAAAACAAAAATAACTTCAACAAAAACCTCAGTCTCCTAAACCAATCTTAAAAAAAAAACTGAGTTCCCCGAATCCAGGTAAACAGCCAAAAAGGAAAATACCACCCCAAACATACCCGGATTCCAAGCCAGCATTCACCAGCCCCAATTGTCAGCACCACAGTCGTGAAAAGCCCTTCACCACCAACGACCGCCCCAGTGTCAACCTTCCTCAGAAACCAAAGGAAACTCCCACAGACGGTACTGGACGTGTACCCCATGGTGGGCACTGTTACAACATTGCTACTGAAGCTCTATCTCTTCATTTTCCTGACCCAGAGATCACTTTCCCTGAAGTGAACATTGCTACTGAAGCCCAACATAATCTTTGTGACCATTTCCCTAACTCTTCCATTGCTACTGAAGCCCATAATTACGATACCCAACATACAGGACATCAATCAAAAGTTAACCCGACCGGTATAATCTCATGCCAGACAAAATATGTTCAGTCTGCGCAAACCCGCACCGTAATTAGTCCTGCCATGACCCACGAAAGAACCGAGATTCCACCCCAACATGAAAAATGGGTTAGAATCCGACCCATGCCACAGCCTGTCATGATCTTGACCCACACCGGTATTTCCGATGGACCCGACCGGTGTAGGATCCAGCCTGCCATTCTATCCTCCCGACACAATGCCATCCTCATCGCCAACATCTCGGATGAAAAACTGATTTTTTTTTATTTTCTATGTGATTGAGGGAGGCAAAAGGCAGAATTGCCTATAGCGAGTGCCTCCCCCATAGTTGAAAGAGTGACAGGGCCAAAATCAAGGGACGATCGAGCCAAAATGCCTGGACACACAGAGTTTGAAGCAATTTAAGTCATAGGAAGAGGGAAAGACTGATTCTGGGAGAGAGTTCCAGAGCTCAGCTGTTGAGTAGAAGAAAGTTTGATTGTAACGTTTCACTCTTGGGTTGGAGAGTTGCACAGAGTAGAGTACAAAGGAGTACAAAGGAAATCAAGCAACAACAGATCTAGTGACCCTTCTAGGTTGCTTGTCCTCCAAAACACTGAGGATCAAGTGTCCAAACAGTGGTTTAGAGGGGGTAAGGGAACATTGGAAAGGGAATTACTGCCCTGGAACTAATGTCCGTGGCAGGATTAGGAAGTTAGTAGAGGACAGATGGGTTAGTAACGGAGGAGGGGATAAAATAAAGTTATTCATTTACAAACGCAGTCAGTCGCGGGTTTGATGAGAGATATTTGTCTAGGCGGAGTTTAAATGAATCAACGGTGATGCAGTCTATAACGTTTCGGGGAAGCCCATTCCACAAGTTGACAACTCGATTGAAGAAGAAATTCTTAGATTCGTGCGAGTTAAATGATTTACCAATAATTTTGCAACCGTTTCCCCGTGTGTAATTAGATTGGTCGATAGTGAAGTACTTACTACAGTTCATATTGTCGATGCCTTTGATGATTTTGAACACTTGAATTAGAGGTGGGATTGAGTTGCAAGACGGGTACCACGTGCCCTACGTAAAGGAGGTGCTATGCACTGGGAAAGCTCTGAGGAACACTGATTTTTATAGTAGCGATAGAATAGTGAGAGAGATGCAACATTGCGGCGGAGAGAGGGAGATTGCAGAGAGGTGGTGAGTGGACGGGAGTTAATGATACGAAAGGCATTCCTTTCAACTTTGTCTAGGACAAAGGCGGGTGCCCAACCCCGAAAAGGGTTGAAATAGGGGAGCTATCCCCCCGCCAAAGGCGGCTTTCTAGGGCCTTTCCTAGCTGATGCCGAGAGGATTGGTTTCTAGTCATGTGGTGATGGGCTGCTCTATCAGAATGAGAACTGAGCAATCTCTGCAATACCCATAGCTTACTCTGACTGTTCCTTTTACTTATATATTTTCTAGATCTCAAGTGACGGCGTCTCTAACGTGGATTGACCTCCCAATCTACCAAGATTGGAAGCCAAAGCGTCACATTTTTCCCTTGCCCCTCAACTTTCTCTTCATAATTGCGGAGGGGCACAGGGCCCTGGGTGGGGCTTTGGTTTCCCGGGCGTTTCCGCACCCTCCTCAAGCTCCCCGCCATGGAGTGGCTTCGGTCACCCAGGCTTTATTGTGGTCGGCAGGGAGGGTTCTGTGGGGGCGCTCAGTTATGGCCTTGGCCTTGCTCGAGGCCTTGGGGCTGTTCGGCCAGGCAGCTTGGGAAACAACAACAACAACAACAACTTTGTCTAGGAGAGCGGTGTGAGAGGAACCTCCCCACACATGTGAACAATACTCAATACAAGGATGCACTATGCCCCTGTACAGAGCAAGAAGCTGTGCAGGGGAAAAGAACCCCCTAAGGCGGTTGAGCACACCCAGCTTCTGGGAGGCTGCTTTAGCAAGACTGGTAATATGGTCCTTCCAAATGAGAGCAGAAGAAAAAGAGACACCAAGAATATTGAGAGAAGATGAAGGGTTGATTTTTGTATTGTTGAAGAGTAAGGGATAGTCCGCTGGGAGATCCTGAAGGGTAGATAGATGGAGAAATTGGGTTTTGGAAGCATTAAAGGTAACAAGGTTTTCTCTGCCCCAATTGGAGATAGTATTTAGATCAGAATTTAAGAGTTCTATGGATTCATTACGTTTGTCGTTAAGGGATTGCTGGCTGGGGCGTTCTGAAAAACTAATGGAGTAGTGTAAGGTTGAGTCGTCTGCGTATGAATGGTTGAGAATTAAGGTACAGTTAAGGAGATCATTTATAAAAATCAGAAAGAGAATAGGAGATAGGACAGAGCCCTGAGGAACACCGGAGTTTATAGGGTGAGGAAGTGAACAATGGCCGTCCACAACCGCGGCTATGGAACGGCCGGAAAGGAAATTAGAGACAAAGGCACAGATGGAGGGATAGAAACCGAAGGAGGGTAGTTTAGAAATTAAAGATTTGTGCCAGACTCTATTGAAAGCTTTCGATATGTCTAGTGCAATAGAAAAGTCTCACCGAAGTCCCGAAAGGAGGATGACCAAGAGTTAGTAAGATATGAAAGAAGATCACCAGTAGAGCAACCCTTAACCCGGCAAGCGCGATAGGCCTCACGGAAGGCTTCCTATAGGGAACGCGATAGGCCTCACGGAAGCAAGACCATAAAAAAAACCTTCAAAAAAAAAAAAAAGGGCCTATCAAAACAAAGGAATTTGTCTCTAGGGGAGATAATTCCCCTCCAGTACTCATCCATGTAAATCTCACCCACCCCCCTCCCCTCCTTCCCCACCTTATTCCCCCCTCCCTCCCCTCCTCAATTATCACCTATTTTTCCTCTTATTATCATCATTTATCGGTTATTTTTCTCTCCCGCGATAATGTAGCACAAGTGGGTTGCAGAAAAGATCGTTATGTAACACCCAGACACCGGCCCACACCGCCCCGCTCGTCTCAGTTACCTCACAGACAGCGAGAGAGGAGGGTTGCCTGTGGCTCTCTCTCGCCTGAGATTATGACCGGGTGGCCAATATCTTCGTTTTTCACCACCCAAATGCTTTTCCCACTTATTTTAGCACTCTTGAAGGTTCATATATACATCATATATGTAAAATAAAAGCATACCGAAAACAAATAATGCTCTATATTGTAAATATAACGAATTCTGTCAGAATCCAAGGCTAGAAATGCACAAATAACTACCCTAGCCCCTAGGTCTATTTCGCGCTTGTCAGGTTAAGGAAGCCATACTGGCGATCTGAGAGCAGATTATGAGAAGAGAAATTCTTAAGAAATTTGGAAGCAAGAATAGTTTCAAAAACTTTAGAAAGACAAGAGATGAGAGCAATTGGACGATAGTTGGAGGGTTGAGAGCGGTCACCCTTCTTTGGGACAGGTTGAATGTGAGCAAATTTCCAGCATGAAGGGAAGACGTTAGAGGATAGACAGAGACGAAAGAGTTTGCCTAGGCAGGGAGTCAGCACAGAAGCACAGTTTTTGAGAACAACAGGAGGAACACCGTCCGGACCGTACGCCTTATTAGTGTTAAGCCCTGAGAGGGTAGAAAGTACATCTTTAGAAGAGATTAGGATATTAGGCATAAGTAAGAGAGAGGAGGGTGGAGAGGGACTCATAATAGGCAACCTAGAAACATTCGACGAGGTCGCCCCAATTCCAGAAAGAACTCCTCATTCTCCCATATTGCCCCACGTTCCCGAAAAATTGACCCAACACCAACAACAGCAGATGAGACAACTCCTCCTTGAGTTTCAGGAGTTTTCGCACAAACTTCGACCGAAATCAGCAAGATCACCGTAGAAGAGCACTCCATCCACACCACAGGACCCCCTCTACGGCAGCCGGAAAAATCCGGTGCAGCGAAAAGAGGAAGAACAACAAGTCCAAGATATGCTGGATGCCGGTATCGCCACCCCCTCAGTCAGCCCCTGGTCATCCCCAGTCGTCCTAGTGAAAAAGAAAGACGGTTCCACCTGGTTTTGTGTGGACTATCGCCGACTCAACGACGCCACAATTAAGGGTGCCACACCATTGCCTAGGATCGATGATTCCCTCTATTCTCTACATGGCTCAAAATAGTTTACCACGCTAGACTTACAGGCCAGATACTGGCAAGTTCCAATAACCCCCGAGCACCAACAGGAGACAGCATTTTCGACCAGTGGGGGACATCTCTACGAATTCAACGTGCTGCCTTTTTGGACTATGCAACGGTCCCACCACTTTCTACCGATTAATGGAGTCCATGCTCAAGGGACTTACTTGGGAAACCTGTCTGGCTTACCTCGACGACGTCATCGTCTACTCTAAAACATGGTCAGAACATCTTCAAAGGCTTCGTCAGGTGTTACAACGCATCCGAGACGCCGGGCTAAAATTAAAACCCTCAAAGTCCGAAATTGCGAAAAAACTGTAGGATTCTTGGGACACGTCATTTCAGCACAAGGCATTTCCCCTGACCCCAAGAAACTCTCAGCTATCGCTATTCAACAGCCAACCACCACAGTGAAAGGAATGAGGTCTTTTCTCGGATTAGCCACCTACTACAGAAGATTTGTTCCAAAATTTGCCGAAATTGCTCGGTCCCTCCACCAATTGACCCATAAAGACACCCCCTTCGACTGGACCTCTGAACGCAACTTAGCATTTGAGACATTGAAGGAGAAATTAGTGCAAGCACCAACTGTAGCTTTTCCAGACTATCAACAACCGTTCCGCTTATATACTGATGTTTCTTTATACGCAATTGGAGCAGTACTAGTTCAGGTACAAGACGGAAAGGAGCATGTTATAGCATACACCAGTTCGACCTTGAATGCTGCGCAACAAAACTACGCAGCCACCAAACGCGAGTGCTTAGGCGTCATCTGGGCCCTGAACCACTTTTGATCTTTTGTGTTAGGAGCTAAATTAGACGTCATCACGGACCATCAGTCCCTACAATGGCTTAGACGTTGCGAAACCAGCTCTGCCCTCTTGGTACGATGGAGAGAAACCTTAGAGGAGTATGACTTCGAAATCCATTATAGGCCCGGAAAGCTACATACCAACGCGGACGCTTTGTCACGCCTACCTGTCCCAGAGTCATCGCCCCCCCATCTAGCCGTACTACAACCGACTAACCAAGACTCACCGACACCAACAGGACAACCCTCTTCACCAGAGCCCTCCATGTTGCAACTCTGGGAAAGAGAATCAAACCTAAGTGGATCCCTCATCACATTTTTCAACATATTTGTCGATGGGGTGATCAATTGACCACCGAGTCCGGACACATTATTGTCAAACCCGCCATGGGCGGGTTTCTCTATTCATGAGGGGAACGGTATCCACTTGGGGCAAAAGAAGATGCTCCAGGTGTGCCAAAGTCAATATTGGACGGTTAATCCTTCAGGGATTGCAAAACGGGTCACTGAGGCCTGCAAATTCTGTGCCATGGGAAAAGATAGGTGAAAAACTCCAGGACCAGCCGGAACCATCTCGGCCCATAAACCATGGCAAGTACTTTCATTAGACGTCATGGGACCTTTTCCACCCAGTCACGGAAAAAATTTCATCGTTACTTTCGTGGACGTTTATTCTAAGTTCTTGATCGCCTGCCCAAGCAAAGATCATTCAGCAATAACAGTGGCCGAGTTACTAGCCACCAAAAATGTTCCTGTGTTCGGACTACCCCTAGCCCTACTGTCTGACAACGCCCCAGAATTCACAGGACAAATATGGGAAGCATTCACCTCCAAATGTGGAATAAAGGTGAAACACTCTTCCCATTATTGGCCACAAGGGAACGCCATCTGTGAACGGAGCCACCGATCTATTAACAATCAGCTAAGGACCAAAATGATAGAATTACAATCCACTGACTGGTCCAGCCAGATAAAAATGATTCAGTGGGGTTCAAACTCTTGCCCCCGAGAAGATGGAATATCTCCCCACGAACGCGTCTACGGAGTGGCACCATTGCTGCTACCATTCCGACATCTGGCCACTCCCCCATCCACTCAGTATACCGTCGACCCCTTCCAACAATTGAAAAATACCCTACACACTGCACAAGCCTGTCAAGACGTCACCACCGATGTCTCCCACCCTCAAAACCCCTTTGCTATTGGTGACACCGTCATGGTCGCCAAGTTACCTGTCATTAATGAACTTGGCCCACGATATGTGGGCCCATGTGCAATCGAAAAAATACCCAACCCTTTCCAAGTCATCATCAATTACCACGGGGAGTTCAGAACTTACCGAAACAGATTCGTGAGGAGATACTCACCCCTTTGGCGTGATACAGTACCACCACCACCAGCAGAGAAAAACCAAACTCCAGAACCATCACAAACGACCACTACACCTCAGACTAAGGAAGGCCCGGGGTCTCCCAACTTTCCCCTAGTCAATCTGCGCCCTTTGCTTCCCACCATTCCAAAAATTAACCCGCAAACCACACAACAGCTAATCCAACACACGCCAAGAACACCACCCACAATTCAATTTTCTCGTGACATCACCACCAGCTCCCCTACATCAGATACCCTCAATAGAACCAAACACCAAAGCTCACATCTCTGTACTTGTGGATCCCATCAAAACACCCGACTTAAGATCACTGAGATGGTGGACACACATCGCCCGACTTCCCATAATACGCGCCCAAGGAAATTTACTAACATTTTCACCTGAGGCCCGAGGACTTGCCTTAAAAGGGGAAGACGGAAGTAAAATACCTCGAAAAAGAGAACGAGCAGAAGAATCCCCAGACGAGAAGGAACACAAGAAACCATCACAGAGGCCGAAGAAGATGAGAGAGAAGGCAGAGGAACAACCAAAAGCAGGCACATCACGAATGGACCCGGACCGGATACGAGAAACCACTCCGGGAGAAGATCGCTCAACCACGCCAAAACGGACACCGACCCCTACTACCGCCACGAAGAGGAAACTGAGGTTCAGTGTACACTTCTAAACCACCTATGTTTCTCTACTATATTGTTATCACACCATTTATTAATCAAGTACTGTTATCATAACCCTGTATACTCCAAAATAAACAAACGTTATGATCACCCATGTATTCTTGTGTTATCTGTTCTCCCCAACGCGCAATATACTCCCGGGAGAATGGAGAAGTAGTAATCTATGTATTCTTGTGTTATCTATTCTCCCCAACTCACAATATACTCAGGGGAGAATTGAGAAGTAGTAATTAAGAGAAAACGTGTATCTTCACTACAGAAGAAATCACAGCCAGATGAAACCATTATATGCCTGTATGAAAACTTTGTTATGAAACAAGATGTGAACCTATTCTTCAATAGACCCTGGAACCTTGTTTTCCACACATATCCACACATGCCTTTTTTTGACATTCTTCAAATAGTTTACTAGTTACACAAACCACACATACTTATTTCTATATAAGAATCCCCCGTAAATCTTCGTCCCAAGAAATAACGCGGGAGATCTCCCGCTCCCGCGCCCCGAGAGGGGGCGCTCCGGATGTTTAAATACCTGGTGTACACACAGGCCTACCAACACGAACCGGGAAGGTTAGATACGTACACGCCCCTGTAGACACCACCATGCTGAAAGAGATTTATATATTCTTATGGCTAAAATTACTAGCAACCAAGATCAGTAGTAAATCCCAGCCACCACCACCACAAGAAGGAGGAAGACAGAATAACGCTGTCTTGCACGCATCACAGCCCTCAACTGTCCGGTGCGCATGACACACCTTAAATGCACCCGACACCACCAATCCTCCCCGAGAACCCAAAACTCGGAATTCATTCATTTCACTCACTAATTATTGTTTTTCAGAGTTCTATTGAAGCGACCCAAACCCCCTATGATTTTATAATTTAACCTTGATGAAGTAGCCTACTCTAAGAACATTAATTGACCTTGCTTATCACACCACCACCGAGTATTGACCTTCTATTGAAGGAGACCTGACTTACAGTGTAAGAAGGGTTCAAGGACCCCATCTAGGATAACTCCCCAGGCCCTTACCATCCTAGAGGTACCACAGGAGTGCACTCAGTAATCCGCAATACCAGTTCAGGATTTCTCTAGAAAGTCAGGCAACTATTGAGGCTTCAAAAAGTATTGGCTTACGAACTTAATACTGCTCTCCATTCATTTGGACTAATACGGCCTGCCGAAAAGTCCAGATACTGTCTGTAAAACCCTATACTAGGGATCCTTGTTAGAATCAGGCATGCCTAGCTAACTTGGAGATCCTACTTAGGCGGTTACTAGTTAGTCTAGTGAAGGATGTATACGGCCCGCCGATATTCCTTCTGAGACTACCAGTCCCCGTTACCCACCAACCCTATACTAGGGATCTCGTTAGAATCAGGCCTGCCTAGCTAACGTAGAGACCCTACTTAGGCGGTTACTAGTTAGTCTAGTGAAGGATGTATATGGCCTGCCGATATTCCTTCTGAGACTACCAGTCCCCGTTAACCCACCAACCCTATACTAGGGATCTCGTTAGAATCAGGCATGCCTAGCTACCGTGGAGACCCTATTTAGGCGGTTACTAGTTAGTCTAGTGAAGGATGTATACGGCCTGCCGATATTCCTTCTGAGACTACCAGTCCCTGTTAACCCACAAGCCCTATCCTAGGGATTTCGTTAGACTCAGGCCTGCCTAGCTAACGTAGATATCCTACTTAGGCGGTGACTAGCTAGTCTAGAAGGAAAAGTGTATGGCCTGCCGAAATTTTCTCCTCAGACTACAAGTTGTCGATAGCACCATCTCTAAAAAAAGTTGAGGTAACGGCCTGCCGTCCTCAATATTCTCTAGAGTGGGAAGTACCAGCGTCCTTGTCGAGGAACTTTGTCATCGTTCAGCCTGCCGACGTGACATAGGCTCCCCCGCGAGGGTACAGTTTCTATAGTGAAAAGTAGAGACCACGGCCTGCCGCCCTCTCTATTATTCACTATTTAAAGTGGACACTGCCACTCGGCACAGGTAGTCTCAAGCCTCTGAGACCGATGTGTTAGAGATAGGGCTTGGCGAGATACCCTCACGGGCACTCTGCAGAGACAAGTCCTTGGTGCACTGAGTCTGTGGCATCCCATATGACTGTGCAACTTAAAGGTTTAAACACCGCCCCGGGTCCCCCGAACCTCTCATAAAGATCTGGGCAGACAGTAATATCACTCCAACTGAAATTACTGCATTCGTCTGATATTGACCACATAAGACTCGATATTTAAGATCCTAGTCCGAGAGTACCTTAACAGGACTTCATCAACGGTTGATATACTGATCAGAACAGTCGAGTAGTTTCTCCTACCTCTGAAATACTCGCGTTAGTTCGGTATGGTGCCCAACAGTAATTCGCCAGACGGTTACTATATGTTACGAAGCCATACTTTAGATCTCAAGCCCAATCAACCCATCTGTAACTACTTCACACAGCCGGTCCACCTAGACGGCAATGGAGAAGCAACCAACGAGAACCAACCACCTCCTGAAGTGTTCACCGGAGACATCCAGCGAGAAGTTATCACGCCGGGAGACCAAGAGAAGAAGATAGAGTGACAGCAAGTAGGAAAAGTGTCAAGTGAACGAAATAAACAGAGTTCCCCTAAAAGTGACTTAATTACGTATAAATTCGCACCAGTGTTAATAAGCGGGTCTTAAAGCTACGAGTTGTACCACCATACAGTACGAGTGATGCGGATCAATAATTTGCCACCCACCAGTGAATCCACTTCTAATTAAGAAATGTTTAACCTATTGTTGAGACTTCAGCGACTCTGCCGAAATTGACTAAAATGCTAGAAAATATGTCAGAGTCTACCAGTGACTCCCCATTTTCTATACCACCCAATTACATACCTATGGGGGTACTTGACCTTGAACTTTAAACACCGTGACATTCCTGAAAGAAAACGAAAGCGGTCACTCCACTACTAGAAACACTTCCTCCTCGGCCACCCTAGTGTATTAAAATTATCTCGCAGATATAGTGCAGTTGGCCAGTAATATGTACTCCCTATCTAGCTCCGCGACTGTGTTAGGGGTCAGTGATAAAATTAAGTACTATGTCACTGGCAGTGATATGTGTCATATATGTTCAGTTCCAGATTATTTCTCCAATATAGTGCAAGAGAAATAAAGCTGTATTATTAAGACCATATCTTGTAATATACTTATCCTCTGTTTTCCTTTCATATTATATGTACGTATTTGAAATTGGAAGTCCCAGTGGAGTAGAACTCACCATATCCAATTGTTAATCCTGCATAAAAATCAGGGCACAACATTGGTGGCTAGCGGTGGTTCTCTATTCGGACGTAAGAATTCAATATATTGAACATATTTGGAAAAGAAACAGAGATAAAGATACCATGTAAATGTGGCCGCTCCACGCTCTCACATTCCCATCTCCAAATATGATGGGGAGACTTATGAAATTGAGGTATATATTGACATAGTAAAGCCAGTGCTAGACTTAGCTTATACAACGGACCGTGAGAATATAGCCGTCCTTCTCACGCACTTGGGAAAAGTCATTTCCCTTGTAGCCCTGCAGGTAAACCCTGCACTCACCTGGGATGCGTTCAAACCCATGGTGATTGAGGCGATCAAGCCTTCTCTCGGTGTGTTTGTAGCACACAACCAAATCAAGGATATCAAGTATGATGGTGACCTTGATGCAACTATCACAAGCATCAATCAACAAGTGAGGGCCGCATTCCCTACGTTGACTCGAAATATGCAAGAGCAGCACATTCTAGTGCATCTAGTGCAAGTACTACCCTCAGCAGTACAAGAATATTTTGCCGTTCACGATCCCGTAGGGTTTCAGCGGGATATAGTGACCATACGGAGGATATTGGCCTCCCAACCTAAGAAACCTATGATTGCAGCAATTAAATGGTTCACCACGCACCCACAAATACCACACCGAGCTGGTGAACAGGCCCAATACAACCGCCAAACTGCTCAATCCACCACCGGCCCGGGTACTACCAGCCAAGCAGACCAGCCTTCAAACCACACCAGCTGAGGAGAGTGTTTCCCCGCAACCAACATCAACGCCCAGGTAAATCACACCCTCTAGTTATTATTAACCCATATGTTTTTTTTGCTTGTAATTCCCGGTGTCCTCTCCATTTCATCCGTGACTCCGCCAAATCTAACCGAACCATCCAGCCCAGAATTTCCGCCAACGAGGAAGAACTACCAGAGGAGGAAATAAATGAGACCGCGGAAACAGAGGACGTCCTTCAGACGTACCCAGAGGAAGATCACCACGACCTTGTAGACGAAGAGGAGGAAACAGAATCCCCGGATTTTTAAGTCCTCCCCTGCCCACCATGGCTTCGGCGGGAGAGTCGAAAAGTGAGCGCCCACCTCCCATATATCACCTAGCCAAGATAAAGGGCATTCCCGTCCGTTTACTGATCGACACTGGTGCTGCTCGATCATGTTTGTTTAATTCTTATTATGTGAAACACAAGAAAAGATTTGGCAATCTCCAACCTACCACCTCGAATCTCATTAGCGCAGGTGATGCCCCTCTCCACATAAGAGGGGAAACCCTCCCCCTCCACATAACCACACCTGCCGAACATGCGCACTGTTACCATCCGTTTGTGGTGTTCCATTCGGAATGCCGACACTACGACGGGTTTTTGGGATTGGACCTACTTCAGAAGCTCCAAGCCCAAGTAGATTGCGGGCAATGACTGATCCACTTCAAAACAAAAATAACTTCAACAAAAACCTCAGTCTCCTAAACCAATCTTTAAAAAAAAACTGAGTTCCCCGAATCCAGGTAAACAGCCAAAAAGGAAAATACCACCCCAAACATACCCGGATTCCAAGCCAGCATTCACCAGCCCCAATTGTCAGCACCACAGTCGTGAAAAGCCCTTCACCACCAACGACCGCCCCAGTGTCAACCTTCCTCAGAAACCAAAGGAAACTCCCACAGACGGTACTGGACGTGTACCCCATGGTGGGCACTGTTACAATATTGCTACTGAAGCTCTATCTCTTCATTTTCCTGACCCAGAGATCACTTTCCCTGAAGTGAACATTGCTACTGAAGCCCAACATAATCTTTGTGACCATTTCCCTAACTCTTCCATTGCTACTGAAGCCCATAATTACGATACCCAACAGAAAGGACATCAATCAAAAGTTAACCCGACCGGTATAATCTCATGCCAGACAAAATATGTTCAGTCTGCGCAAACCCGCACCGTAATTAGTCCTGCCATGACCCACGAAAGAACCGAGATTCCACCCCAACATGAAAAATGGGTTAGAATCCGACCCATGCCACAGCCTGTCATGATCTTGACCCACACCGGTATTTCCGATGGACCCGACCGGTGTAGGATCCAGCCTGCCATCCTATCCTCCCGACACAATGCCATCCTCATCGCCAACATCTCGGATGAAAAACTGATTATTTGTTTTTTTTCTATGTGATTGAGGGAGGCAAAAGGCAGAATTGCCTATAGCGAGTGCCTCCCCAATAGTTGAAAGAGTGACAGGGCCAAAATCAAGGGACGATCGAGCCAAAATGCCTGGACACACAGAGTTTGAAGCAATTTAAGTCATAGGAAGAGGGAAAGACTGATTCTGGGAGAGAGTTCCAGAGCTCAGCTGTTGAGTAGAAGAAAGTTTGAGAGTAACGTTTCACTCATGGGTTGGAGAGTTGCACAGAGTAGAGGTGGGATTGAGTTGCAAGACGGGTACCACGTGCCCTACGTAAAGGAGGTGCTATGCACTGGGAAAGCTCTGAGGAACACTGATTTTTATAGTAGCGATAGAATAGTGAGAGAGATGCAACATTGCGACGGAGAGAGGGAGATTGCAGAGAGTTGGTGAGTGGACGGGAGTTAATGATACGAAAGGCCTTCCTTTCAACTTTGTCTAGGAGAGCGGTGTGAGAGGAACCTCCCCACACATGTGAACAATACTCAATACAAGGATGCACTATGCCCCTGTACAGAGCAAGAAGCTGTGCAGGGGAAAAGAACCCCCTAAGGCGGTTGAGCACACCCAGCTTCTGGGAGGCTGCCTTAGCAAGACTGGTAATATGGTCCTTCCAACTGAGAACAGAAGAAAAAGAGACACCAAGAATATTGAGAGAAGATGAAGGATTAATTCTTGTATTGTTGAAGAATAAGGGATAGTCCGCTGGGAGATCCTGAAGGGTAGATAGATGGAGAAATTGGGTTTTGGAAGCATTAAAGGTAACAAGGATTTCTCTGCCCCAATTGGAGATAGAATTTAGATCAGAATTTAAGAGTTCTATGGATTCATTACGTTTGTCGTTGAGGGATTGCTGACTGGGGCGTTCTGAAAAACTAATGGAGTTGTGTAAGGTTGAGTCGTCTGCGTATGAATGGTTGGGAATTAAGGTACAGTCAAGGAGATCATTTATAAAAATCAGAAAGAGAATAGGAGATAGGACAGAGCCCTGAGGAACACCGGAGTTTATAGGGTGAGGAAGTGAACAATGGCCGTCCACAACCGCGGCTATGGAACGGCCGGAAAGGAAATTAGAGACAAAGGCACAGATGGAGGGATAGAAACCGAAGGAGGGTAGTTTAGAAATTAAAGATTTGTGCCAGACTCTATTGAAAGCTTTCGATATGTCTAGTGCAATAGAAAAAGTCTCACCGAAGTCCTGAAAGGAGGATGACCATGAGTTAGTAAGATATGAAAGAAGATCATCAGTAGAACAACCCTTAACACCTTACGAGCGGCCTATGCGGTTTATTTATATGTACCGCCCAGCGGGGTGTTTTTAGCCAAAATAGGGCTGTGTACGTGATCATTTTCATGCCTAAATAAGACCCAGAACGTAAAACAAGTATCTATCCCTGAAAGGGCATAAACAGAGCTTTCGAATGACACCATAACGATCCTTTTATGATGGCTAGTTTTCTTGCAATAACCGTGCAACGTGAGTGCAAAAAGCATGTAATTAGGCACTTTCCCCATACAATTCCGTATATAGCGAGTGAGAGAGGGAGGGAGGAGGTGGGATTCGTGTCAGTAGGTTCGCCGCGGTGGTCTGGAGCAGTCATACGCTCGCTACTCTCCTGCCACCACTTGTCTCTCTCTCTCAGCAACATTACGTGCTGAAATTGCCACACGACCTATGTCGAGTGCCGCCACATAGTCCAGCTTTATTTAACTCGACTTATGTTGCTCGCCGCTAATTAAGGGTTAAGGAAGCCATACTGGCGATCTGAGAGCAGATTATGAGAAGAGAAATTCTTAAGAAATTTGGAAGCAAGAATAGTTTCAAAAACTTTAGAAAGACAAGAGATGAGAGCAATTGGACGATAGTTGGAGGGTTGAGAGCGGTCACCCTTCTTTGGGACAGGTTGAATGTGAGCAAATTTCCAGCATGAAGGGAAGATGTTAGAGGATAGACAGAGACGAAAGAGTTTGCCTAGGCACGGAGTCAGCACGGAAGCACAGTTTTTGAGAACAACAGGAGGAACACCGTCCGGACCTTACGCCTTATTAGTGTTAAGCCCTGAGAGGGTAGAAAGTACATCTTTAGAAGAGATTAGGATATTAGGCATAAGTAAGAGAGAGGAGGGTGGAGAGGGACTCATAATAGGCAACCTAGAAACATTCGACGAGGTCGCCCCAATTCCAGAAAGTACTCCTCATTCTCCCATATTGCCCCACGTTCCCGAAAAATTGACCCAACACCAACAACAGCAGATGAGACAACTGCTCCTTGAGTTTCAGGAGTTTTCGCACAAACTTAGACGGAAATCGGCAAGATCACCGTAGAGGAGCACTCCATCCACACCACAGGACCCCCTCTACGGCAGCCTTCCCGCCGGAAAAATCCGGTGCAGCGAAAAGAGGAAGAACAACAAGTCCAAGATATGCTGGATGCCGGTATTGCCACCCCCTCCGTCAGCCCCTGGTCATCCCCAGTCGTCCTAGTGAAAAAGAAAGACGGTTCCATCTGGTTTTGTGTGGACTATCGCCGACTCAACGACGCCACAATTAAGGGTGCCACACCATTGCCTAGGATCGATGATTCCCTCTATTCTCTACATGGCTCAAAATAGTTTACCACGCTAGACTTACAGGCCAGATACTGGCAAGTTCCAATAACCCCCGAGCACCAGCAGAAGACAGCATTTTCGACCAGTGGGGGACATCTCTACGAATTCAACGTGCTGCTTTTTGGACTATGCAACGGTCCCACCACTTTCTCCCGATTAATGGAGTCCATGCTCAAGGGACTTACTTGGGAAACCTGTCTGGCTTACCTCGATGACGTCATCGTCTACTCTAAAACATGGTCAGAACATCTTCAAAGGCTTCGTCAGGTGTTACAACGCATCCGAGACGCCGGGCTAAAATTAAAACCCTCAAACTCCGAAATTGCGAAAAAACACTGTAGGATTCTTGGGACACGTCATTTCAGCACAAGGCATTTCCCCTGACCCCAAGAAACTCTCAGCTATCGCTATTCAACAGCCAACCACCACAGTGAAAGGAATGAGGTCTTTTCTCGGATTAGCCACCTACTACAGAAGATTTGTTCCAAAATTCGCCGAAATTGCTCGATCCCTCCACCAATTGACCCATAAAGACACCCCCTTCGACTGGACCTCTGAACGCAACTTAGCATTTGAGACATTGAAGGAGAAATTAGTGCAAGCCCCAACTGTAGCTTTTCCAGACTATCAACAACCGTTCCGCTTATATACTGATGTTTCTTTATACGCAATTGGCGCAGTACTAGTTCAGGTACAAGACGGAAAGGAGCATGTTATAGCATACGCCAGTTCGACCTTGAATGCTGCGCAACAAAACTACGCAGCCACCAAACGCGAGTGCTTAGGCGTCATCTGGGCCCTGAACCACTTTTGATCTTTTGTGTTAGGAGCTAAATTAGACGTCATCACGGACCTTCAGTCCCTACAATGGCTTAGACGTTGCGAAACCAGCTCTGCCCTCTTGGTACGATGGAGAGAAACCTTAGAGGAGTATGACTTCGAAATCCATTATAGGCCCGGAAAGCTACATACCAACGCGGACGCTTTGTCACGCCTACCTGTGCCAGAGTCATCGCCCCCCCATCTAGCCGTACTACAACCGACTAACCAAGACTCACCGACACCAACAGGACAACCCTCTTCACCAGAGCCCTCCATGTTGCAACTCTGGGAAAGAGAATCAAACCTAAGTGGATCCCTCATCACATTTTTCAACATATTTGTCGATGGGGTGATCAATTGACCACCGAGTCCGGACACATTATTGTCAAACCCGCCATGGGCAGGTTTCTCTATTCATGAGGGGAACGGTATCCACTTGGGGCAAAAGAAGATGCTCCAGGTGTGCCAAAGTCAATATTGGACGGTTAATCCTTCAGGGATTGCAAAACGGGTCACTGAGGCCTGCAAATTCTGTGCCATGGGAAAAGATAGGTGAAAAACTCCAGGACCAGCCGGAACCATCTCGGCCCATAAACCATGGCAAGTACTTTCATTAGACATCATGGGACCTTTTCCACCCAGTCACGGAAAACATTTCATCATTACTTTCGTGGACGTTTATTCTAAGTTCTTGATCGCCTGCCCAAGCAAAGATCATTCAGCAATAACAGTGGCCGAGTTACTAGCCACCAAAAATGTTCCTGTGTTCGGACTACCCCTAGCCCTACTGTCTGACAACGCCCCAGAAATCACAGGACAAATATGGGAAGCATTCACCTCCAAATGTGGAATAAAGGTGAAACACTCTTCCCATTATTGGCCACAAGGGAACGCCATCTGTGAACGGAGCCACCGATCTATTAACAATCAGCTAAGGACCAAAATTATAGAATTACAATCCACTGACTGGTCCAGCCAGATAAAAATGATTCAGTGGGGTTCAAACTCTTGCCCCCGAGAAGATGGAATATCTCCCCACGAACGCGTCTACGGAGTGGCACCATTGCTGCTACCATTCCGACATCTGGCCACTCCCCCATCCACTCAGTATACCGTCGACCCCCTCCAACAATTGAAAAATACCCTACACACTGCACAAGCCTGTCAAGACGTCACCACCGATGTCTCCCACCCTCAAAACCCCTTTGCTACTGGTGACACCGTCATGGTCGCCAAGTTACCTGTCATTAATGAACTTGGCCCACGATATGTGGGCCCATATGCAATCGAAAAAATACCCAACCCTTTCCAAGTCATCATCAATTACCACGGGGAGTTCAGAACTTACCGAAACAGATTCGTGAGGAGATACTCACCCCTTTGGCGTGATACAGTACCACCACCACCAGCAGAGAAAAACCAAACTCCAGAACCATCACAAACGACCACTACACCTCAGACTAAGGAAGGCCCGGGGTCTCCCAACTTTCCCCTAGTCAATCTGCGCCCTTTGCTTCCCACCATTCCAAAAATTAACCCGCAAACCACACAACAGCTAATCCAACACACGCCAAGAACACCACCCACAATTCAATTTTCTCGTGACTTCACCACCAGCTCCCCTACATCAGATACCCTCATAGAACCAAACACCAAAGCTCACATCTCTGTACTTGTGGATCCCATCAAAACACCCGACTTAAGATCACTGAGATGGTGGACACACATCGCCCGACTTCCCGTAATACGCGCCCAAGGAAATTTACTAACATTTGCAGCCGAGGCCCGAGGACTTGCCTTAAAAGGGGAAGACGGAAGTAAAATACCTCGAAAAAGAGAACGAGCAGAAGAATCCCCAGACGAGAAGGAACACAAGAAACCATCACAGAGGCCGAAGAAGATGAGAGAGAAGGCAGAGGAACAACCAAAAGCAGGCACATCACGAATGGACCCGGACCGGATACGAGAAACCACTCCGGGAGAAGATCGCTCAACCACGCCAAAACGGACACCGACCCCTACTACCGCCACGAAGAGGAAACTGAGGTTCAGTGTACACTTCTAAACCACCTATGTTTCTCTACTATATTGTTATCACACCATTTATTAATCAAGTACTGTTATCATAACCCTGTATACTCCAAAATAAACAAACGTTATGATCACCCATGTATTCTTGTGTTATCTGTTCTCCCCAACGCGCAATATACTCCCGGGAGAATGGAGAAGTAGTAATCTATGTATTCTTGTGTTATCTATTCTCCCCAACTCACAATATACTCAGGGGAGAATTGAGAAGTAGTAATTAAGAGAAAACGTGTATCTTCACTACAGAAGCAATCACAGCCAGATGAAACCATTATATGCCTGTATGAAAACTTTGTTATGAAACAAGATGTGAACCTATTCTTCAATAGACCCTGGAACCTTGTTTTCCACACATATCCACACATGCCTTTTTTGACATTCTTCAAATAGTTTACTAGTTACACAAACCACACATACTTATTTCTATATAAGAATCCCCCGTAAATCTTCGTCCCAAGAAATAACGCGGGAGATCTCCCGCTCCCGCGCCCCGAGAGGGGGCGCTTCGGATGTTTAAATACCTGGTGTACACACAGGCCTACCAACACGAACCGGGAAGGTTAGATACGTACACGCCCCTGTAGACACCACCATGCTGAAAGAGATTTATATATTCTTATGGCTAAAATTACTAGCAACCAAGATCAGTAGTAAATCCCAGCCACCACCACCACAAGAAGGAGGAAGACAGAATAACGCTGTCTTGCACGCATCACAGGCCTGAACTGTCCGGTGCGCATGACACACCTTAAATGCACCCGACACCACCAATCCTCCCCGAGAACACAAAACTCGGAATTTTATTCACTTCACTCACTAATTATTGTTTTTCAGAGTTCTATTGAAGCGACCCAAACCCCCTATGATTTTATAATTTAACCTTGATAAAGTAGCCTACTCTAAGAACATTAATTGACCTAACTTATCACACCACCACCGAGTATTGACCTTCTATTGAAGGAGACCTGACCTACAGTGTAAGAAGCGTTCAAGGACCTCATCTAGGATAACTCCCCAGTCCCTTACCATCCTAGAGGTACCACAGGAGTGCACTCAGTAATCCGCAATACCAGTTCAGGATTTCTGAAGAAAGTCAGGCAACTATTGAGGCTTCAAAAAGTATTGGCTTACGAATTTAATACTGCTCTCCATTCAGTTGAACTAATACGGCCTGCCGAAAAGTCCAGATACTGTCTGTAAAACCCTAAACTAGGGATCCTTGTTAGAATCAGGCATGCCTAGCTAACTTGGAGATCCTACTTAGGCAGTTACTAGTTAGTCTAGTGAAGGATGTATACGGCCTGCCGATATTCCTTCTGAGACTACCAGTCCCCGTTAACCACCAACCCTATACTAGGGATCTCGTTAGAATCAGGCATGCCTAGCTACCGTGGAGACCCTACTTAGGCGGTTACTAGTTATTCTAGTGAAGGATGTATACGGCCTGCCGATATTCCTTCTGAGACTACCAGTCCCTGTTAACCCACAAACCCTATCCTAGGGATCTCGTTAGAATCAGGCCTGCCTAGCTAACGTAGATATCCTACTTAGGCGGTGACTAGCTAGTCTAGAAGGAAAAGTGTACGGCCTGCCGAAACTTTCTCCTCAGACTACAAGTTGTCGACAGCACCATCTCTAAACGAAGTTGAAATAACGGCCTGTCGTCCTCAATATTCTCTAGAGTGGAAAGTACCAGCGTCCTTGTCGAGGAACTTTGTCATCGTTCGGCCTGCCGACGTGAGATAGGCTCCCCCGCGAGGGTACAGTTTCTATAGTTAAAAGTAGAGACCACAGCCTGCCGCCCTCTCTATTTTTCGCTATTGAAAGTGGACACTGCCACTCGGCACAGGTAGTCTCAAGCCTCTGAGACCGCTGTGTTAGAGATAGGGCTTGACGAGATACCCTCACGGGCACTCTGCAGAGACAAGTCCTTGGTGCACTGAGTCTGTGGCATCCCATATGACTGTACAACCTAAAGGTTTAAACACCGCCCCGGGTCCCCCGAACCTCTCATAAAGATCAGGGCAGACAGTAATATCACTCAAACTGAAATTACTGCGTTCGTTCGATATCGATCACATAAGACTCGATATTTAACCCTTAATTAGCGGCGAGCAACATAAGTCGAGTTAAAAAAAGCTGGACTATGTGGCGGCGCTCGACATAGGTCGAGTGGCAATTTCAGCACGTAATGTGGCTGAGAGAGAGAGACAAGTGGTGGCAGGAGACTAGCGAGCGTATGACTGCTCCAGACCACCGCGGCGAACCTACTGACACAAATCTCAGCTCCCTCCTCCCTCTCTCACTCGCTACATACTCAATTATGTACCGAAACTACCGAATTACCTGCTTTTTGCACTCGCGTTGCACGGTTATTGCAAGAAAACTATCCATCATACAAGGATCGTTATGGTGTCATTCGAAAGCTCTGTTTATGCCCTTTCAGGGATAGGTACTTGTTTTACGTTCTGGGTCTTATTTAGGCATGAAAATGATCACGTAAACAGCCCTATTTTGGCTAAAAACACCCCGCTGTGCGGTACATATAATAAACCGCATAGGCCGCTCGTAAGGTGTTAAGATCCTAGTCCGAGAGTACCTTAACAGAACTTCATCAACGGTTGATATACTGATCAGAACAGTCGAGTAGTTTCACCTACCTCAATACTCGCGTTAGTTCGGTATGGTGCCCAACAGTAATTCGCCGGACGGTTACTATATGTTACGGAGCCATACTTAAGATCTCAAGCCCAATCAACCCATCTGTAACTACTTCACACAGCCGGCCCACCTAGACGGCCTATGAGGAAGCAACCAACGAGAACCAATCACCTCCGGAAGTGTTCACCGGAGACATCCATCGAGAAGTTACCACGCCGGGAGACCAAGAGAAGAAGAACAGAGTTCCCCTAAAAGTGACTTAATTGCGTATAAATTCGCACCAGTGTTAATAAGCGGGTCTTAAAGCTATGAGTTGTACCACCATACAGTACGAGTGATACGGATCAATAATTTGCCAACCACCAGTGAATCCACTTCTAATTAAGAATTTTTTAACCTATTGTTGAGACTTCAGCAACTCTGCCGAAATTGACTAAAATGCTAGAAAATATGTCAGAGTCTACCAGTGACTCCCAATTTACTATACCACCCAGCTACATACCTATGGGGGTACTTGACCTTGAAATTTAAACACCGTGACATTCCTGAAAGAAAACGAAAGCGGTCACTCCACTACTAGAAACACTTCCTCCTCGTCCACCCTAGTGTATTAAAATTATCTCGCAGATATAGTGCAGTTGGCCAGTAATAAGTGCTCCCTATCTAGTTCCGCGACTGTGCTAGGACTCAGTGATAAAATTAAGTACTATGTCACTGGCAGTGATATGTGTCATATATGTTCAGTTCTAGATTATTTCTTCAATATACTATAGTGCAAGAGAAATAAAGCTTTATTATTAAAACCATATCTTGTAATATACTTATCCTCTGTTTTCCATTCATATTATATGTACGTATTTGAACTTGGAAGTCCCAGTGGAGTAGAACTCACCATATCCAATTGTTAATCCTGCATAAAAATCAGGGCATAACAGTACCCTTAATTCTCCTTGAAAGAACCAGGTGATAGTCACGTGGTGATTCACGTTATGGGTTTATTAGACTTCGCCATCAACTCTCATTCTTCCTATGTTTCTACCCGGAATCAAGCCAAATCTGTTCTTCGACTTGCCAAACACTCTTTCATCAATAATAAATGCACTGAACTATCCAACTCTAGCTCTTCCCAAGCTTTCTGACATCTAGCCAAAAACCTCTCCAACAATTTCTCTTCCTCGTCTTTCCCTCCCCTTTCCCACCCTGATGGCACAACCATCACTTCTTCCTCTGACAAAGCTAAACTCTTCGCTCAAACTTTTGCTAGAAACTCCACCTTGGATAATTCCGGTGCTATTCCTCCCTCTCCACCCCCCTCTCTCTTACTTATGCCTAGTATCCTAATCTCTTCTAAAGATGTACTTTCTACCCTCTCTGGGCTTAATACTAATAAGGCATATGGTCCGGACGGTGTTCCTCCGGTTGTTCTCAAAAACTGTGCTTCCGTGCCGACTCCCTGCCTAGGCAAACTCTTTCGTCTTTGTCTCTCCTCTAACGTCTTCCCTTCATGCTGGAAGTTTGCTCATATTCAACCTGTCCCAAAGAAGGGTGACCACTCTCAACTCTCCAACTATCGTCCAATTGCTCTCATCTCTTGTCTTTCTAAAGTTTTTGAAACTATTCTTTCTTCCAAATTTCTTAAGCATTTCTCTTCTCATAATCTGCTCTCAGATCGCCATGGCTTCCTTAAGGGTCGCTCTACTGGTGATCTTCTTTCATATCTTACTAAACTCTTGGTCATCCTCCTTTCGGGACTTTGGTGAGACTTTTTCTATTGCACGAGACATATCGAAAGCCTTCGATAGAGTCTGGCACAAATCTTTAATTTCTAAACTACCCTCCTTCGGTTTCTATCCCTCCATCTGTGCCTTTGTCTCTAATTTCCTTTCCGGCCGTTCCAAAGCCGCGGTTGTAGACGGCCATTGTTCACTTCCTCACCCTATAAACTCCGGTGTTCCTCAGGGCTCTGTCCTATCTCCTATTCTCTTTTTAATTTTTTATAAATGATCTCCTCAACTGTACCTCAATCCCCATCCATTCATACGCAGACGACTCAACCTTACACTACTCCATTAGTTTTTCGGAACGCCCCAGCCAGCAATCCCTCAACGACAAGACAAATGTAATGAAGCCATAGAACTCTTAAATTCTGATCTAAGTACTATCTCCAATTGGGGCAGAGAAAGACTTGTTACCTTTAATGCTTCCAAAACCCAATTTCTCTATCTATCTACCCGTACGGAACTCCCAGCGGACTATCCCTTATTCTTCAACAATACAAGAATTAATCCTTCATCTTCTCTCAATATTCTTGGGGTCTCTTTTTCTTCTGTTCTCAGTTGGAAGGACCATATTACCAGTCTTGCTAAGGCAGCCTCCCAGAAGCTGGGTGTGCTCAACCGCCTTAGGGGGTTCTTATCCCCTGCACAGCGTCTTGCTCTGTACAGGGGCATAGTGCGTCCATGTATTGAGTATTGTTCACATGTGTGGGGAGGTTCCTCTCACACCGCTCTCCTAGACAAAGTTGAAAGGAAGGCCTTTCGTATTGTCACATCCCTCGCCACTGTGAAGCTTCGAGAGTTTCTGCTGTGCTCGACCCCTTTCGACTCTCTATAACTCGGCACTCTGAGTTGTTTTGATGTGCCAGCCAGGGTCGACTATGACGTCTCAGTTGAGTGTGTCAATTGATTAATTTTGTATATTATTTAATGTTTTTAATAATAGATGGCGCTGTACTTGCCAATCTTCTGTTTTCTAGTTACCTTTCTGTACGTGTATAAGGGGTTCAGGCTGTGACGGAGGGTGTTGTAATTCCTCTTGAATTCGTATGCAATCAGTATATACTCAACCAGCGTCTTGGATATATCGGCTCCTGGAGATTTGTGTGGAGGTGTTATCCTGTATTGTGTGCTACTAAATACCGCTAGCTGTGCTGATAACCAGGGAGTAGTGTCTGGTCTGTCATAGCCTGATTTTTATTATTACGTGTGTCATTAGTTTACATTAGTATATAAGGTTCTTTTCTTTTTTCCTTTGTTGTTTGTTTGTTCATAGAAATAAATTATTATAATTTATATATTAATATTCATATAAATATATTATTTTCCTTTTTAATCTAGTTACTTGCAATTCTTTATATAATATAGACTCCTTTCTTTTATAATTAATTATATATATATATATATATATATATATTTAAATTATTATTTTTTTTCTTAACCATTATATTATGTGCATTAGTTTGGTACAAAGGGGTTAGTGGTGTGGTCAAGTTTATAAGATCAAAGTGGCTTATGATATAATAACTTACATAAATAAACTGCTATATATGCTATAACTACCATCTCTAAAATAGACTACTGAGTCTTGGCATAAGTCTGTTAAACAGACTATTACTCTCCTCACTGAATTCACTTCTAATCTATTCAGTCTAGTGTGACAGTTTGGGAGTTACCATACCCGTAGTGCTTACCAGGCCTAATTAAAACTCTTCATAACTTCCGGGTTGTAACAGTATCATTAACTCCCGTCCACTCACCAACTCTATGCTATCTCTCTCTCCGCCTCAATGTTGCATCTCTCTCGCTATTCTATCGCTACTATAATAATCAGTGTTCCTCAGAGCTTTCCCAGTGTATACCACCTCCTTTACGTAGGGCACGTGGTACCCGTCTTGCAACTCAATCCCACCCCTACTCTGTGCAACTCTCCAACCCAAGAGTGAAAAGTTACTCTCAAACTTTCTTCTACTCAACAGCTGAGCTCTGGAACTCTCTCCCAGAATCAGTCTTTCCCTCTTCCTATGACTTAAATTGCTTCAAACTCCGTGTGTCCAGGCATTTTGGCTCGAACGTCCCTTGATTTTGGCCCTGTCACTCTTTCAACTATGGAGGAGGCACTCGCTATAGGCAGTTCTGCCTTTTGCCTCCCTCAATCACATACAAAAAAAAACCGGTTATTTTACAGTATTCCAGACGTCAACTCGGGTAGTACAGTACAGTGCAGGGGTTGCGGGATGTTTTCGGGTACAGGGCATTACAGATACCAGTGCAAAATATTCCAGAAATGTTGCCAGAAAATTGTTGATCATAGAATGTTGACTATAAAAGCTATCATGTGATACCGGCTTAAGAGCATTTACATAGTTTGGAGGTGGCCGACTCGAGACAGAGCCCGAATAGAAAAACAAAACTAAACACAATGAACACCCAAAACAAAAACCCAAATTCACACACATCTAGGTCACTCAGGAAAAGACCCAGAGAGAATATAGAACAGACAAATGTTCACACATATTAGATCCTTTAGAATATAGAGCAGAAAAATTTACACACATATTAGATCCTTTAGAATATAGAACAGACAAATGTTCACACATATTAGATCCTTTGGAATATAGAACAGACAAATCTTCACACACTAGATCCTTTAGAATGTAGAGCAGACAAATATTCACACATTTTAGATCCTTTAGAATATAGAGCAGAAAATGTTTCACGCATTAGATTCTTTAGAATATAGAGCAGACAAATGTTCACACATTTTAGATCCTTTAGAATATAGAGCAGACACATTTTCACACATTAGAATGATTAAATCCTTTAGAATACAGAGCAGACACATGTTTACACATATTAGATCGTTTAGAATATTGAGCAGACACATTTTCACACATTAGATTCTTTAGAATATAGAGTAGACAAATGTTCAAACATAATCGATCCTTTAGAATATAGAGCAGAAAAATGTTCACACCTATCAGATCCCTTAGAATATAGAGCAGACAAATGTTCACACCTATCAGATCCCTTAGAATATAGAGCAGACAAATGTTCAACCATATTCGATCCTTTAGAATATAGAGCAGACAAATGTTCACACATATTCGATCCTTTAAAATATAGAGCAGACAAATGTTCACACATATTCGATCCTTTAAAATATAGAGCAGACAAATGTTCACACATATTCGATTCTTTAGAATATAGAGCAGACAAATTTTCGCCTTGGTGTATACTGCGTAATCAATATATCTGTCCTTCATCCTATGACTTAGACTGCTTTAAACTTCGTGTGTCCAGGTATTTTGACTACAACGTCCCTTGAATTTGGCTCTGTCACTCTGGGGAGACATTTGTTACATGAAACCAGCCTTTTGTCTCATCCATACACATAGAACAAAGAAAGAAAAAAAACAAGTGACCTTATACACTGACGATATGTACTTGCACTCTACATACGACTCCATTCCTGGAGGTTGCTTCGGATAAAGCTACAGGTGGTACAGTTGGCCAAATAAGTGATGCCGCGGCACCAAGTTTATTTCGATCAATAATTGATATAAGCAATTAATTCATCATTTCGAGTGAGATATACAAACATGTTCCTATCTTTACACACCCTATTAAACATCTGACAGACATAAATACAGCACACAGCAAGCAAAACGTAATAACAACTAAGACAAGACTTATTTGGCCAACTGTACTGCCAACTGTACCGGAGGGAGAAGAAGAGAAGTAGTGGAGGAGGACGTGGGGATCAGGAGGTCAGAAGTGTGGGAAGCCATGAAAAGAGTGAAGTTTGGGAAAGCACCAGGAACAGATGGAGTGTGTGGGGAAATGTTGAGGTATGGTGGTGAGATAGTGATCGAAGGGGTATGGAAAAAGTGCAAACTAGCATGGGAAAAGGGGAGTGCACCTGATGACTGGAAGACAGGCATAATAGTCCCCCTATATAAAGGTAAAAGGTAAAGAGGAGTGTGTGGTAACCACCGAGGAATATGTCTTCTAAGCGTAGTAGGGAAGGTGTACAGTAGGGTAGTGATTGAGAGAGTGAGAGTGAGAACGGAGAAATGGATAGGCGACGAGCAGGGAGGTTTTAGGAAGGGAAGAGGATGTGTAGATCAGATTTTTACCCTGAATTGTGTTGTGGAGAAATATCTGGAGAAGCAACAAAAGGTGTATGATGCCTTTATGGACTTGGAGAAGGCCTATGACAGAGTGGATAGAGAAGGTATGTGGAAAGTACTTAGAATATACGGAGTAGATGGCAAGTTGCTGAAAGCAGTGAAGAGCATGTATGAGGGTGCAAATGCGGCAGTAAGTGTGGAAAATGAGAAGAGCGAGTTCTTTGACCTGAATGTTGGGTTGAAACAGGGGTGTGTGATGTTCCCTGGTTGTTTACTGTATATATGGATGAAGTCATGAAAGAAATACAAGGAAGAGCAGTGGATGTTGGTGTATCGCTGATAAGGGAAGGAAATGAGTGGAAGCTGCCTGTACTGCTGTTTGCTGATACAGTTCTGATGAGCGATAATGGGAGTTGCAGGGTCTGGTAAATGTGTTTGGAACAGTGTGCGAAAAACGGAATTGGAAGGTAAATGAGGAGAAGAGCAAGGTTATGGCCTTCGAAAGGGATGAAGTCACAGAGTGTGAGGTGAAGTTGAACGGTCAAGCTATGGAGATTGTCAGCTCATTTAAGTATCTGGGCAATGTGTTGGGTTAAGATGGGACTATGGATGAAGAAGTGCAGGAGAGGGTGCAACAGGGGAAGAGGATTGTAGGAACGTTGAAAGCAGTAACAAGAAATAGGGTGGTCAGTATGGAAGTGAAGAAGTCCTTGCATGACCGTGTGGTAATCCCAACACTGACTTACGGAAGCGAAGCATGGACGTTTGAGAAGAGACTCAGACCAAGAATGATACGGGTGGAAATGAGTTGCTTGAGAAGTGCGTGCGGAGTTACATGGAGGAATAGACAGACGAATGAGGAAGTAAGAAGGAGGTGTGGTATGGAGGTAGATGTGCTGGAAAGTTTGAAGAGGAACAACTTGAGATGGTTCGGCCATATGGAACGTATGGGAAGCAAGAGAATGACGAAGAAGGTGTACGAGAGCGAGGTGGAAGGACAGAGAGGGAGAGGTAGACCGAAAGAGAGGTGGAAGGATGGAGTGAAGAAGTATATGGATGAAGGCGGTGCTGGTTGGGAGGAGGAGCATTGACTGACTGGGGACAGAGGTGCATGGGGGCGGTCGTTCGTGGCCACACCTTCGGGGATCACGGCGTCAGGCAATAGATTGATAGATACCGTTTTAGGCTTTACCAGTTTTATGGAGTATTGCATATTTAAAAAAAAAAATCAAGATATGCGTTATAAAGGAGTTAAAACAAATCTGAAAACAAAAATTTTCATACCAAACAATTATAGCAAACTGATAATGTACCGGGTGTGTTAAGGGGAGGCTTAGGGTATTTTTCTGGACCCCCCTTCTCCGTCATGTTTATCCCTATTAGTTTTGAGACGCTTACCCCGTTAGTTTGGCGAATTTAATTAAGAATTTTCGCCCCATTTATTTGTTAATATTAAGACCTTTCGTGCCATTTAGGTGTCGATTTTATTTGGCGAGCGATAGCGAGCCTGTTATTTTGGAAGAACCTTCGGCCAGAACACTACAGAAACATTTACAAATATATATTGGGAATTTGTAGACATACAATAATGCAAATAATGGTCGCTCTTCTGTAAATCTAAAATGATTTACTTAAGGACGGGAAAGGGGTGGATTTTTTGTTTTCTTTTTTTCTTTCTTTTTCCTTGGGATATTTTTCAAAGTTTGATAGAGGTATAGGGAGGAAACTAAAAACAATAAGAAATGAATACATAAATAGACCCCCCAAAAAACACTGCCCCCCTTAAATTTAAGTCTTGTGTCCTATGCTGCACACATACATTTCCCAGTGTGATGTACTTGCTCCATTAACAAATCCACTTTGTCGTAATAGATCTTGGCTGTTTGTGTAAATAGATAATCCGGTCTTTACGCTTTCACCTAGAATAGTATTTTACTAGTATTTGTGTTATTGTTTTACTATTAATATTATTATTAACTTTAATAGTGATAGTATGGTTGTTGTTATTATTGTTAATTTTACAATTTCTACAATTTTTACTATTAGTAGTAGTACTTACACATGCATAAATACACACATTTAATGACCGAGTGCTCCACACAAAGTGAGATTCCGGTCTCATGTCCTAATGGCAGCGTTCCAGGCAACCCTGTTAAGAGCTGTCTCACTTGTCAGGTTCTTTGATTTAAGATCAGAACGCAAGGTCTGATCCCACGTCTCTCTTGGTCTGTTCTTTGGTGCAGCTCCCTCCACGTGCACGGACTTTCATCTTTTCACCCAGCTTAGTTCATCCATCGTCTCCACATGTCCAAACCATCCAAGCCTACTAGTATGCATCTCATCACTGATACTCTATACCTAACCTCCTTAGCTCTTCACTAGATATCCTATTTCCAGTTTGGCACCACACATCCATCTCACCATTCTCATCTCATTATCGTTCCATTCTGTTGATATCATCTGCTTTGACAGGCCACATTTCTGAAGCATCTGCACTTCTAACGCATGAAGCGTACACCTTTCCCTTCAAAGGGAGAGGGAGTCTTCTCATGGGGAGTAGTGGCAATTCTCTTAGCTTTCCCCAGCCGCATCTTATTCTGGCGATAGTGGCGGCCTCACACCGGCAGGTTTTTTTTTTTTTTTTTTTTTTTTTTTTTTTTTCTATATTCCAACTTACTTCCTCTCGGGCATAGGCTGAGAGCCTTAACATTCACCGCTTTACAATGAACAGTGAAGCCTGTGAGGTCTTGTTCCAGTCAAGGGAGTGAGACATGTGAAGCACGTAGAGTACAACGAGCACCTGCCATCTTGCCTTCACATGAGGCACGGTGCTCACTCATGGCCCGAAACGACCCCATCTCTGAAGCCACCTCGTTCCCGTGCTTCACTGTCTCACCCCCTACACTCGGACTCTCACACTTACACACACACAACGCCACCTGTTGAGCAGATAACTCACCAGGCATTGCACCCCTATAGCATATTTTGAATATGGGAATATTCATACAGTGCTATTTAATCAGGGAGCAATGAGGGTATTTTATTGACGATTCGGTGGGCTTGTGGTAATGCATTGATACCAGGTACAGCACAAATTCCATCCCAATAATATCTTCCCATTGATACATCGGGATTTGAACCCGGGACCTTTGGATTACCAGGCCAGTGGCAAGACCACTCCACCACACCTCTCCTTCACCCACGTCACCCAAGTAGCAGTAATATTTTGTATTTGTATTATTATCATCATCGATTAGCTCCTGTTTAACCCTCCTCTAGCGGGTGCTCTGTGGCCGTTTTGGGCCTTTCCGGGCCGTTCTGACTGCTATATCAACCATCAGTATGAAAGGAACTGTATTGCGCCGAAAACTAGGTGGAAATCGCTACACAATGACGCCACATACAGCTACGTAGCACTCGTGGAGCACTGACAGTGTTACCTCGAAGATGGAGGTTTAGCTGATTTTGCTACCTTGCTCACTTTTAGCGAACTATTGGTTACACTGTCATCCTCACGCGCGGTGGGGGAACTGGAGTTAGTGTGGGCCGGGAGGCCACAGATGTCAGACGTATGGATCATTACTATCCCACCCATTTTCACTCTATTTCAACCCTTTTTTCACCCGTTTTATGCCAGTTTTTCAACTCGACTTATGTTGCGAGCCGCTCTTTAAGGGTTAATAAGTACTACCCGTTTATAGTATACTACGACTACTATTTGTATTAATATGTTTGTTTTCTGAACCTTTGTTTGGCCTCATATAAAATTGTGTCATAATTTAAAGAATATATGAATTTTTTCCAAACGATTTAATTACTCTCGACACATTTTCAGGGAACAGTACTGCACACCTGAAGGATTTTGAGGGCCTTGTTCTCTCCCTGTATATTGATCCTGGCAGCGAGGGGATTACTGTACGGAGTGAGTGAGGCAGCTGAGGCTAGAGAGGGGCAGTGAGGGCAATACATCGAGAGAGAGAGAGAGAGAGAGAGAGAGAGAGAGAGAGTGAGAGTCCGTCCGTCCGCCCGACCATCTGTCCGTGGGGATTATATGTGAGGATTGGAAAAGAGGAGGAGGACGTGGAAATTGGGATGGATGATGATGTAGGGATTAATGGGATTGGGTAGGAGGGGTGGGGGGGGGGGGGGGGGTGTAGGTATTGGGTAGGAGGAGTGTAAGTATTGGGGAGGTAGGGATTGTGTAGGAAGGGAGCGTAGGAATTGATGGTGGGAATGGGATGGAGGAGGACGTAGGGAGTATCTGGTTGGGATTGGAAGGAGATAAGCGTACATCTTTTCTATCCTTTAACACACACACACACACACACTATTTACCTTCCCTGCTCCAATATTACACACACACACACACCATCTACCTTCCCTGCTCCAATATTACACACACACACACCATTTACCTTCCCTGCTCCAATATTACACACACACACACACCATCTACCTTCCCTGCTCCAATATTACACACACACACACACACCATCTACCTTCCCTGCTCCAATATTACACACACACACACACACACCATCTACCTTCCCTGCTCCAACATTACACACACACACACACACACCATCTACCTTCCCTGCTCCAATATTACACACACACACACACACCATCTACCTTCCCTGCTCCAATATTACACACACACACACACCATCTACCTTCCCTGCTCCAATATTACACACACACTCACACACACACACACCATCTACCTTCCCTGCTCCAATATTACACACACACACACACCATCTACCTTCCCTGCTCCAATATTACACACACACACACACACACACACACACCATCTACCTTCCCTGCTCCAATATTACACACACACACACCATCTACCTTCCCTGCTCCAATATTACACACACACACACACACCATCTACCTTCCCTGCTCCAACATTACACACACACACCATCTACCTTCCCTGCTCCAATATTACACACACACACACACACACACACACCATCTACCTTCCCTGCTCCAATACACACACACACACCATCTACCTTCCCTGCTCCAATATTACACACACACACACACACCATCTACCTTCCCTGCTCCAATATTACACACACACACACACACACACACACACCATCTACCTTCCCTGCTCCAATATTACACACACACTCACACACACACACACCATCTACCTTTCCTGCTCCAATATTACACACACACACACACCATCTACCTTCCCTGCTCCAATATTACACACACACCATCTACCTTCCCTGCTCCAATATTACACACACACACACACACCATCTACCTTCCCTGCTCCAATATTACACACACACACACACCATCTACCTTCCCTGTTCCAATATTTCACACACACACACACCTTCCATGCTCCAGTATTTCCAGGTCGTGCTGCCGCTACGCTTCAGAAATGGGAATAAACCTCAAACTCCTCCTGGGAATTGTGTGAATGTGTCTGAGGGAGAGAGAGAGAGAGTGTATGTGAGAGTGAGTGAGTGTAAGTGTGTGTGTGTGTGTGAGGGTTAGGTTATAGTTACCAGTAGAGAACACAGAGTAAAGCTGTAGCACCTCTCACCAGAGTCTCTAACGAAAACCATGTCCTATATTTTTAGTCTTTATTATTGTATATTTAAACCTTTGAGTATCAGCGACGTGTTATATTTTATTCTAGCTATATTTAGACGATATTATGAAGCTTAGAAAAAATATGTGGTTTGAGAAGGATCTGTGGTAGTAAAAAGGGTCAAGTGAGATAGTTTGAAGCCTTACTATTGCTAGAGGTCCTTCCTAAGCTTAACCCTTAATTAGCGGCGAGCAACATAAGTCGAGTTAAATAAAGCTGGACTATGTGGCGGCACTCGACATAGGTCGTGTGGCAATTTCAGCACGTAATGTTGCTGAGAGAGAGAGACAAGTGGTGGCAGGAGAGTAGCGAGCGTATGACTGCTCCAGACCACCGCGGCGAACCTACTGACACGAATCCCACCTCCTCCCTCCCTCTCTCACTCGCTATATACGGAATTGTATGGGGAAAGTGC
The DNA here is from genome assembly GCA_032716605.1 of Paralithodes platypus. NCBI lineage: Eukaryota > Metazoa > Arthropoda > Malacostraca > Decapoda > Lithodidae > Paralithodes > Paralithodes platypus. Next base: position 53,264,283 of record CM064521.1, read on the forward strand.
CTAATTACATGCTTTTTGCACTCGCGTTGCACGGTTATTGCAAGAAAACTAGCCATCATAAAAGGATCGTTATAGTGTCATTCGAAAGCTCTGTTTATGCCCTTTCAGGGATAGATACTAGTTTTACATTCTGGGTCTTATTTAGGCATGAAAATGATCACGTAAACAGCCCTATTTTGGCTAAAAACACCCCGCTGGGCGGTACATATAAATAAACCGCATAGGCCGCTCGTAAGGTGTTAATAAAATCATCTAATAAGGGGGTATCCCACTGTGCGATTTTTCGATGGCGAACGCCCAGCGATAGAGGGCGACAGGATTATTTTGTCTATGTTCCAAAAATAGCCATATTCGCTCCAACATTCTCCAATTGTCGCCAAAATCGCACAACGGTCGCCCTAGCGTCGCCCATGTTCGCCCAGATTCACCTAGATTCGCCGTTAAAATTTAAGCATACCCAAAAACGGCGGCGAACTGAACATTTTGGCGAATGTTGGCGAATATTCGCCCTTGGTCGCACTATAGTTGCACAATTCGCACCAATTCACCCTGATTCGCCAATTTGCAAATTCCAATTATTGGCAACGCTGCTTTTTGTACGAATAGGGCGACAGTAGCGCGCCAGTAGCGCTAATGCAGCGTGTCAACGAATTATTGCCAATGCCATACGAATGACATGGGGCATGTGGCGAACTGAGGTGATTGGTGGGTTTTTATGTGACTGTTGATGTGTCTCTCACTATAGTCCGTTTCTTTTCAACTGACGGTAAAAAAATGCAAAGTTCCCATCAGGAATTCTCGGTTATTTAGAAGATTTTGTAGTGAAATGTGGTGCTAATTATATAAACTTGGACTTAACCCCTTCACCCCCATAACTTTCATTCTGGCATTCTGACATTTTTCTATCAAATAATTTACACATTTAGCTTGCTCTCAAAACAAAAAATATATATGTTGGCTCGCTACCGCTCACCAGGAAAATATTGAAACCTGGATGGGGGTAAACGTCTTAAAACAGTAGGCTGAACGGGGCCGAACGGATACAAGGCAAAGAGAGAGGGAGAGAAATAGAAAAAAACAAAAAAACGAGGAGAGAGGGAGAAAAAGAGAAAACAAAAAAACAGCGAGGTGGGCTCAATGTTTGCGTTACGGCTTAATTAACAATTGAGCCCACCTCGCCTTTTTTAGTTTTCTCTTTCTCTCCCTCTCTCCTCGTTTTTTGTTTGTTTTCTATTTCACTCCCTCTCTTTGCCTTGTATCCCGTTCAGCCTACTGTTTTAAGAAGTTTAGTCGTTTACCCCCATCCAGGTTTCAATATTTTCCTGGTGAGCGGTATTCCATAGATGCACAGACACTCAGACATCTGGTCTCGTGTATATTTCTTATGGCATTCGTGGATCTTTTTAGCAATAAAAGGAATGTGAGATTGCCTGGTTTTAGTTATGCCGTGAATGTGTGTTACTAGACATGACAAGCTTGCGTGGAATGACGTTTAATGCTATGGCAATTCGTGTGTGTATGTGTGTGTGAATGTGAGTGTGTGTGAGTGTGTGTGTGTGTGTGTGAATGTGTGTGTGTGTGTGTGGGTGTATGTGCGTGTGTGTGTACCGGGTATGTTACAAAGTGATGTACAATCTATCTTATTCTAATTACATTATAGTTTATCTTATTGTACCAGTACCTCCCTACAATCAACCTAGTTGTTCCCCAATTCGTCCCTCCGCCACGACCATTTCAAAGTCCAAGTCTCTCACTCTTGTCCTCTGTAGCGGGGAGGACCTTGTACCCCTGAGACATAGGAGTGCAGACCTGAGAAGAGAGAAAGAGAGCCGGCATCTCATCCAAGTTATGACTTGGCTTCTATGCTGGCGTTTTTTCTCCGATATTTGTTCAGCTAATCTGGCATAGAAGACTCTTGCAGAAGGTCCCATTCCTCCCGACGATGAGAAGACCAGAGGAGTAAATAGCTTCCCTGATCCCTGTTCAAAATTCTTTCTTCATAAGCGCGTTTTTTCTCACTTTCGTTTCTCAAGTATGCCGCCTTGTGTCCTCGCTCACGATATGTTTGTGCTCTTGGGTTGAAGATTCTGATGTCGAAAAAAGCCCGTTGTCCCCTCGTCCAAAAACCTCGAGCACTTACGTCCACTCTTGCTTCATTTGAAGTATTTGCAGTATTGTGGGCCAAGCGCTGTCCGTTCATAGGCAGAAGTTCCGGTTCGATTCTGACATCATGGCACACCTCGTCCAGCATTTGTGCAGTGATGTCTCGTACTTCATCATGCCGGATACAGATGAATCCTCCTTTCTTACAGGTCATACAGTGGTCTGAGTTGTTTATTTCACCGCATGCACATTTCAGCGGCAGGTTCGAAACTGGCCACCCATACCTCAAGGCTACGGCATCATTGAATTCTTGTTTATTTAAGCTGAAGCCTTTTTCCTTTATTGGTAATGATGTGAGCCAATTTGAAGCCCCTGTGTCTTGTGCCATCTCCACTCTCATTTTCAGTTCTTCACTACATACGGTCTTAATTTGTTCTAGGCTATGACACTCAGACATACCCACACAATTATATTTACATTTTGATTCGAGGGCATATGTTTTTGTAATAGACTTTATGTAAACGAGATTGTGAACTTAGAACGAAAATATAAAACAAAGTTAATGTTCTCTATGGGACTGTTAATTGCTCAGAATAATTCGTCAGTGTATCATTGTTGTTCTCTCAAGTATTGTTCAGATATTCCGGGATAAGGCTTGTACACATTGATCCATAGATACACACACACACAATGTCCAGCTTTTCCACATTTCTACTGTTCACACACACACACACACACACACACACACACACACACACACTCACTACAGCACACATACATGCACAGTTGCACACACATTCTACAACACACACACACACAACACACACAGAATATCCAGCTTTTGTACATTTCGCCTTTTCACACACACAAACACACACACACTACAACACACTACAACACACACACACACACACATGGCATTCGCCATAAATTGCACAACCTCCGCGGTTTTATCTCATTACATCGTCCAACAATTCGCCTTTTTCGCTTTCATTCGCTTCTGAAGAAACCCTATTCGCCGCGAATTTTGAGACATAGAAAACAAAATACGGTCGCACGGCATTCGCCATCGAAAAGTCGCACAGTGGGATACCCCCTTTAACAGTTGCCAGCATATGATAAAAAGGGCGTCCCTGGTATTGAACGGGTTATAGACAAATTGATTGTTTATATATCAAAGTATGTCTTTGCAAGTGATAAAATGGTCAAAACAATGATATTTCGTGTTGAATTTCTTGTATTCATTTTCATATTCATTTAAGTCTTCAAAGTTCAAACAAAATTGCTCCGGTTTGATACTCTGCCTCTCATTCGTATTCAGTATTGTATTTTCTTAATTGGGTAGTTTGTAGACAGTCAAATTATTATTTGTTAAACTTGGATCTGAAATTCAACGACAGTACCATGCAAACTGGTATACCCGAATTAAGGGGACTATATTCTATTTATTTATATATTTTGTCAATATCACTGGTATATATATATATTTGTTTTAGTTTTCTCTCTAAACCTCAATCAAGCTTAATAAATATAATCCCCAAGACCCCTTTCGAGGTAAATTTTTACATTTTTTCGGTGGAAATATGTCTCTGCCGAAGGCCGTTTCCTCCTAAATAACAGGCTCGCTATCGCTCGCCAGGAAATAATCGACACCTGAATGACACGAAAGGTCTTAATATTGACAGAGCAAGAAGTTGTGCAGGGGTAAAGAACCCCTTGAGGCGGTTAAGCACACCCAGCATCTGGGAGGCTGCTTTAGCAAGACAGGTAATATGGTTCTGCCAAGTTAGAGCAGAAGAAAAAGAGACACCAAGAATATTGAGAGAAGATGAAGGACTGATTTTTGTGTTATTGAAAAATAATGGATAGTCCGCTGGGAGTTCCGGACAGGTAGATAGATGGAAAAATTGGGTTTTGGAAGTATTAAAGGCAACAAAGTTTTCTCTGCCTCAATTGGAAATAGCAGCTAGATCAAAAGATAGTGTTATATGGCTTCATTACGTTTGTCTTTGAGGGATTGCTGGCTGGGGCGTTCTGGAAAACTAATTGAGTAGTGTAAGATAGAGTCGCCTGCACATGAATGGATGGGACTGGAGGTACAGTTGAGAAGATCATTTATGAAAATTAGAAAGAGAATACGAGATAGGACAGAGCCTGGAGGAACACCGGAGTTGATGGGATGAGGAAGTGATCGATGGCCATCCACAACCGCAGCTATGGAACGGCTGAAAAGGAAATTAGAGACAAAGGCACATATGGAAGGATAGAAACCGAAGGAGGGTAGTTTAGAAATTAAAGAATTGTGCCAGACTCTATCGAAGGCCGTTGATATGTCTAGCACAATAGTAAAGGTCTCACCGAAGTCCCGAAAGGAGGATGACCAAGAGTTAGTAAGATATGAAAGAAGATCACCAGTAGAGCGACCCTTGAGGAAGCCATACTGGCGATCTGAGAGTAGATTATGAGAAGAGAAATGCTTAAGACATTTGGAAGCAAGAATAGTTTCAAAAACTTTAGAGATACAAGCGATGAGAGAAATTGGACGATAGTTGGAGGGTTGAGAGCGGTCACCCTTCTTTGGGACAGGAGCAAACTTCCAGCATGAAGGAAAGAAGTTATATATACAGTATATATATAATATATATACAGTATATTATACTGTATATACATACTTCAATGTATTATTTAAATTAGGAGTACAGAATATTGAACCCTTTACTCCATTAACCCGGGAGCTGCGGGTAGACTCTTAAGAGTTCCCCCGGCGCACTGCGGGTAGACTCTTAAGAGCAGAGACTTTGAACACGTACCAAAACCGCGCGTTTATAGCCAGGCGGCTGAAAATTGGTGTGGGTATTGTACTACATGTCAACTCTCGATACCACCCCGCCAAACGCTCGCCCCGCACTCGTGCAAGCACCACCGCGCCAGTAACCACGCACTAGTCATGGAGCCTACACGTCCCTCACGCTCGCTCCCTGATGACACAACCAGCCCTCCTTCTGGTGGTGTTAGCCGCCGTGGAAGGCAGAGGGTGGCTGCCAAAGACCCTAGCTACCAGTACGACACGCCCTACAGCTCAGAGGACGAATCACCAGCACCAAAAGCACGTAAAACACGTGCAAGCAGGGCAATGGCACAGAGGTCATTGGTCTTTCGGGACACTGCCACCACGACCCAGGCCACTGCAACAACCACTACCACCACCACTGCCACCACTGCCACCCCTGCCACCCCTGCCACCGGTACCAGCGACGCAGGAGGCCGCCCTAGGGCTGCATTACCTGCGGGGGCAGGAAAAATTAAAGGCACGGGCGTAGGGAAGAGAACCCGTACGCCAGCCACAGTGCCCCTACCACCACCACCACCACCAGCCGCCCCTGGCCCAGCTGCCCCTGCTGCCCCTGCCGCCCCTGCCGCCCCTGCCGCCCCTGCTGCCCCTGCCGCCCCTGCCGCCCCTGCCCAAGGAACAGGGAAGGGGAAGGGGAAAGGGAGAGGGAAAGCGACTGGGAAAGCGACTGCTGGCCCTGGTGTCCCTGCCGGCCCTGCTGCCCCTGCCGCCCCTGCCGCCCCTGCTGCCCCTGCCGCCCCTGCCGCCCCTGCCCAAGGAACAGGGAAGGGGAAGGGGAGAAGGAGAGGGAAAGCGACTGGGAAAGCGACTGCTGGCCCTGGTGTCCCTGCCGGCCCTGCTGCCCCTGCCGCCCCTGCCGCCCCTGCTGCCCCTGCCGCCCCTGCCGCCCCTGCCCAAGGAACAGAGAGAAGGGCGACAGGCACCACCATCATCTTGCCATCAAGGCCACGCACCACTGCTGCCCCTGCCGCCGCCGCCCCTGCCGCCGCCGCCGCCCCTGCCGCCGCCGCCGCCCCTGCCGCCGCCCCTGCCACCACCTCTGCTGTCCCTGTCCATAAGACTCCCGCACGTGCCAAAGTGACCCGGAAAATCTTACACCATCTAAGTATGCCGCCCTGCTGTTTGATGGTGATTCGCAGGACATTGGCAGCCCGGGTTTCGACGACGAAGCCCTAGCACGGGACCAAGGGTGGGGGGATTTGGGAGTGGACAGTGGGAGTGAGTCCGACGTCGGTGACGAAAACGAGGAAGGGCATCGTCTGTCGAGTGAAGAGGAGGGTAATGATGATGAAGTGCTGTATCGCGACCATGGAAGCGATATTTCAGACGCAGAAGAAGACGCAGACGACATTCCGATCCCTGGCATGCCTTCGTTCGATTGGTCTGACGGGGTCAATTTTGTACCTGACGTGCCCCAGTTCAATCCTGGGACGTCAGGAACAACTGACAACTGGCCCTGTGATGATCAAGCGAACGAAAGCGACTTCTTCCTCGCTTTTTTCGACATGGAGGTAATGACGTACATCGTTGCCCAAACAAACGCCTACTACAGGTGGGTGTTTGGCAGATTGGACGTCCTTTCTCCAAAAGCGAGAATACGAGGCTGGGTGGATACGACTGTGGCAGAATTTCTGACGTTCTTTGCCTTGTTGTTCCTCATGCCTCTGATCAAGAAGCATGTGTTGCAACATTACTGGAAGCACGACCCTCTCATCGCCACCCCAACTTTCAATAAGTTCATGACTCGTGACAGATTTTTGTTGCTGCTAAGATTTATGCACTTTGCAGACAACGAAAATCCTAACAGGATTGACAGGATATGGAAAGTTCGGGAGGTGTTCACCATGTTGTTGGAGAGGTATAGGAAATACTTTTACCCCTTCCTCAATTTGGTGATTGATGAGTCGCTCGTGCTCTTCAAAGGACGTCTTGTTTTCAAGCAGTATATCCCCTTGAAGAGGCATAGGTTCGGAATCAAGCTCTTCGTGTTGTGCGACTGTGAAACTGGAATAGTGCTTGACATGATCGTGTATACAGGCACTGACATTGACATACCGAAAGCCGCTGCCAATGACCCCATGGGCATGTCAGGTGCCATCGTCAGGAAAATGTTGGCACCTTACCTGGGCAAAGGCCACATCATCTACACTGACAACTGGTATACTTCTCCTGCTCTCTGCCAGTTTCTTTATGACAACCAAACGGGGTCATGTGGGACTGTCAGAAAGACAAGAAAGTTTATGCCAAAGTTCACAGGTGATGTCATTCCTCTCACAGATGCCTCCTCCAGTGACACACCTTCAGAAGACGACCTGGCCAAGGAACACCGCGAGAGGCATGTGCGAAGAAGGCGACGAAAGGGGCAGAAATACAAGCAGCTCGAGAAGTGTGGGAAACTGATAGCCCTGAAGTGGAAGGATAAGCGAGACGTCCACCTGCTTTCCACCGTCCACACAGGTGCCCAGGTGGATTCTGGCAAAATCCACTACCGAACCAGGAAGACAATCTACAAGCCCGACATGGTAGTGGACTACACCAAAAACATGCGCCTGGTGGACAAGTCTGACTGTCAGCTGTCAGGTGTTGAGTGTCTGAGGAAGACTGTGAAGTGGTATCACAAGCTCTTCCTCCACCTAGTTGACATAACGATGCTGAACGCCTACAACTTGTGGTTGGTGAAGAAGGATATGGCCCCAAACCAGAAGCTGAAATTCCGGGAGTTCGTGTACAACGTCTCCTACCAACTCCTGGAGAAGTATGCCACCACCACTCACAGACGTACGGCATGGCGTGGGGATCACGTTCCTGACCGCATCCAGCTGGGTGTCGAAAGACACTACACAACCAACACCGAGCTGATTGGCACTCGTCACAGGCAGGTGCAGTGCACCGTCTGCAGCTCCAGTGTGAGGAAACCCCATGTGACCAAAAGAGTCACCTCAATGTGCGCCGAGTGCAAAGTTGCACTCTGCCTGGGTGACTGCTTCAGGGACTACCACACCTTCAAGAACTACTGAGTGTCGGCCCCTGCCCTGCCCTGCCCTGCCCTGGACTCGCCCCGTGCCCTGCCCTGGACTCGCCTCCTGCCCTGCCCTGCCCTGGACTCGCGCCCTACCTTACCTGACCTGACCTAATTGATCACGCTACCTCATAATGTAACATATATATTATATAATGTATAAGTTCCAAAGATGTCCCTGTGATATAGCTTTTACATTATATAATTGTATGTTTCATTATTTAGTTTATAAGTTTCAAAGATTTACATGTAATATGCCTTATTTTTTTAGTATATCAATATATATGTTTGTTATTAGCCTAAGTAATGTGTATATAATTATTTTCTTACCTCAAATGAATTGTACAAAAATAAATATGTTTCAATAAATCATGTCAAACCTACTATGATAATAAAAAAACAATAAAAAAACCCCAGAAAAACAAGGTCATGTCATTGTATTCTTACAATATGATATATTCTATGAATATTTCATATTGTTTGAATACAATGGCATGATCTTGTAAAAAAAAAAATTTATAAAATTTTTTCTAGACAATATAAAACCTTCCCCATAACCCCCTCCTGGATTCGATCCCACTACCCTACGACACTTTGAGTTTTCCAGTCCGCGACCTTACCAACCATGCCACAGGAGCTCATACCAAATATCACTCAAAACTTCGTGTGTACAATCGAAATGACAATATACAAAAAAAAATGTATTATCCCACCAATTTACGTTTGTAAATTGATGGGATTATCAATTATATCATGCCAAGGTTTATAATAGTTGTCTCTGTCAAGAATTAGTAATTATATAACTTTATTCTGTCAAAAATTGCCCAAACACTCAGCAAAATTGCCCCTCTCAGTGTGACTCCACTCATTTTCACACGGTCAGGCGGTCACGAGGTGACCCTTGCCGCTCCTTGATTCTCCAGCTACAGCAGCTCTGTCTGGGAACAAAATTGGTATAAATACAATAATGGATAAAATACTCTTCACAAATACATTTGTATTGTATAATATTGTAAATAAAAATGAATAATACTGTGTGGGTGTCGAAAATTGCTCAACCAGCTTTCTTATGTCTCGCCTACGCGCGTATATTGGATTATACATAGTCATGACTGTCATACAAATAATTGCAGTAGGTCTCGAATATACATTTAGATTGCATATTACTTCGAAATAAATAAGTAAACGTTTCTCTGGTGGCAATCTACCCTTTCGCAGGTGTAAGGAGACACCAGTCTATATTTAGCCCTCTATCACAACAGGCAATCTGCCTGTGTTGACTCAGCACCGTCGCTGGTGGTCTATAAATATAGTACTTTATTTACAGTCAATGGCCTACATGTTTCTGTGGTACTTCACATGTGTCTAAAATGCAATGTCTGCTTGCATAAAAATGCAATTCTGAAGTCCATTTATATGTACGACATACGCATGTCTCAGTTTCTCTCTCTCTCTCTCTCTCTCTCTCTCTCTCTCGCTCTCTCTCTCTCTCTCCATTCCTGACTCATGTTATTGTAGACCTGTTGATGGCAACGAACACCAGCCATCTGGTAGACATAAGGGTCAAAATACCAAACATCAATACGCCTGGGGCGCCTCCACAATTATCACTAAGCTGGTTATCTATCTAGAGATCTGCCTGACTTCCATCTCTCCACGACTCACTCACTCACTGCACCCCTGCATGCCTCCCTCCCACCCACCCACCCACCCCCAACCCCCCCTTTCAGGCTTCCGTCTGCTAGAAACACATTCACAATTTGCGTAAATATCGCATCAATTGGGCTATATGCGGTATATTCCTTGTTATATGGGACGCCTACATATGTACACGTCTTTATTATAGCATGAGAGTGCTCTAAATACAAGATTGACGTGATATTTATGGCGTAACACACCCTCTCCCCCTTTCATTCCCACCACAACTCACTCACACCTTGGTTCACGCATAGAAACTCATTGATAATGTGCGTAAATATCGCATGAATTGGTTTATATGCGGTATATATTTTGATATATGGCACGTATACATACGTACAAGTCTGTATTATAGCGTGACAGTGCTCTACGTACAAGATATACGTGATATGTATGGCGTAAACCACACTCTCAGCTCATAAATTGCCGCCAAACCTCCAACACATCTTCATTCCCGCCTAAATATTCTCTTATAATTCCCTTATATATTGCAATTTTTGGTCACTATGAGGCATATTCATTGTTATATGGGTGCCCTACACATGTATACATACTCTAAATAGCCTAAAAGGGCTCGAAAAAGGAGATATACGTGATAATACGCGGTAACCCACCCCCTCCTCCCTCTCCTTCTATCCCCTGCGCGCGTAAATATTCGGCAGGGAAATCTCGCCGCTCGATGACAATCTAGCCGCGCGGTGCCATTCGCTCCACATTTTTCAACTACGGACCGTTCCCCTACCCCCCCCAGACATTTTTTGGGGGGTCAAATATATATGGGCCGATGCACGCAAACATTCCCTACACGATGATGTACTTTTTATCGAAATTGGCAATAGGTCCCAAAATCATCATAGGTGCGCACAGTCTTACCCTGTAGAAAACCCCCTGTGCGCCGCGGAGAGGTTAAGGATTATGACACGTTTTGACAGTTTATTCTGGCTATCATTAGACGATTTAATAGATTAGGAAGTGCATATTGAAGTCAGAGGGTTAAATGAGATAGCCTTTATCCTTTTCATTCCCACAGATCCTTCCAGAGCTGTATAAAATCGTCTAATTTTCAAGGGGTTAAGGTAGATGAAAGGAGTAACTCAAACATGGTTCCGGTAATGCATCTTTAGTGATGGTGTCGATGATTATGATGATTAACTGCGATCAAAAAACACTAATGTAATTTTCACTCAACAATGCTCTATATCCAACTCATATTCTTATTTGTTGCCAAATTGATTACCAAGCATAACATTTAGCACAGGAAAATACTAATTAAGTGAACTTCTAAATAAGGAGTCAGGAGTCTAGGAATCCTCCTCCCCTTGTATAATCCTCCTACCCGAAGTGACAGAGAAACGGGCGAGAGAACGCGAAAGTGGTCCTGGACCCTGAGAATAGGAACTTTAAATGTTCTGTTCGGGCTCTGTATCGTGTCGGCCACCCCCACCAATGGGGTATGTGCCTGAGTATATACATACATACATACATGCATACATACATACATAAATCAGCAAAACAACAAAAGCAATTATAGTTCTGCTCTTCAAAAACTACAATTATATATTAAAGGTAGTTAAACGTAACATTGACAAAATTTCCAACACTAGGTCTCAAAGGACACTTTACAACAAAGTAGGATCAAGCACGAATCAAAGAAATATCAAATTGGATTAGGCTAATGCAATTAAATTTATGAAATTTGTTAAACTAAAGGCAATCAAGTTAGGATAATGTCAATACATAAATGACGTACTTTATACTTTACAGACAAAACCCAAATATTAGAGACCTTAAACTCTAACAACTGAATGGAATCAAATATGCCATAAATTGCGCTACGATCAACGATAACATGTTATCAAGAAATACATAGGTACATTTAATCACTGATACTCTGAACAGTTTAGGAAGTATGTCAATCGAGCCGGCTATACAAACATATGGTAGAAAGAGGTTCACGTAAATCGGAGAGTTAAACAGTTTCCTAAACTATACATAACTTACAAATAGTTAAATAAGATTTACTCACCGACCAATGTGACCAGTCAAGTTACGTCCTATCATTGTCCCACCCAAGTGACACTACACAAATATCCTGGGCTCATAATTATGAAATCCATTGCCCGGTCAAACAGGTACACACTCGGGCGGGGCTCACAGCAAACTGTGTGCTCTCACTACTTCTCTACCTAGTTTGGCTCGGAAAATGTTCGAAACACTGACAAGATTCTTCATACAAAATGAAACTAATATCATACACTTTCCTGGCAACACCTTGGTTGTTATCATTACGATCTAACATATACGCAAGACAAATATTTGATACATAAATTTAGTATAATTATACTGTACATTTCACAATACAAGTTTATGAGATACATTAAATTGGCTGTATAATATACAACATAAGCAGAATGTATACATACAAGCTAATCCATACGGACAAACTATTTTATCCAAATTAAATCATATTTCATAAATTAGTGGACATGCACATTGCATAACCTCTATAAGATATATATAACTACAGTTTCTCCAAACGCATCAAATCATATTTGTACAACTTATATCTATGAACCCTTTAATTTACAAGCCTTGTATATTAAATTATTTTACAGTATATATCTGCTTACAATACTATGTTACGTATCTTGCTCAAGTGGTTAACTTGATGAATCTAGATAGCACAGAGATATATATTAAGGTATCAGTCAGCTGAATGCTAAACAAAAGTAAAATCTAATAACATTATTTCCTGTTGTTGCTTCCTTTCCTTTTGGATCTTAGGACTTGGTATCCTTTATTGACTGACCCTCTTTAATTATGGAAAAATACTGAAACTAATTAAAGTCATGTAGTATTTATAAAGAATTATTATTTAACCGAAGCTTAGTAGGCTATGGTTATGAACCGAATAAGTTATATCTAAAGAAGGACTATTAATTCTATAAAAGTCTTGAAAGATAAATATTAAAGTAAGAATATTTCTGTCTCTTACCCTTTTTTAACCCTTAACTGGCGGCGCGCGACCAATGTCGAGTGAAATAAATTTGGACTATGTGGCGGCGCGCGACATAGGTCGTGTGGCAATTTCAGCACGTAATGTTGCTGAGAGAGAGAGACAAGTGGTGGCAGGAGAGTAGCGAGCGTATGACTGCTCCAGACCACCGCGGCGGGCCTACTGACATGAATCCCACCCTCCTCCACCCTCTCACACTCGCTACATAGTGAAATGTATGGGGAAAGTACCGAATTACATGGTTTTTGCACTTGTGTTGTGCGGTTGTTGCAAGAAAACTAACGGTTATACAAGGATCGTTGTGGTGTCATTGGAAAGCTCTGTTTATGCCCTTTCAGGGATAGATACTTGTTTTACGCTCTGGGTCTTATTTAGGCATAAAAATGATCACGTAAACAGCTCTATTTTGGGTAAAAACACCCCGCTAGTGGCTACATATTAATTACCGCCTAGCCCGCCAATAAGGTGTTAAATGAATATTTAGTTTTCTTATATCATGTCCTTTTATTTATATTTAATGTAGTTATTATTCTTGGTTCTTGTTTTATGTTAATAGTATTATATTATTATTATCAGGATTAATATCAAAGTCACATAAAAAGTTAGATATATATTTAATACTTAGATAAATGTATTTCTTAACCACGTAACATTGAGGTTTGATTATGAGTAAATTAAGTTACAGGATCGCTTCATAGATTCGATTCAGGTCTCACTCAAATAATATGAAAAGCAAAAATAATATTTTGAAGCTAAAAGAATTTTCTTAAGCTTAGGAAATCACTAGAAGTAACATTAAAACAGCCATGTTAGTCTAAGGCGATATTACTAAAAGAGACAATAGTATCACCGTTCTTGTTCTTACCAGCAATGTAAGCAAATGAAAGAACTGGTAAGTATTAATATAAAACAATAGTATTACTTTTATCATAACCCAAGTACTTGAAGAGTTGCTTTAGTCCACAAGTCAGTCAACTAATATAGTTAAGTACATAATAGTAGCGTTAACGTTAATTCCCAATCACATATCTCACTAACCAACATAACGTAAGTGTTTACACCGAACACACTTAACACACACTTATATAATCTGACTGACAGTCACAAATCCCATTATAATACTTCACCCCGTCTTCCTCCAGCTGCAAGTTCACCTTCCCAACTCCAAATGAGACTGATTTGAATGCCCACTACTCGGGTCTTATATACTATGCAATGATGGTGTAGGAACGAATCAGGAGGCGGGGGATGGTGCGCGCCCCAATCACAGCTCCTCTAGTTGCGTAAGAGGTGCGTGGTCCAATGGAGTCTCCTGGCGTCGATCATCGTCATAGCGTCGGGTCATCGAAGTAGTTTGCAGGGTCCCCTATGACGCACGCAGGTGTGAAGGCTTGTTTGCTGGTATGCAGACGAGCTGGTTTCTCACTCGCTGGTTCGCTCGCTGGTCTGCTTCGCCGCCTGGGTGATTCGGCACTCCTTCAACTCTGAATTCTAACTTTTAAATAAACATACAGGGCTCTGTATGTCAGACCTCCCCCCTAGAAAAGAGTTTAAGGAGTATAGTACATAATATTAAACATAATACATAAATAGATTCACCACCAGATTGGCAACAGCAAGATTATAATGAGGATATAATAAGGTTATCACCCAAAGTAGGCAACGTCTCCAGGTACCACATCAGAACATAGCCGGAACGTAGCTGGAGCGTTATTCGAACTGCAAGGCATTATCTCACAGCTGAAGGCTTGAAAGCGCCCTACTAAAGCATGATATTTACCTCGCTACAAGGGAGAGCTAATTGCCAAAATCCTCTCATTAAGTTAATCTTACTGCTGTATGAGGCCAACCCGGTAAATGTAATCTTTAATAGATACGTGATAGGCAATCGGCTAGCACGTTCTGGACCCCCTTAATATGTTTAACATCCAGGGAGTATTCCTGCAGCAAGAAACTCCACCTGGTCAGTCGTTGGTTTTTATTTTGGAACTTATGCAAACATTTTAAGGGGTGATGGTCAGTATATACAGTGATGGCACCAGAGGCAGATTGCACATAGACAGCAAAGTATTGAAGGGATAAAATTAATGCTAACAGCTCCTCAATGACTGAATAGTTACGTTGAGCAGAATTGAATTTTTTACTAAAATAGCACACAGGATGCAATACTTCACAGTCGTCTTCCTGTAGCAATACTGCACCAACCCCGGTATTGCTCGCATCCACTGCTAGGGAAAAAGATCTGTTAAAATCAGGAGCTCGGAGTACAGGATAATTAGATAAAATATATTTGGTAGCATTAAAGGCCTCCTCACATTCCGAGGACCACTCAAACTTCACATCCTTACGGAGAAGATCTGTCAGGGGATCTGTTAACCTAGAAAAGTTTAAGATGAAACGCCTATAATAACCAATCATTTCTAGGTACCTTTGGATATGTTTCTTAGTGCTAGGAGTTGGGAAGTCTAGATTTTTTTTTTTTTTTTTTCTATGTGATTGAGAGAGGCAAAAGGCATAACTGCCTATAGCGAGTGCCTCCCCCATAGTTGAAAGAGTGACAGGGCCAAAATCAAGGGACGTTCGAGCCAAAATGCCTGGACACACAGAGTTTGAAGCAATTTAAGTCATAGGAAGTGGGAAAGACAGATTCTGGGAGAGAGTTCCAGAGCTCGGATGTTGAGTAGAAGAAAGTTTGAGAGTAACGTTTCACTCTTGGGTTGGAGAGTTGCACAGAGTAGGGGTGGGATTGAGTTGCAAGACGGGTACCATATGCCCTACGTAAAGGAGGTGGTATGCACTGGGATAGCTCTGAGGAACACTGATTATTATAGTAGCGATAGAATAGCGAGAGAGATGCAACATTGCGGCGGAGAGAGAGAGATTGCAGAGAGTTGGTGAGTGGACGGGAGTTAATGATACGAAAGGCCTTCCTTTCAACTTTGTCTAGGAGAGCGGTGTGAGAGGAACCTCCCCACACATGTGAACAATACTCAATACAAGGGCGCACTATGCCCCTGTACAGAGTAAGAAGCTGTGCAGGGGAAAAGAACCCCCTAAGGCTGTTGAGCACACCCAGCTTCTGGGAGGCTGCCTTAGCAAGACTGGTAATATGGTCCTTCCAAATGAGAGCAGAAGAAAAAGAGACACCAAGAATATTGAGAGAAGATGAAGGGTTGATTTTTGTATTGTTGAAGAATAAGGGATAGTCCGCTGGGAGATCCTGACGGGTAGATAGATGGAGAAATTGGGTTTTGGAAGCATTAAAGTTAACAAGGTTTTCTCTGCCCCAATTGGAAATAGTATTTAGATCAGAATTTAAGAGTTCTATGGCTTCATTACGTTTGTCGTTGAGGGATTGCTGGCTGGGGCGTTCTGAAAAACTAATGGAGTAGTGTAAGGTTGAGTCGTCTGCGTATGAATGGATGGGAATTAAGGTACAGTTAAGGAGATCATTTATAAAAATTAGAAAGAGAATAGGAGATAGGACAGAGCCCTGAGGAACACCGGAGTTTATAGGGTGAGGAAGTGAACAATGGCCGTCCACAACCGCAGCTATGGAACGGCCGGAAAGGAAATTAGAGACAAAGGCACCGATGGAGGGATAGAAACCGAAGGAGGGTAGTTTAGAAATTAAAGATTTATGCCAGACTCTATCGAAGGCTTTCGATATGTCTAGTGCAATAGAAAAAGTCTAACCGAAGTCCCGAAAGGAGGATGACCAAGAGTTAGTAAGATATGAAAGAAGATAACCAGTAGAGCGACCCTTAAGGAAGCCATACTGGCGATCTGAGAGCAGATTATGAGAAGAGAAATGCTTAAGAAATTTGGAAGCAAGAATAGACTCTACCTTTGCTTGAGGAGGTGCAACCTGCCCCTGACCTACCGTATATCCTAGATACTGGACCGTACTCTTTACAAAGGTGCATTTCTTAAGGTTAACCACCAGATTGGCATCAGCAAGATTTAAGAACAGCAATCTAAGTTGGTAAAGATGCTCCTCCCATGACTGTGAAAAGATAAGAATATCATCGATGTAGACAACGCATCCAGGTACCCCTTCAGTCACCGAATTCATGAGGCGCTGGAATGTAGCTGGAGCGTTTTTCAAGCCGTAGGGCATTACGTTACAGCAGTAGGTTTGATTATTGACTACAAAGCATGATATTTCCCTCGCTCTAGGAGTGAGGGCTACTTGCCAATATCCCTTCATTAAGTCAATCTTGCTGATATAGGTGGCTGTACCAATCTGGTCAATGCAGTCGTCGATCCGTGGCAGTGGGTAGGTATCGTTCTTTGTGACAGCATTAACTTGCCTATAGTCCATACATAACCTATGGCTCCCATCTGGCTTTGGCACAAGTATGACCGGACTACTCCACTGGCTTAAGGCCCTTGTGATCAGCTCGTTTGATAGCATAAAGTCAAGCTTGACCTGCAGTATACTCCTGTGTTGTGGTGAGACACGGTAGGGGATAGTTTAATGGGAGTTGCATCCCCTACGTCGATGTCGTGCAAGGCCAAAGAAGTGAGCCCTGGAGTATCACGGTACACACTGGGAGACTGAGGTAAAACAGAGATTAGTTGGTTCGCTTGATCAGAGGGAAGATGACATAGTTTAGATGGTAATTCCCCCCAAGCTACTGAGTTATACTGAAAGTTGGATAGGCTACATGACAAGTCAAAGTCTGCATGGATACCTTCAGGCTCTGGAACAGTCTGTTGAGGGTCCGTAAGAGAACTGAAGACTTCGTCCGCACCAGGCTGTCCACAGGTCCTGATATTCACTGCCACAGTGGGAGAATCTGGAGGAGAGGAATCAGGGGACCTATGGTAGGGTTTCAACATATTTATATGGAATACTTGCGTGGGCTTTCTCCTGTCTGTGGTAGTTACTAGATAATCGGTAATGCTCACCCTCTGAATGATCTTATATGGGCCCCTGAACTTGGCAGATAAAGGTTGGCCAAAAAGGGGGAGCAGGACCAAAACCTCATCACCGGGCTGAAACTCCCTCTCACGGGCTTTTCTGTCATACCAGTTCTTCATGGAGCTTTTAGCCACTGTCAAGTTTTGAGCTGCTAACTCACATGAGGATCTCAGCCGGGTTTTGAAATCTGAAACATACTTGAGGAGGTTTTGGTTCCCCTCCTGGCCAACTAGGCTATCCTGCAACAGTTGCAAAGGACCTCTTACCTGGTGACCGAAAACTAGCTCATTAGGGGAAAAACCCAGGGATTCAGTTGGAACCTCACGTGTAGCAAATAAAAGAAAAGGTACCCCCTTATCCCACTCAACTCCGGTCTCTGTACAATATTTACGCAACATTCCTTTCAATGTTTGATGATACCGTTCGAGAACCCCTTGACTCTCTGGGTGGTAGGTGCTCGACTTAACATGCTCGATAACCAACTCCTTCAGGGACTACTGAAAAATGTTAGAGGTAAAATTAGTTCCTTGATCACTTTGCACCTCATGGGGGAAACTCATTCTGGTGAAGAATTTGAGCAGTTCCTTGATGACAGTTGGAGCAGAGGTAGTCCTTAAGGGTATAGCCTCTGGGTAGCGAGTTGCCATGTCCATAATCGTTAATAAATAATTGTTACCTTGGGAAGTCTTAGGCAATGGGCCTACAATGTCCACTACCACCCGAGTAAAAGGATTCTCGAAGACGGGCAAGGGCACCAGAGGATGCACAGGCACCTTCTGATTGGGTTTTCCTGTCATCTGGCAAGTGTGACCCACTACAAAACTCCACAACATCTGCACGCATTCCTGGCCAGTGAAAGTGGGCTCTGATTCTGTCTAGAGTTTTTCTCACACCTAGGTGTCCTGCCAATGGTATACAATGTGCCATTTCCAAGATATCTCTACGACAAGGTTTGGGGACTACTACTTGATGGACATCCCAGGCCCCGTCATCGATTGGTCTGTGTGGCTGTCTCCATCTACGCCACAATACTCCTCCTTTGAGGTAGAAACATTCACCACCCTCCTTCTCACATTCCTCTTCACTCACGGCCCTGGCAGCTAACTCCTTGCATTCTCTATCATCTCTCTGTAGCTCTACCAGGCCACTAGGACAATTTGGAGGGGTTTCATGGTCATCGTTAGGGTCAAGATGAGCCATAAATGTGTCGGATAAATCCACCTCAGTCACATCATCATGCACAATTATAGCGTCATTCACACTCTCATCATCCCTTTCATCAACTCTTACATTCGGTACATTTCTGTCTGAGGGAACTGCTACTTGAGACATTGAACGTGTGACAGCACACACAGGGAAAACTGTTGGCATCTCCTTTTCGAGCTCACCGGTTAGTGGCTCGTTAACAGGGGAAAGTGACAAAATGGGGTCTGGTCGGACCTTCTCACCTGCTACATCATTCCCCAAAAGGAGTGTTACCCCGGGCACAGGGATATCTTGGGACCTACACAAAGCTATGGTGGCCTCACCCTGTAGTAACTCACATTCAATTTCGCCTTTTACCAAGTATGCATAAAATTGGCCTCCAGCACCTCTCATTATAACTGGTTCGCCAGGTGGGCACTCAGTGTAAGGATTCACCATGAGGGTTCTAGTAGAACCTGTGTCTCTCAGAATTTTTACCTCATGCATACAACCATTTAATCTCACGTTGCCAGATGAAATAAAGGGACGGTAACTGTCCTGCACTGATGGTGAAATTATTATTGGCTTAACCCTAGTGGGTTGCACCACGCATGCTACTACACCCCTGTCTAGATGATTTACGTTAGCTGCTAGGTACTCCTTCTGTCGGGAGTCCTGCATTAAAGGAACTTTTGGTGCTAGGTACTCCTTCTGTCGGGAGTCCTGCATTAAAGGCACATATGGAGTTTGAGATACGGCGGCAACTGTCTGCCCCGATCTCTCGGTTTTCTCCTTGGCCCAGCACTGATAAGCTAGGTGGCCTCTCTTGCCACAAAAAGTACATACTTTAGGGGATACGGGAACGTTCCCTCTTTGAGCATTACTATTACTTTGGGCCCCACCTCTGTTACCATTGCCCTGAGTCACATTTTTAGTTGGGGGAACAATTCTATTTTGGCTAGCTGGGGAGGACATTACAGGCTTGTGACTGGGTCTGTCTGATTTGTGATTGGGATACTTAAAATTAGAACTAGAATTATCGTAGGGCTTCTTTCCACGAAATTTGTTGTTGAGCACGTATGTGTCAGCCATGTCAGCGGCGTCGGCAAGACAATCTACCTTTTTCCCCCTCAAATGATAGGCTACAGAAGAATCAATTTTCCATAGGAAATTTTCTAACAGGACCAACTTCTTCAGTTCGTTGTAGCTTGTGACTTTCTTACTCTTGACCCAATGATTGAAAGTTTTAGTCATGGACCTTATGGGTTTCTTCTACTTTCTTCTGGTTTTTACGGAAAGATTGCCTGTAAGCCTCAGGCTGCAATTGATAGGTTTTTAGGATAGCTTCTTTGAGATCATAATCCTGCCTAACCTCTGCTACTTCTGACAAATATGAGGCTCGAGCCTGCCCTGTCAAAACGGTTTGTAACATAAAAGGCCATTGATCTCTTGTCCACTTCATACCTCTAGCAACTTCCTCAAACAAAACAAAGAAATCCTGCACATTATCCTCAGTGAAAGGTGGAATGACACTGGTCATAGTCAATCCCAGAGGGGGAGCAATTAAGGGAGCATATGTGTTGACATTTAGTTGAGCTATTTGATATTGACATTGATATTGTTCGGTCATTGCTCTGGCTTGTTCGGCATTTGCTCTGGCTTGTTCGGCATATATTCTGGCTTGTTCGGCATTTATTCTGGCTAGTTCTAGTTCGAATACTTTATCAACGGTAAAACCAGGTGGCAATTGTTCATCAAGTTGGCTATGTTTACTCGGGATCCCACCAACTGCTCCATCTCCCTCCCCGCCTTCTACAGGGAATAGGTGGGTTTTTATGGTCTGAGCAACCTCTACTTTGGACATGTTTGAGACAGTTAACTGGAGATGAGAGGCAAGCACTTTCAGTTCGGATTTTGACAGACGGTCAATATCAGGGGCTGTGGGGTCTGATTCTATGAAAACTCGAGCATCTTCGTCATTAATTAGATCAGGCATGATTAATATTTGATTTGTAAGTAGTGAAACGGTAATGAAACAGAGTGAAACTGTATGAAACTAATCCTGGCAAGGTCGCCACTCTTCTGTTACGTATCTTGATCCTCAAGTGGTTAACTTGATGAATCTAGATAGCACAGAGATATATATTAAGGTATCAGTCAGCTGAAGGCAAAACAAAAGTAAAATCTAATAAAATTAATTCCTGTTGTTGCTTCCTTTCCTTTTGGATCTTAGGACTTGGTATCCTTTATTGACTGATACTCTTTAATTATGGAAAAATACTGAAACTAATTAAAGTCATGTAGTATTTATAAAGAATTATTATTTAACCGAAGCTTAGTAGGCTATGGTTATGAACCGAATAAGTTATATCTAAAGAAGGACTATTAATTCTATAAAAGTCTTGAAAGATAAATATTAAAGTAAGAATATTTCTGTCTCTTACCCTTTTTGAAATGAATAGATAGTTTTCTTATATCATGTCCTTTTATTTATATTTAATGTAGTTATTATTCTTGGTTCTTGTTTTACGTTAATAGTATTATATTATTATTATCAGGATTAATATCAAAGTCACATATAAATTTAGATATATATTTAATAATTAGATAAATGTATTTCTTAACCACGTAACATTGAGGTTTGATTATGAGTAAATTAAGTTACAGGATCGCTTCATAGATTCGATTCAGGTCTCACTCAAATAATATGAAAAGCAAAAATAATATTTTGAAGCTAAAAGAATTGTCTTCAGCTTAGGAAATCACTAGAAGTAATATTAAAACAGCCATGTTAGTCTAAGGCGATATTACTAATAAGAGACTATAGTATCACCGTTCTTGTTCTTACCAGCAATGTAAGCAAATGAAAGAACTGGTAAGTATTAATATAAAACAATAGTATTACTTTTATCATAACCCAAGTACTTGAAGAGTTGCTTTAGTCCACAAGTCAGTCAACTAAAATAGTTAAGTACATAATAGTAGCGTTAACGTTAATTCCCAATCACATATCTCACTAACCAACATAACGTAAGTGTTTACACCGAACACACTTAACACACACTTATATAATCTGACTGACAGTCACAAATCCCATTATAATACTTCACCCCGTCTTCCTCCAGCTGCAAGTTCACCTTCCCAACTCCAAATGAGACTGATTTGAATGCCCACTACTCGGGTCTTATATACTATGCAATGATGGTGTAGGAACGAATCAGGAGGCGGGGGATGGTGCGCGCCCCAATCACAGCTCCTCTAGTTGCGTAAGAGGTGCGTGGTCCAATGGAGTCTCCTGGCGTCGATCATCGTCATAGCGTCGGGTCATCGAAGTAGTTTGCAGGGTCCCCTATGACGCACGCAGGTGTGAAGGCTTGTTTGCTGGTATGCAGACGAGCTGGTTTCTCACTCGCTGGTTCGCTCGCTGGTCTGCTTCGCCGCCTGGGTGATGCGGCACTCCTTCAACTCTGAATTCTAACTCTTAAATAAACATACAGGGCTCCGTATGTCAGAACTATCATATATCGCATATATATGCAAATACATATGAAGTATACAAATTATGATTTTGACCATTGCAGTAGAATTACGGCATGCTTTCTTTGTATGTAACCCGACTCCCTCATACATAACACGAGCACAAAAACACAATACCAGAAAGAAGAAGGAAAACGGTTATAGCAAGCCAAAAGAAAACGGGGATAGCAAGCCAAAAGAAAACTTGGATAGTAAGAAGAAGAAAAATGGGCATAGCAAGCCAAAAGAAAACGTGGATAGCAAGCCAAAAGAAAACGTGGATAGTAAGAAGAAAAAAAAGGGGATAGCAAGCCAAAAGAAAACGTGGATAGCAAGACAAAAGCAACGGGGATAGCAAGCCAAAAGAAAACGGGAATAGCAAGCCAAAAGAAAACGGGGATAGCAAGCCGCAGCCAACATTAAGGGGAGATGGGCCGTTTTTCGTGCCCCCTTCTTTCTCATGTTTAGCCCCATTATTTTTCAGATTTCATGACGTTTGGCCCATTAGTTTGACGATTTTAAGACCTTTCACCCCATTTCTTTGGCAATATTCAGCCTTTTCGTGTCATTTAGTTGTCAATATTTTCCTGGCGAGCGACAGCGAGCCTGTAATTTTAGAAGGAATCGGCCAAAGGCCGGTTCGTTCTAAAATTACATTTGTCTACCGAAAAATTACACATATATCTCGAAAGAGGGTCTACGGGGTGTTATTTTATGTTTGATGGAGGTCTAGGGAAGAAACCAAAAAATCACTATAAAGATACATTAATGAGCAAATACATACGGCCATCCCCACTTAAGAAATATTAGGGCCTGTTTTCTTCATATCTAGCCCGACTCACTCATACATAATTCAAACCAAAACACACAATACCAGAAAGGAAAAAGAAAACGGCACTAGCAAGCCGAGGCCAACATTAATATGGACATTTGAGAGAGAAATGTGTCGCCATCCCTTTCCCAAATATACCCGAGATGTGAGGCCGTTCTTAGGGGAGATTTCCACTTGAGGGATTTTTGTCTTGACCCCTTTCTCCCTCATGTTTAGCCCCATTGCTTTTGAGAACAGTAGAAATGTTAGCTCGATTACTCTAGTTGTTTGTGAGTTATTGAGGTTAATATTCAAGAGTTTTGGATTCCTTATTTAGAATATGACTTACTCGGGGCGGACTATGAGGAATAAATGTCTCAAGTAGGAAGATGTGTCTTTCCCTCTATGGCTCTCCCGACGCCCGGAATATTCTAATGGAGACCCAGAATTCCAGAAGTTGGCTGAAGGGATGAAGGGAATGGGGAGCAAATGGGGAGGTGGTTGCTTTTCCTGGCCCCCTCCCCCTCCCCCCTCCCTTCTCCCTCATGTTTAGCCTCTTTAGTTTTGAGATTTTAAGAGAGGGGAGTGAGGAGGAAAAGGGGAGGTGGCTGCTTTTTCTGGACCCCTCTTTTCCTTTATGTTTAGCCCCATTAGTTTTAAGATTATAAGATATATGAGGTTCACCAACATTATAAGATATATGAGGTTCACCAACATTAATTATAAGATATATGAGGTTCACCAACATTAATTATAAGATATATGAGGTTCACCAACATTATAAGATATATGAGGTTCACCAACATTATAAGATATATGAGGTTCACCAACATTATAAGATATATGAGGTTCACCAACATTATAAGATATATGAGGTTCACCAACATTATAAGATATATGAGGTTCACCAACATTATAAGATATATGAGGTTCACCAACATTAATTATAAGATATATGAGGTTCACCAACATTATAAGATATATGAGGTTCACCAACATTAATTATAAGATATATGAGGTTCACCAACATTATAAGATATATATGAGGTTCACCAACATTATAAGATATATGAGGTTCACCAACATTATAAGATATATGAGGTTCACCAACATTATAAGATATATGAGGTTCACCAACATTATAAGATATATGAGGTTCAACCAACATTTATAAGATATATGAGGTTCACCAACATTAATTATAAGATATATGAGGTTCACCAACATTATAAGATATATGAGGTTCACCAACATTATAAGATATATGAGGTTCACCAACATTATAAGATATATGAGGTTCACCAACATTAATTATAAGATATATGAGGTTCACCAAAATTATAAGATATATGAGGTTCACCAACATTATAAGATATATGAGGTTCACCAACATTATAAGATATATGAGGTTCACCAACATTATAAGATATATGAGGTTCACCAACATTAGAAGATATATGAGGTTCACCAACATTAATTATAAGATATATGAGTTTCACCAAAATTATAAGATATATGAGGTTCACCAACATTAATTATAAGATATATGAGGTTCACCAACATTAATTATAAGATATATGAGGTTCACCAACATTATAAGATATATGAGGTTCACCAACATTATAAGATATATGAGGTTCACCAACATTATAAGATATATGAGGTTCACCAACATTATAAGATATATGAGGTTCACCAACATTATAAGATATATGAGGTTCACCAACATTATAAGATATATGAGGTTCACCAACATTAATTATAAGATATATGAGGTTCACCAACATTATAAGATATATGAGGTTCACCAACATTATAAGATATATGAGGTTCACCAACATTAATTATAAGATATATGAGGTTCACCAACATCATAAGATATATGAGGTTCACCAACATTATAAGATATATGAGGTTCACCAACATTATAAGATATATGAGGTTCACCAACATTATAAGATATATGAGGTTCACCAACATTATAAGATATATGAGGTTCACCAACATTTATTATAAGATATATGAGGTTCACCAACATTATAAGATATATGAGGTTCACCAACATTATAAGATATATGAGGTTCACCAACATTATAAGATATATGAGGTTCACCAAAATTATAAGATATATGAGGTTCACCAAAATTATAAGATATATGAGGTTCACCAACATTATAAGATATATGAGGTTCACCAACATTATAAGATATATGAGGTTCACCAACATTATAAGATATATGAGGTTCACCAACATTATAAGATATATGAGGTTCACCAACATTATAAGATATATGAGGTTCACCAACATTATAAGATATATGAGGTTCACCAACATTAATTATAAGATATATGAGGTTCACCAACATTATAAGATATATGAGGTTCACCAACATTATAAGATATATGAGGTTCACCAACATTATAAGATATATGAGGTTCACCAACATTAATTATAAGATATGAGGTTCACCAACATTATAAGATATATGAGGTTCACCAACATTATAAGATATATGAGGTTCACCAACATTATAAGATATATGAGGTTCACCAACATTATAAGATATATGAGGTTCACCAACATTAATTTGTCAATTATATGACCTTTCGTCATATTTGTTTGTCAATATCAGGACCTTTCGTGCCATCTAGGCGTCGATTTTTTCCTGGCGAGCGATAGCGAACCTGTAACTTTGTAGGAACCTCTATCTATTCCCCCTTCCCTATCCACACCTCATTCTTATTTCCTTATTCTTATGCCCTTCCTTCCTGCTTTCCTTCCTTCTTCTTCTGCCTTTCTTTCCTTCTTCTTCTTCCCTCCCTATTTCCTTCTTCTCCCCTTCTTTCCTTCTATCCTTCCACTCTTCCTCCTTCTTTCATTTTTTCCTTCCTTCTTTCCTTCTGCCTTTTCTTCTTCTTCGTTCCTTCTTCCCTTCTTCTTTCCTTCTTCGTCTACCTTCTTTCCTTCCTTTTTCTTCTTTCCTTCTTTACTTCTGCCCTTCCTTCTTCTTCTTTCCTTCTTTCCTTTGTTCCCTTCCTCACTTCCTTCCCTGCACTGTGCACACCACCACCTTCCCCTCAGCAGTGGTCAACCCAAGTTAAGGGGAGATGGGTCGTTTTCCTGGGCCTCCTTCTTCCTCATGTTTAGCCCCTTTAGTTTACAGACTTCTAGAAGTTCGGCCCATTACTTTGGCGATTTTAAGACTTTTTAACTCATTTCTTTGTCAATATTATGACTTTTCATGTAATTTAGGTGTCGATATTTTCCTGGCGAGCGATAGCGAGCCTGTATTTTAAGAGGAACCGGCCTTTGGCCTGGACATTTTCTATCGAAAAATGTAAAAATTTAGCTTGAAGGGTCTTGGAGGGACGTTAATTTAAGCTGAAACTAATGAAAATAATGAACAAATAAATACAACTCTCCCCTTAACACCAAATTGCCTCTGCTCTGAAATACGTATGATGTCGGAAGTTATGAAGCGTGGCCTGGACGTGTTGTGCAGTAACCCCTTCAGTACCGGCGCCGTCTTTTTAACTTTATTCTGGCTACTATTAGGCGATTTTATTCAGTTTAAAAAGGGCCCTCAGCAATCGACAGGCTTCGAACTATCTCCCTTAACTCTATTTACTACCACAAATATATAAATATATATATATATATATATATATATATATATATATATATATATATATAATTATATACTGTATATATATATATATATATAAACAAAAAAGGAAAGTAATACACAAAGGAAAAAGAGGATACCAAACCACATGTCATATGGAAATACAGTTCTCTAGACATGTATGTTACACTATACAGCCTGAAACAAATTTAGGGAAAACAGCAATGGCCAAGATAATACTTATACTAAAATATATGACAATCGTGCAAAATAACATACACTAAAGGTGCAAAACTAGTGGATGAAACACTTACGTCATCATTAGCTGTAGTCAATTTCACCACATGTATTTGTTGATGAACCTTCTTGAGTGAAATCACCACATGAGGAAATAGAATGCGTTGTCATTTTTATTGTGGTTCATTATAGCTTAAGAGGGGCGGGGCGTAATTTTTTGGTCAATTTTTTTCATTTACTTATTATGCTTCCAGTTACCTCCGTAGACCTCCATCAAGCTGTAAATAAAAAAAAAACTAGACACTCCAAGATAAATTTGTATATTTTTCGGTAGAAAAATGTCCTGGCCGAAGGCCGGTTGCTCCTAATATTACAGGTAATATAAAGGAAAAAGAAAACGCCACACCATAACCACCAAGCGATATTACCACCCACACCACCACAACCCCGAGAAAGGAAGCTCTAACCACCACACCACCAAGATACTCCTAAGTAGCCTCAATTACGCCCGCACTCCCTCCAATACCCGACAAAGATCTAATCACCATCAGCAACATGAGTGATGACAGAAGGAAAAGTAGAAAGGAAGGTAAGGCAAGCCGAAACTTGTATAAGTCCTATTCTTCCACGCGCCCTTCTTCCTCCCAGCCGCATCACCACCACAAAAGGGAAATTCAGAAGAGCTACCTCAGCCCCGTCAGGGCCTCCTCCCAGCACAGCTGCCCTTCTTACCCTGAGAAGGGACACCGGAAGAAACGCCAGAAGAGGTAAGGTTATGACAGGTAAAGTTAAGATCTATAACAGTTGGAAAGGTATTAATATATACTTCACTGGAAGATAGTTGAAGAGCTGGAAGATTTGGGCATATACTGGATAAACTTTTAAAGCACTGGCAAATAAAGGTTTATTCAGGATTTTTAGATCTTGGCTCATCAAAGGAATTAATTATTGGATCACCATGGTGGCAACCTAATATTAATTCCTCTGCCTTGATTACCAGAAATCACTGCCAATAAAGAATGCTGTACTGACATGCGCATTATCGGTAGTAAACCGACCTCTTATGGACCCTTTTAAAAGTTCACGCACTGGCAATTGGCTGTTAAAAGGTAATGCTCTGCGAGATACCGTATCTTAAAGCATAACGCACCTTGCATAAGAATCCTTACGGTACGTGATCCCAGGCACTGGCATAAAGACACGTATGCATAAAAGGCCCAAATAAACCCATCCACCAGTCCCTGAAAGACACTTATAATGGTTAGGACAGTTAATTAAGAGATGTTGCGTAAAACCAACTCTCTTACGTTAGTCCGATGATATGTATACGCATACACTGGAACATAGAATTCAAGACCCAACACCCAAGAGTGCTGGATGGTTCTGCATCAAAACTCTTATAACGGTTAGAGTAGTTAAGGAGATAGTACAACACTGGTATAACTTCTCTTTATGTTAGCTCCATGATATGCATACATATACACTTGTATATTGGAACATAGTAATTTAACCCGTTCAGTTCCAGCAACGGCTCCCTGCCATCAGTAGATAAATCACTCCCCAGTCCCAGCAACGGCAGGGAGCCGTCAGTATTATACCTTCCTTGTAACTGCCAGTATCAGGCAGTGCCTGGTACCACAGCCATTTGAGCACTGCTCTAGAGTTGGCAACACTTCTCAGTTTATATGCAAGCCTCTACAGGCTGGCAGAGCCAGTATTCCTCGATCTTTTGAGGTGGGAGGTTTTCATATCTTACCATTTTGACCACATTGCTTGGGACTGGGGGGGACTTTAATTACTGTACCCTATGGTACAGTAGGGGTTAAGACTCAAAACCCAAGTGTTCTCCATTGACTTCCATCCGCTGTCAACCATCCACGTCAGGACCACCACTACTGTACGGCCAAGACCCTCGTTGGAATACTACAAAAATACTTTTATTATAGAAATACTTGGTGTGACCTTGAAGAAGTACTAGTGAAGTGCCTTATAGAAGGAAGAACTCGGTGTGACATCATAATAATGCAGCGTTATTCTTTTTGGGATATTAATTGTGGATCCTCGTTCGTGCGTAATCACCTGTACAACAATATTTACCTATCTCTTGTCTGAAAGTAAGAATGATTACAATGAACAATACAACTTTTGTGTGTAATATGTAATATATATTTATCCTCTATTACCTTTGCGCATGTATTTATGTGAATTCAACTTCTTCAGTCAAGTGAGAACCTACCTAATTAATCCAAATAACCCCAGCAAAAACCTGGTATAACAATGTTCTTTCCTATCACTAAAACATTACGCTTTCCATAATGCAGTTGGGTCTGAGTACATGATTAGATTGATATCCAAAATTCGAAAATGGATATTAATCGTGATCGTGTACTCAACCTTTAACCGTGTTGGTGGTGTAATAGTTTAGGTTCTTATGTTCTGGATGTAGTGTCCGGAATTCGAATCCCGGGAGGACCATATGCTTTCATTAGTTTATTAAAGTATATTTGGGTTTGTAATTGATGATTAATGTTAAGAACGGGGTGTTACTTATAACAACAGGCTTGCTATTGCTCGCCAGGTAAAAATCGACACTCAAATGGCACGAAAGGTCTTAATATTGACAAAGAAATGGGGCATAAAGTCTTAAAATCGCCAAACTAATGGGTCAAATGCCTTAAAATCTAATAACAAACAATGGGTCTAACACGAAGGAGAAAGGGGTCCAGAAAAACCGGCACATCCTCACTGAAGCCAGATTACATTTTACATCTATTAGCACCTACAGACTGTCTTTGTGGATTACACAGTATTGAATTATAGATATGTCTTATATTAGCCCGTATATTGGAAAGCATAGTAATAGTGGGTGAGGGCTGGTCTTATCCAAAGTGAGGTTTAGCATCCTCTACCTAACCTTAGCCGTTTCTGTTTGTCTCTTTTACTGTCCTACTTTTCCTTCTGGGGGCGGGATGGTAGGAATCCTCCCCTTGTAGACTGGCAAACTAACACCCTCACATAAGGCAGGATAAACGTGATATGAAATAGAAAGTGCTCAAATAAGCTTCACATCCCACATTAGTTCGGTAAATCACCTTCACTTTTTGGATCAACTTGAGGGGAAATTTTCACTTAAGGGTTATTTTTCTGGACCCCCTTCTCCTTCATGTTGAGGCCCATTAGATTTGAGATGTTTAGGCGCTCGCACTATAAGTTTGGCGATTCTCAGACTTTTTGCCCATTTTGGAACATTTTAAGATTTTTTTTTTTTACATTTCGGTCTCGATCTTTTTTCCTGGCGAGCGATAGCGAACCTGTAATTTAGGAGGCACCGGCTTTCAGCTGGGGCATTTTTCTACCGAAAAATGTACACATTTATCTTGAAGTGGGGTCTTGAGGGTATTTTTTTAAAGCTTGTTGGAGGTCTAGGAAGGAAACTAAAAACATCCTCTTAACACCTTACGAGCGGGCTAGGCAGTATATTTGACCGTGCCGCCCAGCGTTTTTTTTTTACCATAAATGGGGTTGTTTCCGTGCTCTTTTTCATGCATAAACAAGACCCAGAGCGTAATACAAGTATGTATCCCTGAAAGGGCGTAAATTGAGCTTTCCAATGACACCCGAACCATCCTTCTACAATCACTGGTTGTCTTGCAACGATCGTGCAACCGAAGGGCAAAATCGCTAAAATACGGTAATTTCTTTATATAATTACGTATGTAGCGAGGGAGTGAGGGTGGATGTAAGTGGATTAAATCTCAGTAGGTCCACGGCGGCCGAGGTGAGCGGTCATGAGATAACCCATGCTCCTCCAGTCACTCGTCTCTCTCTCAGAACCAATATTGCGCCAAATTTGCACTCAGACTTAAGTCGGGCCCCGCCACATAGTCCAAATTTTTCGATATGGACTTAAGTCGGGCCCCGATAGACAAGGGTTAATGCTCTTAATCTCAGTATACTCACTGGAGCTATATATACAGTATATATATATATATATATATATATATATATATATATACTATAGCTCAGTATCCAAGGTCACCAAATTTGAACATCTTTTTAACCCCTACTGTTCCGGCGACGTCTTTGTGATTATATTCTACGGTACCTATATTTGGACGATTTTATGCAATTTAAGAAGGGTCTGTGGTAGAAATAGACCGAAATAGACCGATTCGCATGTGCGAATATTCGCTATGTTTTTCAATATTCGCATTCGTATTTGCATCCGCAATTCCATTCATAGGTATCTGTGAATATGCGAATATTTTCACAAAACCAATGGAAAATACAACAAATATATATATATATACTGTATATATTAGGGTGTCCCGTTTTCAGACATAAATTATTTTTTTGACTGCTCCCTGGTCTCATGTGGTGCCTATGGGTGAAAAAAGAGGTGTGTAAAGCGGCAGGGCTGAAAATGTTTTTTCTGACTACACAAGCCACTTAAAGTTGACCAAAAAAAAATTGGGTCCAAATTGGCCATTTTTGCAGTGCTTGTGTAGTGTCAAATTTAAACATATATACATTATGTTGGTTTTCTTGCTTCATTTGGGTCTAGATTATACAAGAAAATTAGGGAGCAAGTGTATATGTAATGTATAATGAGTCTGTGACGAGGACAAAGTTACGCGTTTGACGAAAAATTTAAAAATCTTAAAATCTAATGCAGCCTCCTACAGTAGTATTCAAATATACTTATGAAGCATATACAAACTTGCAAATACAAAATTCCAGAGTATCTACGTGGTCAGCTGCTCTGACAGGGAGTATTCAGACTACATTATCACTTAGTACTTATTTATAGGACACTCAGCAGAAATATTTAAAATACATTTAACTGCTATTCCAAACCACCCAGGAGGCTGCAGTCAAGGTTCATTACCTTTTTTTTTTATGTGGAGGGTTTCCCAGTAGGCATATTTATACCACAATCCTAGAGTAAGTTAGGTGGTTTTCTTGCTCTTAGCTCCAGTCTTGGATCCTTTGGGCCGTCCACCCTTACGTTTCTTCTCCATGGCCAGGAATAAATCCTGTCTGAGTTCCTCATCTTGACTCCCAGCAATAAAATCCTGAACCAGCTTGACATTCCTTTCTGCTGCATCATTTACAACAGGTAAGCTGGTGACAAATGCATTGAAGTATTTTAAAGGTCGAGTCATCAGGTTCCACAAGTTGGTGGGCAGAAGCAGTCACTCCATCTTTTCTTTATCAAAGTTCAGTATGTTGAAGATCAATCTTGAATTTTATTTCATTAAAGTTGGAGAGACTGGGCCAGTCTCCTTCAATTTCAATTATGTCAGATATTTGAATCTTTTCATATTTTGTACCCACATCAGTGTTAGGATCAATGTCCAAGATCTTGTCGGCAATGTTCCTCTTCTCATCATCTGGTACTCCAGCATCCAGTAGGCTAAATGGTATCAGAGTTGGGTGAACATACCAGGGATAGTTGGCCATACTGGTCAAGCACTTCTTGGCTATGTCAGGCCTGAAGGTTTTGTATCTCTTCATGTCTCAGATGGCCTCCAGGTCCAGTCTTGGGGAGCAAGCAGTTAGGGAGGAAGTCAGGAACCATTTAGCATAATAAAGAGCAATGAACTCTGACATAGCATCAACTTCCTTCTTGGTGGTTGCAGTTGATAGAATATTTGTCAGTTGACTGAGAATTTTCAGCTTCAGATAGTAGATTGCCTGTGTCATGAATCTTGCATGATGCACTGTGCCAGGCTGCCTAATCTTCAGCTCAACATCATCGGGAGATAAGTAAAACTTGACAAGCTCTGCAAGCTCAATGTAGTCCCCTCTGGGTAGCTGATCTTCAGCCAAAAGTCTTGAAACAACATCCAGAGCTTCTTTAGCAGCTTTGTCAAGCTCGTAATTCTGTCCATATTGAAATTTGCAGAGTTTTGACTGGTCAAACTCAATGTTAGGAAACTCACTCAACAGCATCTTGAACAGGGGATGATCTGGGCAAGAGATTGGTCTGAAAATCTTTGATACATTCTTGATGTGACATTCATAGATGTGATGTCTACATGCCAGGTGCAACACAGGTCCCTCAAGGTATTCATTGAGTCTAGTACACACTCCTTTTTCCTTTCCTGTGTTTGATGCTGTTGTATCAAATACTAATCCTTTGATTTCATTCTTCAGTCCATAAGATTCCAAAACTTCTATTATCTTCTCAGTCTGACATTCTCCAGTGGAATTTATACAGGGTGGTATTCCCAGCAAAGTATCTTCTCCTTCACAATATACACTTACAGCTAAGCGGTCCCTTGTTAGTTTCTTGCCTTTTGTGTATTCTTTTACTATCTTTCCATCAAAGTGAAGTATCATGATTGACCCCTGCTTACTTTTGACCGATTATCTAACACCCTCTGAAGTTTCTTTGACAACTTTCTTGCCAATTCTGTGAACATTTGATTTGGACATTCCTTTACCAGAAATACCAGTTGTACCAGCGACCTGGCTAAGAATTTCAGATTGTGCTCTCACACTTACATGTTTCATTTAATCTAGTCTGAATACTCCCTGTTAGAGCAGCTGACCACGTAGATACTCTGGATTTTTGCATATGCAAGTTTGTATATGCTTCATAAGTATATTTGAATACTACTGTAGGAGGCTGCATTAGATTTTAAGATTTTTAGATTTTTCGTCAAACGCGTAACTTTGTCCTCGTCACAGACTCATTATACATTACATATACACTTGCTCCCTAATGTTCTTGTATAATCTAGACCCAAATGAAGCCAAGAAAACCAACATAATGTATATATGTTTAAATTTGACACTACACAAGCACTGCAAAAATGGCCAATTTTGACCAAAAACATTTGTTTTTCAATTTTAAGTGGCTTGTGTAGTCAGAAAAAAAACTTGTTCAGCCCTGCCGCTTTAAACACCTCTTTTTTTAACCATAGGCACCACATGAGACCAGGGAGCAGTCAAAAAATAATTTATCCCTGAAAACGGGACACCCTAATATATATATATATATATATATATATATATATATATATATATATATATTTTAAAGTTAGCACACACGAATAAATAGAAGTGTAGATGTGCATTCGGGCCGCTAGAGTGGAATGAAGGAGGACTGAGCAGTGTTGCCCTTTAACTGTATTTAATAGTAGACCTACCAGATCGAACCAGTGAAAAGTACCAAATGATTCTAAAATATCATCACTGCCCGATAAACGAACGTGTGCTGGATCTGGACAGCTGAACCGTCACAATATTGGTATTTCAGACATATCCAATGTAATAGCATGTCAATAAAGAATATTCCATCATATTTCCTCACTGATTTCGTATTTAGTGCCAGATATTGACTATGTTATTGAAAGATGTACCAAATGTACTTGAGAGAGTCAAATGTACCAAATCTGGTACTTTAGTACCAAAAACACTGGGACTGAGGAAGTGTAGCGGTGTTGATAAGGGTAACTCTGTCCTTCTGCCTCCATCCCCGGGCAAAGTCACCAACTTAGCGCCTATAGCGCTAGATTTAGAGATTTTTAATCACCAACAAACATTAATAAATTTAATATGAAATATATAAATGGAAGTCAATGACATGGCATAATATTCAGATGGATAACCGTTATAAACACCTATTTTAGTGGTGATGGGCTGGTCTATCAGAGTGAGAACTGAGCGATCTCTGCCATACCCATAGCTTACTCTGACTGTTCCTTTTACTTATATATTTTCTAGATCTCAAGTGACGGCGTCTCTTCCGTGGATTGACCTCTCAATCTACCAAGATTGGAAGCCAAAGCGTCACATTTGTTTTTCCTTTGCCCCTCAGCTTTCTCTTCATAATTGCTGAGGGGCACAGGTCCCTGGGTGGGGCTTTGGTTTCCCGGGCATTTCTGTCGCCCTCCTCAGCTCCCCACCATGGAGTGGCTTCGGTCACCCAGGCTTTATTGTGGTCGGCAGGGAGGGTTCTGTGGGGGCGCTCGGTTATGGCCATGGCCTTGCTCGGGGCCTTGAGGCTGTTCGGCCAGGCAGCTTGGGGAACAACAACAACAACAACACCTATTTTATCTTAAGAAAGAAAATTGAATGGATTTAAGTTTAACTATTCAATTTTCTATGGCTGAACTCTTACGATATACTCAAAATTAATTCATACAGTTCATTTATGATATTTAAGAAATTAAATATTAACATTGAGGACCACATCCACATCGTCATTTACTTCCAGTAATTAATTCTATAGTAATTTAATTAACGTTTGATGGTGATATAAAAATAATATGAAGGATGGAATAAGGATTGAAATATTCGCAATTCGCATTCGCATTCGCAAATTTTACAATTAAAAATTTGCATTCGCAAATAAGGTAAATTGATATTCGTTCATCTCTAATATATATATATATATATATATATATATATATATATATATATATATAGAGAGAGAGAATTGCCTATCCAACAAGGCGTACAAGGAATAGTAACACCAAGACGTACAGGAACATCTGTATTCTTAAAACATGTGCGACGTTTCGACACCACCCTTGTGTCGTTATCAAGCCTAAAAAGGATACAAAGGACCTTGATTAAAAAGTGTACTATACATTAAGTGTAAACACGTAAACGAGTAAATTATTATAATGAACCAAGAGGGTGAGCGAAACTGGGGCAAAGGAAAGGTAGAAGACTGGGACAAACAATGAAATTAATAACCATGAAAATATTAAATGAATGAATGACATAGCTAGAATCAAATTTAAAAAGACGTTCCCGGGACAGAAGGGGTTTATTATGCCAACTTATCGACACTGCGACTAGACTGAAAGTAGATTATACAGTTTAGGAAGACACTGATGAGTTAGAGTTACCTTTGATTCTGGCTAAGATTAAACGATGTTATGCAGTTTAATAAGTACCTATGTTACTTAGAGGGTTTATTGAGATCATATTCAACCATTTGAGTCTCATAGGTATAATATAAACTGAAGAAAATCGTCTAATGGTAACCTGAATTTGATTAAAATTACGTGATGGTGGTAAAGGGGTTAAGGGGAAAGGATTGTTTTTTTTCTGGCTCCCCTTCTCTCTCATGCTTATCCCCATTAGTTTTCGGATTAACACTTACAGTGCGGGCATATTTCCGCAATATTAGGGCTAATTCAGGCACTCTTGTTTGTTTAGGCAAGTGTCTAAATGAAATTAAATGTATTCAGCCGAAAACTAGAAGAAAATAGCTTCAAAATGACACCAAAACGAGCTTCTTAGCTTGCGGCGTTCACCAGCAGCGCTACCATAGACATTCGCTAAAATGAGCAATTCTCGCTAATGTCTCGGTACATTTGCCTTTGGCAGCACTGTATATCTCGCGAGACTCTGACTCAGAGCCTTCAGTGCCACGGCCGCTTGGCTGGGAGATGGATATGTGGCCTGTCACGCTCCTGCTTCCTTGCACTCGATTTTACAGGCTTATAGAGGCTTTAAAAGCCTGTAAATTGCTGTAAATTCCCATGGCGTTCGGAAAGTCTCCCCACCCGCAGCCAATGGGTTAAGACGTTCGGCACATTTGTTTGGCGATTTTAAGACCTTTAATTCAATTTTCTTGTCAATATTAAGATTTTTCGTGCAATTTAGGTGTCAATTTTTTTCCATGGCGAGCGTTCGCGAGCCTTTAAGTCTAATATGTAAGTAACCGGCCTCCGGCTGGGATATTTTTCGATCGAAAAATGTACAATTACATCTTGAAAGAGGGTCATGTTTTTTTTTCTTAAGCTTGATGGAGGTCTAGGAAGCAAAATATATACAAATAATATATTAAAGATAAGTAAATAAGCAAATAAATACGCCCATCCCCCCATAAAAACAATTGTAAGTGACGGAAATCCCATACAAGTTGAAACCAGAAGCTGCCAGATCAGTGTTGACGAAAGAATGGGAGATGCCGGAAAAGTAATGGTGGCGGTCGCTTCATGTAACAATGAAATCCAGGGACAATGTGAAAAGTTAAGGGGGGATGGACGTATTTATTTATTTCAAATATATTCTATATATTATTAATTTCACCCCAACACCAAACACCTCCAATGAAATTAATAATATACCTTCTTATAATTATTAAAGTTTCCTCCCTAGACATCCATCAAGCTAAATTTGTAAATTTTTTGATAGAAAAATGTCCCGGACGAAGGCCTGTTCCTTTTATATTACTGGCTTGCTATCGCTCGCCAGGAAAGAATCGACACCTAAATGACACGAAAAGTCTTAATATTGACAAAGAAATGAGGCGAATGGTCTTAAAATCGCCATACTAATGAGCCGAACGTCATAAAATCTGAAAACTAATGGGAATAAACATGAGGGAAAAGGGGGACCAGAAAAACGACCCTCTCCCCTTAAGCTGTATATGATGATTGTTAAGCCTGATTCACACATACAAGAGTCGGTGCTCGAGTCCAGCACGAGTTAATGGGTGACACTCTTCGTGGATCTTCGTGACTCTGGCAAGAACCAGCCCGAGTAAGGTCACTGTTCCCGATTCACCAAGAGTCAACAAGAGTCTGTACGTGTTCTTCCAAGATTCAGTACGAGTCACGGAGAGTCAACAAGAGTCACGAAGCGTGTAACACGAACCCAACACGAGTTGAGGAAATTTTGGCCCGAGTCACCAAGAGTCCGTACGAGTCAACACGAGTCAACAAGAGTGTAACAAGAGTCAACAAGAGCAACGAGATTCAATATGAGTTACTTAGAGTCCAACAAGAGTCACAAAGAGTGCTCCCAAGAGTGGCCCCCATTGTGCAGGTCACGACGGCCACTGCACTGCCACACATCCACTCGCCACCACGCAGGATACATCCTGGCACCCACACCACGGAACCCACGCAACATGTGCTTGCACAAAGCCTATGAACCCCGAATCATGATTTCAACTCTTGGTGACTCACGTTGCACACTTATTTACTCCTGTTGAACTCTGCATAAACTCTTCGTGACTCGTGTTGACTCTTGTACATTTCGGCCACATCGGAATTTCTACAATCGAGCCCGATTCACCCAAGAGTGTAACAAGAGTCAACACAAGTCACGAAGAGTTATGCAGAGTTCAACAAGAGTCAACACGAGTCAACACGTGTCTACACTAGTCACGACGAGTCGCCAAGAGTTTCAGCCTGGGGACAAGAAATTTCATGCAGGCATGAAAAATCTAGGCCACGTCACGAGTCAACACGACACACCCCGATACCAACACGGCTCACACGAGTGTAACAAGAGTCAAGAAGAGTGTACATTTTCGAGCACGAGTCATGGCCGAATTTGAAAATTTCCTCACTCGTGCTGGATCCGGCACCGACTCTTGTATGTGTGAACCAGGCTTTACGGTGTGGAGGATGAGATGAGGAGAGCTGGTGAGAGAGTGTGAGAGAGAGAGAGAGAGAGAGAGAGGGAGAGAGAGAGAGAGAGGGGGGGAGAGGGAGGGAGAGAGAGAGAGAGAGAGAGAGACTGACAGGCAGCCAGAGAATGTGTATTTGTCTGTGTGTTGTTGGTTTAACCCTTAATTAGCGGCGAGCAACATAAGTCGAGTTAAATAAAGCTGGACTATGTGGCGGCGCTCGACATAGGTCGAGTGGCAATTTCAGCACGTAATGTGGCTGAGAGAGAGAGACAAGTGGTGGCAGGAGACTAGCGAGCGTATGACTGCTCCAGACCACCGCGGCGAACCTACTGACACAAATCTCAGCTCCCTCCTCCCTCTCTCACTCGCTACATACTCAATTATGTACCGAAAGTACCGAATTACCTGCTTTTTGCACTCGCGTTGCACGGTTATTGCAAGAAAACTATCCATCATACAAGGATCGTTATGGTGTCATTCGAAAGCTCTGTTTATGCCCTTTCAGGGATAGGTACTTGTTTTACGTTCTGGGTCTTATTTAGGCATGAAAATGATCACGTAAACAGCCCTATTTTGGCTAAAAACACCCCGCTGTGCGGTACATATAAATAAACCGCATAGGCCGCTCGTAAGGTGTTAATACAGCGCTGAGACCGCATATATACAGCGTTACTCTTAATCTAAATACAGTACAATGCTACCTTAACACCTAACGAGCGGCCTAGGCGGTATTTTATATGTACCGCCCAGCTGGGCGTTTTTACCCTAAATAGGGTTGTTTACGTGATCATTTTCATGCCTAAATAAGACCCAGAGCGTAAAACAAGTATCTATACCTGAAAGGGCATAAACAGAGCTTTCCAATGATACCCCAACCATCCTTGTACGACCGCTAGTTTTCTTGCAATGATCGCGCAACACGAGTGCAAAAACCATGTAATTAGGTAGTTTCCCTACATAATTCCCTGTGTAGCGAGTGCGGGAGGGTGGGATTCATGTCAGTAGGTCCGCCGCGGTGGCCTGGAGCAGTCATACGCTTGCTACTCTCCTGCCACCACTTATCTCTCTCTCTCAGCAACATTACGTGCTGAAAATGGCACACAACATAAGTTGTGAACCGCCACTTAGTCCAAATTATAGTCCGCTAATAAAGGGTTAAGCAAGACAGTCACAGCAACACATGATTATATATATTGCTGAATATCCACAGGGAAGGATGGAAAATTTACATGGAGTCCCAAGTACTTTTTGTTTTGTTTTATATATTCCAACTTATTCCCTCTCGGGCATAGGCTGAGAGCCTGTACATTCAACCGTGTATCGTGGTGAAGCCTGTGAGGTCTCCTTCCAGTCTTGGGAGTAAGACATGTGAAGCTGCAACCTGCCTTTGCCATCTTACCTTCGCATATATATGGAGCTGCTTCGTCATCGTGCTTCACAGTCTTACCCCCATGACTCGGACCCTCACTCTCAGAACACCACCTATTGAACAATTAACTAACTACGCATTGTCCCCCTGTAGCGTATTTTGAATATGGGAATATTCATACAATGCTATTCAATCGGGGAACAAAGAGGGTATTTTTTTGGCGTTTCGGTGGGCTTTGCGGTAATGCACTTTTTTTTCTATGTGAGTGAGGGAGACAAAAGGCAGAACTGCCTGTAGCGAGTGTCTCCCCCATAGATGAAAGAGTGACAGGGCCAAAATCAAGGGACGTTCGAGCCAAAATGCCTGGACACACAAAGTTTGAAACAATTTAAGTCATAGGAGGAGGGAAACACTGATTCTGGGAGAGAGTTCCAGAGCTCAGCTGTTGAATTGAAGAAAGTCTGAGAGTAATGTTTCACTCTTGGTTTGGAGAGTTGCACAGAGTCGGGATGGGATTGTGTTGCAAGACGGGTACCACGTACCCTACGTAGAGGAGGTGGTATACACTGGAAGAGCTCGGAGGAGCACTGAATATTGAAGTAGCGATAGAATAGCGAGAGAGATGCAACATTACGGTGAAGAGAGAGAGTTTGCAGAGAGTTGGTGAAAGGGCAGGAATTAATGATATGAAAGGCTTTCCTTTCTACTTTGTCTAGAAGTGCGGTGTGCGAGGATCCTCCCCACACATGTGAACAATACTCAATACAAGGATGCACTTGCCCCTGTACAGAGCAAGAAGCTGTGCAGGGGTAAAGAACCCCTTGTGACGGTTGAGCACACCCAGCTTCTGGGAGGCTGCCTTAGCAAGACTGGTAATATGGTCCTTCCAAGTGAGAGCAGAAGAAAAAGAGACACCCAGAATTTTTAGAGACGATGAAGGATTGATTTTTGTATTGTTGAAGAATAAGGGATAGTAATCTGGGACGGGGAATTCCGGATGGATAGATAGATGAAGAAATTAGATTTTGGAAGCATTAAAGGTAACACGGTTTTCTCTGCCCCAATTAGAAATAGTAGTTAGATCAGAAGATAAGTGTTCTATGGCTTCATTACGTTTGTCTTTGAGGGATTGCTGGCTGGGGGGTTCTGGAAAACTAATTGAGTAGTGTAAGGTAGAGTCGTCTGCCTGCCTGCGTATGAATGGATGGGACTGGAGGTACAGTTGAGAAGATCATTTACGAAAATTAGAAAGAGAATAGGAGATAGGACAGAGCCCTGAGGAACACCGAAGTTGATAGAATGAGGAAGTGAGCGATGGCCGTCCACAACCGCGGCTATGGAATGGCCGGAAAGGAAATTAGAGACAAAGGCACAGATGGAGGGATAGAAACCGAAGGAGGGTAGTTTAGAAATTAAAGATCTGTGCCAGACTGTATCGAAGGCCTTTGATATGTTTAGCACAATACAAAAAGTCTCACCGAAGTCCCGAAAGGAAGATGACCAAGAGTTAGTAAGATTTGAAAGAAGATCACCAGAAGAGCGACCCTTAACCCCTACTGTACCATAGGGTACAGTAATAAAAGTCCCCTCCTGTCCCAAGCAATGTCATCAAAACGGCAAGATATAACAACCTCCCACCTCAAAATATGGAGGAATACTGGCTCTCCCAGCCTGCAGAGGCTTGGATATAAGCTGAGAAGTGTTGCCAACTCTAGAGCAGTGCTCAAACGTTTGTGGTACCAGGCACTGCCTGATACTGGCAGTTACAAGGAAAGAATGTTACTGATGGCTCTATGCCATCGCTGGGACTGGTGATTGATTTATCTACTGACGGCAGGGAGCCTTCGCTGGTACTGAACGGGTTAAGGAAGCCATACTTGCGATCTGAGAGCAGATTATGAGAAGTGAAATGCTTAAGAAATTTGGAAGCAAGAATAGTTTCAAAAACTTTAGAGATACAAGAGATGAGAGCAATTGGACGATAGTTGGAGGGTTGAGAGCGGTGACCCTTCTTTGGGACAGGTTGAATGAGAGCAAACTTCCAGCATGAAAGGAAGAACGTTAGAGGAGAGACAGAGATGAAAGAGTTTGCCTAGGCAGGGAGTCAGCACGGAAGCACAGTTTTTTAGTACAACAGGAGGAACATCATCCGGACCGTACACCTTCTTAGTATTAAGACCAGAAGAAGAGATTAGGACATTAGGCATAAGTAGGAGAGAGGAAGAATAGCACCGGAATCATCCAAGGTGGGGTTTCTGGCAAAAGTTTGAGCGAAGAGTTCAGCTTTGTCAGAGGAAGAAGTGATGGTTATGCCATCGGAGTGGAAAATGGAAGGGAAAGACGAGGACAAAATATTGTTGGAGAGGTTTTTGCTAGATGCCAGAAAGCTTGGAAAGAGCTAGAGTTGGATAGTTCAGTGCATTTATTATTGATGAAAGAGTGCTTGGCAAGTCGAAGAACAGAAGATTGATTCTGGGCAGAAACATAGGAAGAATGAGATTCTTGAGTTTTAAGGCATCGGTACTGTTTGAATGCTTCCTTCTTGTTGCGGACAGCAGTAGAACAAGCGTGAGTAAACTAAGATTTGTTTGCATTAGACTGAGAGAAATAAAATGGAATGTACGCTTCCATGCCCGAGAGGATTACTTCGGTAATGCATTCAGCACTCTCCGAGGGTCTTCGGCCACGGAAGCAGAAGTCATTCCATGGGAAATCAAAGAAGTACTGCCGAAGAGCCTTCCAGTCGGCAGCGCCAAAGTGCCACAAGCGCCGCCGGCTGGGAGGATCGGGTGGCCGTACTGGAGAGATAGGACAGGTAACGGAGATAGCTTTATGGTCGAAGGAGGCAAAAGGAGAGAAAAGATTTGACAGTATAAGAAGAAGGGTTAGAAGCCAGAAATAAGTCAAGAATGTTAGGCCGGTCTCTGAAGCGATCCGGGATACAGGTGGGTTGCTGGACTAACTGCTCTAGGTCATTTAGGATAGAAAAGATGAAGGCTTGTTCACCAGGTTGGTCAGTAGTACGAGAGGAGAGCCATATTGGTGATGGTGAACGTTGAAATCTCCTAAGATGGAGATTTCCAAGAAGGGAGAGATGGATAGAATGTGTTCCACTTTAGAGTTTAGATAGTCAAAGAATTTGGGAAAGTCGGTAGAGTTAGGGGAAAGATAGACAGCGCAGAAATATTGAGAATGAGAATGACAGGATAGTTTGAGCCATAAAGTTGAGAATTCAGAGGAGTCGAAATTGGGAACACGAGAGCAAGTGAGTTTGTTGTGCATGTATGCACAACATCCGCCTTTGGCTTTGAAACTAGGATAGAGAAAGTAGGAGCATACTAGATAGAGCACAAATTCCATCCCGATAATATCTTCCCATTGATACATCGGGATTCAAACCCGGGACCATTGGATTACCAGTCCAGTGGCAAGACCACTCCACCTCACCTCCCATTGTGACTCGGTGTTTAAATTCCATCCTTCACTGTGGATATTCAGCATCATTCTACGAGGTCACATGCGACTGAGGCACCGGAGTTTCAACTATGATACATAGGCGGATTTGCATTATATTGGTGACATCTTGTATATGCTAACACAAACTGATAGCAGTTTGGCTAGGGAGGGACCACGATATAATCCTTCTCCATCAGGATGACTGAAAAAAACTTTCGTATTTG
The DNA here is from genome assembly GCA_032716605.1 of Paralithodes platypus. Lineage (NCBI taxonomy): Eukaryota > Metazoa > Arthropoda > Malacostraca > Decapoda > Lithodidae > Paralithodes > Paralithodes platypus. The sequence goes on from CM064521.1 coordinate 53,307,710, forward strand.
GGGGGGGGGGGGGGGGGGGGAGTTATATTCTTAGTTTACATTCGAAGAATCATGTTATGAGGAACTTCGTCAAAGAAAACGTCAAGATATCTAGAATAAATGGCAAACTATTAAATTGAATAAATGTAATGGTGAATATTACTTTTTTCTAGGTTATGGGTACTGTGCTAGGCCCATTTTCACCTTGATCATTCAGTCCGAATTCAGCAATTTAAACAGAAAAAATTGGAAATATTGTAAAAATATTCATAAACAATATTTGTTAAAGATTCAACATTAATTACACTTGTCAAGACTGCTGCAGAATCACATACTATAAAATACATGAATTTCAAACAGATTGACTAAGAACAAAACAAAATACGCTGAAACATCCCGACCCGTGTGTGTGTGTGTGAGTATGTGTGTGTGTGTGTGTGAGTATGTGTGTGTGTGTGTGTGTGTGTGTGTGTGTGTGTGTGTGAGCATGTGTGTGTGTGTAAGAGAGTCAGTGAAGTATGTAGAATACGTTAAGTGGCCAGCCTTCAGCCCATTATTCCGCTCAACTAACTTTGCGCACCACTCTGCCTCACCATGTTTACACCGAGGCACAGAGTCTCGTTTATGTAACCCAGATCAAGACCATAGTGTATTTGATGTAACCTAGTTCTCTGACCCATGACATAGATGACACCGTTGCGTTTCGTCTACATTGTGTACACTGAACTACAAACATATATGTTGAGGGGCACGTGAAAAGTAGACAGAATGGATAAATAAATTATAAAAAAAAAACATCTGTGGATGAGCACTTTATTGACAACGTTTTGCAGATAGCTTCTTCAAGTCACTGAAAAGTGAACTGAAGAAGCTATCTGTGAAACGTTGTCAATAAAGATCTCCTACTCATATAGTGTTTTTCACTAACATATAGTTCATTGATTGTGTACCCTCCACCATTTCAAGCTACGAGGACACCATTTGTTTTTCCTTTTTACCTGGCTGTTAGAAGTTATGATCGATTATTCGTTTACATTATTATAGGTGACATCATTTATATAAAAATTATATGCGAGTGCCTACTAGATCAGAGGTGCGTATATAGTATTTCAGGTGACAACATTTCTATTAATGTATAATTCAGTGAGTACCTACCAGATCAGAGTTACGATTAAAAGTTACTGGGGAAATTCCTCGTGTAAATCCGTGGTTATGCTCACACATCCTTTTGTTCGTAATTATCTGAACCACATTTTTAGTTAATAGACGCCTTCACAACAGCTGCATGCCTGACATTTATGTATTTATCAACTCTGCGTAAGCAGAGTGGTATCGCCCCCCGTATAGTGGTACAGTCGTCAGGATTAATTAGTTTCGTTTCCCTGGACTCAGGCGTTAGTAGCAATGCACGGTGAAGAGGTATCCCCTCCACCTCCTCTCCTTGTTGTTACCATACCCCCACCGAAACCCTCCCATTTTCTCTCCAACCCCCGAACTACACCCATACACCCTTCTCTCGCTCTCACCCAGTTAAGGGCTACTTCTGGACCTCACCATTTGCATGTATTCCGAACACCTAATGAAGGAATGCAATGTATCATAGGCAGAGTCAAGTAGTAGCTTTACTAAATTTGAAAGAATGAAAGAAAGAGGGAGAGAGAGAGAGAGAGATAGACGGCGGGGGGGGGGGGGGGAATTCATACCGATAAATTTACCATTGACCCCTGAAAGGTTCATACCGATGTACTGATGGTTAAGTACTGTATTATACTCTAATATAGCTGCCAAACTAACCCACCTGAAGTTGTATTTCATTTCCATCGTTGTAATGGCTCAGTCTGGGCTACGTAACAAGCTTGAGACAACGAGGACCGTCTGTGTCAATTCCACCATGAGTCTCTCCCATCAATGAACACACAAAGTAAACCATTCAAGTATTTTGAATTATTTCTTTTTATACAACTATTAAATACTAATATCACTACTTATTAGCACCGTAAACAAGAACAAAACATTTGCTTAATCATATTCACCACAAATCTCTCTGCTTCCAGACAGTTCAAGACTCATTAAGTGTAAACAGCCAATTTGCCAATAAATGCAATGAACTATTGCCGAGAATGTGCCCAGTGAGTCGGTCATGTGACTTCATTAAGCTAACTCAACACTCATCTTCTTAACGGAGCTATCTACCCAATCATTAGGCCATATTGTTTTCCTAATTGGCCATAATGTAAAACTACTGTATATAAACGGGACACGAACTACCCTCGGGCAAGGTACTGGGGTTTTCGAAAAGAGGCTCCAGGCTTGAAAATATTACTTGACATAAACAGGCTTAATAATCCTGAAAGGTTGATTACCAATATATATGCTCTATTTGAATTAACTACCCCTCGGGTACTCTTACGCTCATCTATCCATTAGGGAGGGTTTTATTTTAAAGTTCCCATGCCCTCAACACTTACGCTCACCCATACATTAGGGAAGGACTTAATTATTCATTTTGTCACCTTACCATTAACACCTTGCCATAAAGTTACTATATTGGATCAGGTATCTTGTTTTGTAACTAAGTTCACTATGGCTATGTAGCAATATGGGTTGAAACATAGCAAATTGCGTTAAATATTCCCTGAGTAATGGCAAAACGTAGGGTATCTACTCCACATAATACTATTGGGATAAATTGGATTTTCGGTCACGTATGGGATATAATGTTCTGAATGCGTACTATAGCTTTGTCATAGAGTGTTAGTCACCGTAATATATGTCTTTACCGCGCATATTAAATTATTTTTCCTTAGATTTTGTGGGTTAAATAAGGGTGGAAGGAAAAATGGCGGCCATCTTGGATCAGCTGAGAACTAATATTTTTCATTTTTTTACCGTATTTTTAGTATTTTGTCATATTCTATATCTATGCTAACCCTGCGGGGGTCTGGGGGCAGCAGCCCCCAGGTTAGGCTAGGTTATTAGGTTAGGGTAATGACAAAATATGGCTTTAGGGGGCTTGTTATAATATTGCAAAATAATGGGTAAAAATCAATGTGCAGAAGAAAAAACACATTAAAACACACTAATGAAGGAACTGATGAGAACAAGGATTATAATACAAAAAAACACATACGTGACCGAAAATCCAATTTGACCTATTATTGAAAGCTTCACGCCTATTCAAGCTTATTCTCTTGGGATAACTTTCAAGATAATTTGAATTCACACCTGTTAAGAATAATTACTAAATAACTATATAACGCCCATTTATTAAATACCAGATTAACTACAAGAGTTATAATATTGAACTGATCAATAATTCTTCTTCTACAATACCACTCTGTATAACAGTTTCGTTTATAACCAAATTATAGGTTTGACTCCTGTAAGGAGATAAAGAAAACCTAATATTTAGTAGTGGCCCCGTAATCATTGACGAACATGCCTATTACATAAGGCATCCTCTTCAAACACTAATCCGCTGTAGTTTTGAATCTACCGCGCAGAGCATTTAAAAACTGAGGAGCCTTCATCATGAGCGCACGCGACCTCACTCATGGCTTCAGTCATTATGAATTGGGTTCTCACTACGAAAAAACTTCGTAAAAAATAAAAAGAAAAAGAAAATAAGAATAACTATCCAATAAGCTTTCCATCATATCGTGGATGTACTTGTGTGGATTTCTGACCAGACGCTGATTCAGGCGTCATTCTTCCTTCACTGACATATCAAGTAAACCAAAATCCTTAATACATCAACGAATGGGAAGGGGACGGTCGGGAGGGCCCCAGTCGTCAATGATTACGGGGCCACTACTAAATATTAGGTTTTCTTTATCTCCTTACAGGAGTCAAACCTATAATTTATTAGTGGCCCCTCCATCATTGACGAACATGCCTGATTTCTAAGACTGGAGAGGGACATTCGTAATCATATCATAACTCTAGAAAAGCAGATAATAAAAACAACCACATAGTATTCTTACTTTGAAAATATATTTAATTAACGGCGTAGCCGAACAAATACAAGAAAAAGGGGGTTCAGGCAGGTGCGTGCTTCAAAGAAGCCTGCCTGACAAAAAATTGGTAACCCTGAAGATTCTGAACACAGATCTGTAGTTACAAAGGCACCCCACTCAACGAGTGGTGACAAAAAAAATAACAAGTTATAAGTTTACATGTGCACATAATAAACCCCAACATAAACTTGGAGATAAATTGCAAAGGAACTCCAATAATCTAAAACTAAATTGCTTTCGCAGCTAAACTACTCTAACAACACCGTTGTTTTGTACTTAACATTGTACTAGCACAATTTCTCACTGAGAAATTTTCATAACACATTTTAACCTTAAATTGTATCACAGCTCTCATACTCCGGCGGGGTCTAGGGTGTCCTGTGTCACTGACTGCACCCCCCCCCCCCCCCCCCTTTCCCATGAAAGTAAACAAAAGTGACTGCAGGGCCGCCTAGAACCTCTGCCTTAAAGCTATACATGGTAAGGAAGGTTTGTCTAGAGCAACTGACAAGTATCTAGACAGAAACGTATGATTAGACGCCCACAACTGCGTGGACGCTATGTCTTCAACTGAAAAAATTTCAGGAAACGTAAAGAGGCTGCCCATTTGCGTAAATCGTGGGCCCGACCCACAACGCCGGGATTACTTTCTTTAATGACTTCTACCAGAAGAGAGGCTAATCGCCGTTTAAGTAAGCGTTTACCCGTACTTGCTACCCATAAAGCACCTTGGGGGTTGTGAGGAGCTACTCTCAAATATTTGGTTAGAGCTTGTACTGGACATAAATTATGATGCACCTTTCCCCTTTTTAACGCCGGCACCGTGAACTCAGAAAACACGTGTGCACTATGCTCATTCTTGGCTACAAAACCTGGGGAGGGTGCAATGGAAATACATTCATTAAGTCTACCAAACCTAAGACAATTAGGTGTGTTGCTCATCGCCGCCAGCTCAGACACTCTGTTTCCGGTGGCTAAAGCCAAAAGGAAAACCACCTTTTTTAAGATTAATGCAAAGTCTGCAGTATTTTGGTACAGACGAGAGTGAAGCAAAGACAAAGCTTTGTCCAGAGACCAAGTAGGCATGAGCTGACGGGGAGGTGGGCGGAGTTTAAAACATGCTCTCATAAAACCTGTTTCCTCCGCCACCGGTATGGAGAGACCTGTAAGGTCTAAAAAGGGCACTCTAATCGCAGTTAAGTGATTTTTTAATGTTACCACAGATAAACGTTTCTGCTCAAACAGATAATTTAAATAATTAAAAACTAATGCCACTGAGGGTACAGTTTGTTCTGTCCTAACGATCCAAGAAGTAAAGGCTTGCCAATGTGATTGATACTGTCGTTTTGTAGACTGAGTATATTGATTAAGTAATTTATTTGTCACATCTCTACCGTATGGTGCTAGCCACTTGGCCTCCTGAATGTCCATAATGCAAAAGTCAGCGAGGTCGCGAGGTTGCCAATCGCGTCTAAGTGGAAATACCCGACCGGGAGCGATACCAGGTCCGGGCACCACATTTTCAATTGCTGGTACCACAACTGCGCCGGCCACAGTGACGCGATTAGCGAGACTAAGCCTCGATAATCTCGTAGTTTGTTCACTACGTGGCACATTAGTGACGCATCTGGCGGCGGAAACAGATAGATGGAGCTCCATCTGTTCCAGTCTGTCACTAGGGCGTCTGGCCCCCCTGCCGGCGTTTTCGCCCGGCGGGTGAGGTATAGATGGAGTTTGTGAGTCTCCTCGGACGCAAAAAGATCCACTTGTGGATGGGAGAGCTCTGCAATCATTAGGTTGAAAATTGGTTGCTTGAGCTCCCATTCTACTGTCGTGCTCTGTCGCCGGGATAGAGCATCTGCCCAGACGTTCGCTACGCCTGGGAGATAAGAAGCGTGCAGATAAATATCTAGACTGTTGGCTAGAGCAAAAATCTCTTCTGACACGTTTAGCAACTTCCTTGACCTCGTTGACTCCTGTTTCTGAATACAGTGGACTGCATTCAGATTGTCCATTCTGAAGGCCACCGACTTGTCCCGTAACGCCGGGCCGTGAGCCTGAAGGAAATATAAGGGGACTAGTAATTCTTTGACATTGATGTGCGAGATTTCTAAGTGGGACCAAAGCCCCTGACCCTGGTGCCCCTGATTTGACTGAAATCCCCAACCTATTGTGCCTGACGCATCCGTGTCTACCCATACCGTTGGTGGAGGAGAGGTCCATGACATTATTGAGTGCAATGTTTCCCTCTTCGCCCAGACCGCTAGCAAGGTGTGGATTAATTTCGGGATGGGCCATAATTTTCCCGCCGGTAAGAGCGGGAAATATTTGTTGCCTTCCAATATTAATCGTTTTACTTTCAACCGGCCCAACTTGACAGTTAGTTGAATCCAGTTGAGAGAGCCGACCAGAGACTCCCAGACCCTCCGTGTCGTAGTCAGACTGTGAAGAAACCTGAACAGTTTCCTGCGAAACCTGTTGCGATTGTCCACACTCTGACTCAGAGTGAGAGCGGCGGTGTCCCAGACCAGCCCTATCCACTGAATTACTCGTGAGGGAACAAGGTTTGACTTTACCAGATTTACCTTGAAGCCTAGAGTTTTGACATGATTCAAAATGATATTGACATGTTTTATGCATAATTGTTGTGTCTCTGCCACCACCAGCCAGTCGTCCAGATACCACAACACTCTGATCCCTTGTTTTAACAATGGCATCAGGGCTTGCCGGACTAGTTTTGTGAATAATCGAGGTGCTAGGTTCAAACCGAACGGCATCCTCTGAAAAACAAAATTTTGGTGCCTGATCCGTAAGGCCAAAAACCTTTGAAATCTTTTGTTGACCGATACGTGCCAATAGGCGTCTGTCAGGTCTAGTGAACACATCCAACCTCCCGGCGGAAGTGTTAGCCTGATTTGGTGTACTGTTAACATTCTGAAAGATTCGTTGTGAATGTGAAGATTCAGATAAGACAGGTCTACGACCGGCCTCATCTGAACACTGTCCCTTTTGGGAACCAAAAATAGTTTGGACGTGAATACAGGGTAATTTGGGGGGACCGGGATGATGACATTCTTGGCAATCATTTCCTGGGCTAGTGACTCCACCTCTAAAAAAACAAAATTCGCCGTTGTCGGCTGACGTAATCGAGGTCGCCGGAGCCACTGCCAAGTGATACCTTTGCGTGCCACCATCCGTGCCCAAGTGTTTAACGGCCATGCTTGGTGACACGTTCGGAACGACCCAGTTAGCAGACAAGGGTTCGCCGGCTGTACTACCCTCGGTTCCTCCGGCCTTAAGGTAGGCGCCGGGAGTGAGAGAGACTTTAGTTTTTTGATGGTGGGGTTGGTGCTGGCTGCTTCGCCGGCTGGCTGGTGTTGGTCGAAGACTGGCCCTGACCTGGTTTATTTTGGCCGCGTCCTCTCTGACCTGAAAACCTATTCTGTCTATGCCTGTACTGACCCTGGGGGGAGTGGGAGGACTTAGGCGGAAGAAATGGTTTAGATCCCCCTGGCTGGGCTTTAGTAGTAGGCCTGGGTTTGGGGAAGTTAAATGCAGGTTTCTTAGAAGGGGTGGGACTGTGCTTAACGGCCTGTGCCATATTGAACACCGTTCGCCATACTTCAGGGGACATTAAAGAAGGGGTAAGTACTGGTGACATCACCACCTGGTTAGCAATGCGCTCAGGTAGCTTGCGAACTAACGACATCCTAAGATCTTGTCGTGCTCGCACCGCCTCAAGCAAGGCGGTGCGTATGTCACCTAAGGATTGGATTGACGACTGAAGAATCAGTCGCCGGGATAACTCAACCGATCTTCGAGCATCCGCGTCTGCGATTGCCTGAGTAGATCGTAGTAAAGACTTAGCCACCTGCTGAGATACTATGTACTGTGAAAACAGGCGAAAAGCTTTTCCTCGTAGCCTAAATTCTCTGTCTAGGTGAGTAGGGGTAGGGGTAGTGAACGGGTCCTTCAGTTCACAAAGATTAATCTTAGGGGCAGCTAGGAATGCAAACAAAGCCGCCGGGACTCCGCCGGCAGAACCCACCGGCATGGAAAACCATGAATGTGAGTCCTGAGGGATCTGGTGGGAAGATTTAGAAGTGAAAGTGGTTGCAAAGTTTTGAGCCTCTACCTCCCAATCCACCCAAGGTCCTGGACCCAACTGTCCCACCTTCAAAACTGGATTAGCTGCGTCGTCTGTGACGGTCCGTAAATCTAGTTCAGGAGTAAGAGCTGACAGAGTCTTAATATCATTAAACCCATCCAGCTTAGACCAGTCTGAAAATAGTTTTAAAGCTGAGGCAGGGGGTAAAGCAGGCTTAGAAGCATACACAAAATAATCCTGGTGATAATAACTAGGTATAGCCTTAATGTTTACGTCCAGAACATTACCTAAGGCATCCATGGCCCTTAATTTCTTTGACTTGTTGCCCTGGATAAACCACTCACGCGGTACCGGGAGTTCCCCTGACAAGGTAGGTTGGGCAAGCTCTGGTTTAGAGGGGTTCAAAAGAACCCATGACTCGTCTGGCCCATAAAGGAGGGGCATAGCTACCTTTCTAAGAGGTGCTTTGTCTAGAGGGGGTGGATTAACATCCGTTATGACCCTGACATTTGAAGTTGTCAATGCCGCCGTGGCAGGCTTAGTGCTCCTTGCATGTGACAGAGTAGGAGGGTTAGGAATCTTAGATAAATCAATTGACGTCATCAGAGGCCGTACCGTAGAGCTTGTCGAGGGAGCCCCCAAGTCCATTGTGGGGTTTTCTTGTTGCTGACCAAAAAATTTAGATAAAGCATGAGTAAGCAACCCATCAATTTCTTGTGCTGTAACAAACTGGTTAGATGAAGAACTTATAGGAGAATCATTATTATCTCTTGCGGCGTCCAAGCCTGAGCCTGACCCTTGTCCTTCCATATCCGAAATTATTGAAACTTCGTCTTTTTCCTCCCGATCCTCCTGAGAAGACCCCGCCGAGGCAGGGGTACCTTGTTTCCAAGATAAGTCTGGGATAGAGGATGGGGTCGCCGCGTCCCTGTGGACGTCGGCTACTGTGTGACTCGTATGAGTCGGACGTGGGTGGTCAGACCGTGGTTGGGCAAACCGCCAAACACCAAGGCCCTGGCCTACGCTCTCTTGAGAGTCTGAAACATTCTCAATTATTGACCCTCCTGAACTTTCCATTTCCAGGGTTAAAATATTAATTGGCAACTCCTCTTTAGGGACAGGTGCTGCACTGGACTCAGAGGCCCTAACACAAACTTTGTCAGGTGTAGAGGTATGATGAGATGCACTAGACTTAGGGGAATGTCGAGAGGACTTCCGATGTGAATCCTTTTTTGAGGATTTATGGCTGCGGTGTGACCGCGAACTAGTCTTAGATCTGGAAGAATCTCCGCCGTGACCACTGGTGGAATCTTCCGTCTTACTCTTCTTACTCTCCGGCGAAGAGGCCCGACTAGAAGACTGTTGTCTGAGAGGTGACCTTGACCTAGATCTCGCCTGCGACGAGGAGGCGGATGCCGGGGGTGTAGGCTCTCTCGGGCGTTTAGTTGTAGTCGCAGACGATACAGAACCCCGACTAGTCTCCATCGGCTTAACACTCGTGACTCTTAGAGGAACGTTTAGGGGGAGGGTGTTCTGACAGCAATCTATCCCAAAGTGGGACGTTGTCACATTGAAGTGACTTATGCGCGACAATGGTAGTGTAGGCCGACATTTGTTGTCGAACCTCTCTCAACGCTACCGCCGCGGTGTTATCATTATCACAAAGGACTTTAGCAGCTAATTGAGAACAAAAGGAACAATTATGCATCACCCAGAGACCCCTTGAACGGTCTAGACATTTAACACACCTTATGCAAAGGGTGTGTGCAAAAATAGGGATACCAGCACAAGTAGGGTAATGCACAGGGCAAAAACTGGGGCCACGGTAGCCATGACAGAGACTGGTGGGTGAAAACTACCGCCGGGTCTGTATTGGTCCGCCGGAGCTCAGCTCTGGAAAAAACAAGAAAATTTCCAGGAATTAATGCTCATAAGGGTAATCCAACATGATCGCACACCAGTGTTAATAACCCGCCGGGTAACGAGATGCAAAGACACAACTAACACATCTCGCCACGCGGCGGGGTGTAAAGTCTAAACAAATCTTTTGCTAAAGAAAGTGAAGAATACCCTCTGATATAATGGTCCAGCATGGCACTTATAGTCTCTCGGAGGAGGTGACTGTCTCAAGATTCAATTTTGTAACAAAGCAACCCCCCAAAAAGACGCCGGCCCTTGAATTATTATAGTAGAATAGCCCAGGGCAGGATGATACGAGATCTAATGTTTAACGAATTGTCCCAAAAGATCGCCGTAAGATCGAAGGCGGCGATACCTGATAGTATCACTAAATTAAATAGGTTAAAATGAATTTTGTAAAATTCCTAATTCCTCCACCTAGGAGCACCCGCCGGGTGTGAGAATCGATATATAACCTAATTGAACCTTCAATCGCCGTAAATAGTAAAGGCAGCGATACACAGAGTATCACTATAATGGATTGGTTAACTAACTGGAAGACCTAAGTCGTTCATCTCACCCTACCCAGGTGCACCCGCCGGGTGAGAAGTTTTAAAAGTTAACCCCATAAGTTCCTGTCCCCGCTTCTTTGTAAAAGATCGCCGGGGAGGAAAGCCTAAACAACAGCTAGGTTTTTTCATGTGGTTGTCGAAAACCAGGTAGAAAAAACTCCTAAAACGTATGTCCACAAGGACGCCGTTTTATATGGATGGGTACAGCCATCCCGCCGGGAATCAAAGGAGGCCTGAAACCAGGCACCCACAGAGACGCAGTCCTGGAGAGCCACAGACACCCAACCCGCCGGGGATACAAGCCAGTGTCAACAACCACGTGTGGCCCAACACTGCTCTCGGCCAGGATTTTTTCACGGTGAAACCGAGAAAAAACCCGCCGGAAGGAAACCCACCCTGAACAGATACCATCTGAACAACACACGACACGAGGATAGCCACGCACGGCTAACCCAAGGTCACAACATAATCCGTGGAATTAGCCAATACACAACTAAACCAGGAAACAATTATAGTCCGAGGAATTAGCCAGTACACAACTAAAACCCAGATACACATGACACAGTAGGGCATATTTATAAATAATAAATAATAACACTAGTACATGTGGCAAAGCTACGAGCGGCTGGCTAGGCCTAGGCAGACGGCATAAAAAACAGTTGAAATATACACACACACTGGAAATATCACAACAGGAACCACCGCCAACACACCACCGAGCAATAACTTCCAACCCAGGGAAGACTGACTCGGGACCCAGAAAAAACTTCACTAAGTGAAGAAAAATACGCTGGGAACGTCAGAAAACACAGCTTACCTCATCAGAAAGATAAAAGGCAGCAATAATTAACGCGTAGTGAAAGCCGCCTGCATCACAAACTAACTCAACTGTGAAAAAGTTCACATGTCCACAACGTGACCACGAGGGTACATCCGAAATAGATGCCCCATACACTCGACCCAAAATACACTGCACTGCGGGCAACCAGCCCAGGACACTCCTGCTACGCCTATCCTAACCTTACTCGATACATCCTGGAGTAAACAAATGAGAAAAAACTCACTAGGGACGCAACGAATGCGGAACCAGCGGAGCGTGGGGAGGCACGTCCGGGCGGGCTGAGCGCAGAGCAGAGAAGGAAGAATGACGCCTGAATCAGCGTCTGGTCAGAAATCCACACAAGTACATCCACGATATGATGGAAAGCTTATTGGATAGTTATTCTTATTTTCTTTTTGTTTTTATTTTTTACGAAGTTTTTTCGTAGTGAGAACCCAATTCATAATGACTGAAGCCATGAGTGAGGTCGCGTGCGCTCATGATGAAGGCTCCTCAGTTTTTAAATGCTCTGCGCGGTAGATTCAAAACTACAGCGGATTAGTGTTTGAAGAGGATGCCTTATGTAATAGGCATGTTCGTCAATGATGGAGGGGCCACTAATAAATAATCTCATTATACCTTATATATAATTATACAAGTGTGTATTTCTACCCCTCATACCTGGTATATTATATCATTATACAGTTAACCCTACTAGTAACGGTAGTAATTAGCAGCTTCAGGTTAGGTTTTGTTTAGTTCATATGTTTAATGTGCAGGAGATGGTGGTCGAGAGATGTGTGTGAAATACTTCATTCCTTCATTAGGTGTTCAGAATAAATGTAATCGGTGAGGTCCAGAGAAATAACCAAGACAAAGGAAGGAAATACTACGAACAAAATAACGAATATGCCCAGGATACCCAAACTCCACCACATCATAACCAAGAAATACAACAACAGAAACCATACGCAGAATACCTACACCGAGAAGGAAAACTCACCTCCATCACGGAATATAAACGCGGCATCATAACCATGTGAAGACAATAAAACCGTAACAAAGCCCACCACGCATAGCCGCCCAAAACCCACCTGTACACCACTACACCTTACCAAACGAAATTTTGCCATCATCAAACCTGATCTACCAACCACGCCTGGCAAAACCATTGCAGTTCCACACCAAAACCACGAAGCCACAAAGAAGAAGATAGTGTTCAGTCAGGGAGAAAAGGACCAACATGGATGCAATAACAAGGGACAATTACGCCGTTCTTGCGCCAAGAGGTCTACTCACCTGCCCGCAAACTTCTAAGGGGTCCTCCTAATCCCCCCGGAATACGCCCCCCTGTACTTATGACCTTCTGACTTCCGCACACCTGACCTGGGACATCTCAGCCGAAGTCGTCACTACCCCGACGAAAACCTGGGTAAGGCAAGCAAGTATAGGGCTTCGTTTACCAAACATGTTCGCAATCTAGCCCTAAAATTACCCTCCCATTCAAGGATTGTACTGAAACCGTGGTGGATGTCTTTCGAGGTCTGAGGAGTTATTTTACCTACTGAGGAATTAACATTATCACATGCCATGGTATAGTGTTTAATAATAAGATCCCTAATAGGCTGCACCTTTGGTATTAGAAGCATAACCGTCGGACATGTACCCACCTTACTTCTTTTGCCAAAACTGCACTCTAAAACTATAGAAAGATACTTGCTATGGTAAAGATCATTCGAATAGTTAGGGCTTTGTGAGATACCGCTAATCACGGCACTCTACATATAAAAGTCCTTAGTGTATCTGTCCAACGCCATGGTCGAGGACACTTACAATTAAAAGGTTTAACACTAGATTAGCAGGCTAGCGGTTTATTTATATGTACCGCCCAGCGGGGTGTTTTTAGCCAAAATAGGGCTGTTTACGTGATCATTTTCATGCCTAAATAAGACCCAGAGCGTAAAACAAGTATCTATCCCTGAAAGGGCATAAACAGAGCTTTCCAATGACACCATAACGATCCTTTTATGATGGCTAGTTTTCTTGCAACAACCGCGCAACGCGAGTGCAAAAAGCATGTAATTCGACACTTTCCCCATACAATTCCGTATATAGCGAGTGAGAGAGGGAGGGAGGAGGTGGGATTCGTGTCAGTAGGTTCGCCGCGGTGGTCTGGAGCAGTCATACGCTCGCTACTCTCCTGCCACCACTTGTCTCTCTCTCTCAGCAACATTACGTGCTGAAATTGCCACACGACCTATGTCGAGCGCCGCCAGATAGTCCAGATTTATTATACTCGACTTATGTTGCGCCCCGACAGTTAGGGGTTAAACACCGCCCCTGAGTTCTTTGAACCTCTTATAACGGTCAGTGGCAGATCGAGTGAAATCAGTAAGTTCTTGATCTTACTATCTCTTCGCGTTAGCCGATACCTTGTCGCTGTGTCATGACACTAGAGACGTTGTATTAAAGACCCCATGTCAAGAGTACCGAAACAGAACTTCACCACCGATTAGTATAACAGTCAGGATAGACGAGTAATAACAGCCCCAGGACATGTCCTAGCTCTTACTCGCGTTAGTCCAATGAAAGTGTCCAATGTCATGACATCAAGGACCCAAAACCAGCTAATCCATCTGTATCCCAAACTACCCATCCACACGGCAGGACCACCTAAACGGCTCAATGGAGAACTATAAGACCAGACTTCACTTATCTTCTCTCTACCCAAACTACGTTCGTTACTTCAATCTTCAAGTGTTAGATTAGGAGTAAAAGTTAAAAAATCACTCTCAATTATACAACAGTGTGACAAGTTGAAATAGCTAGCAATTTAGACTGTTTATTTATCACCAGTGCTCCCAGGTGAACTCCCTTATAGCAATAGAGTCCACAATTTAGACTCTCTCTATATCACACCAGTGCGACGGGTGACCATTATAAAAATAGAGTCCACAATTTAGATTCTGTTTATTTATCACCAGTGCTCCCAGGTGAACTCCCTTATAAAAATAGAGTCCAGAATTTAGACTCTGTTTATTTTTCACCAATGTGACCAAGTGAAACCTTACAAAAGCAGAGTCCGCCATTTAGACTTTGATTATTCTTATAGTTGTGAGGTTTATATATTACCCATGCTTGGTCCTATATGATATGAGTGATAATTTGAGAGTTAATAATTCAACTTAGTTATATGCATCTCTATCAAGACTAAAGATAAGATCCAACATTGAGAGAGAATACCGTAGAAGATATCGTACATCCGTGAATTAAAGTGTAGGAAGCATATTGAAAGAGAGATATAACGAAGTACATTCCTAGTTCCCTTGCGAATCCTCGGCCGTGCTAGGCATATATATATTTTGTAACCATTGTTCATGCATAATTAACAGTATTGTTATACTTAGTGATTACATAAATATTGTTCATAAAATGTACACAGTGTTATATTTAATAGTGGCCCCTTCATCATTGACGATGTTGCCTATTAGTATAATAGTCTCCATTCAACACCCACGTCAGTCGTTTGAATCAACCGCCGCGAGGAAGAAAGTGATTCATCTTCATAAGTGCAACGCTACTTCTCTTATGGTGTCGTCACAGATCGGGTACCCACTACGAAAAAACTTCGTAAAAAATAAGAGAACACAAAAGGAAAAAGAATTTTCCACTTTAACACTGTTAATCACAAGCTTCCCACATTCGGTGGATTTTCTTGCATTGTGGCTTCTTACCGCCTCTCGCCAAGCGCAACAATTCCTCCTTCTCTTCCTCGCGGGCCAACCGTCAACACTAGTGCCCCCGAGCTCCAGCTTCATTCGACGTTCGCTCTCCTCTAGTGAGTCCCTACTCATTTGTATATATCTGGGGGATAGTGAGCAAGGGTTTAGATTAGCTAGCACGGGTTGTGTATTGTTGACCCGCAGGAAGTGTTAAAATTAGGGTACTTTCAGGCGTTTACTTGTTGTGTTCATTCTTGTTTCCACACGCGTGGTTTTGTTTGTTGCTATGCGCCTTAGTTTTTGCTTTTCCTTTAGTTAGGAGGCTCTTTTATTCATCGCTAGCTGTTCCTTTGTCCATCTGTGGGTCTTGGGATCCCGTCTTTGTCTTTTTAGCAGACGCGCTGGGTTAAGGTTGTCACACGTGGTTGTGGGACCTTCCGGCGTTCCGTGTCTGCCGGGAAGTCCCATTTGGGGGCTTTCCCTGAGCCTTTGTTAGTTCTTTTGCTTTCCCTTTAGGTAGGAGGCTTTTATTCATCGCTAGCTGTTCCTTAGTTCAGCTTTGGGTCTTGGGACCCCGTCTTTGTCTTTTAGCAGACGCGCCGGGTTACGGTTGACACATGTGGTTGTGGGGCCTTCTGGCGTCCGTGTTTGCTGAGAGGTCCCATTTGGGGGCTTTCTCTGAGCCTTTTGCTCTGCTTTCGCTACTCTTTCGTGTTTTTTCTTTTTGAAAGTTATGTTCTCATGATTAAGCCTTTAGGTTAGCTTTTGGGGGGATCTATTTAATTTTTCTCTATGTGTGAATTATTTTGTGTCCCCTTTTCTTGCGCTCCCTGAGGGTAAGTGTTGCACACTTCCCGGGAGTCCAAGGAAACTTCCTTACGTCAGGGTTGGTTTGAGAGCAAGGGTGGTTTTCTCTCGTTGTTTTGCTTTCCACCGAGTGAACTCCTCTCTGGACCCGCCAGCCTCTGTTCAGAGACCGTTTCAGTGCCGGCGTGTGGTTGTGTTCCTCTTTCCCCCCCTGTCTTGGGATCTTTGTGGAGTTTCCCTTCTTCCGGCGACCTGGTATGGCCGGCGGAAGGAGGGATGTCCGGCAAAGATAAAGATTTTGGCGTGCCGCCCGGCCCATTGTTGTGTTTACTCCGTCTTTCACGGCGGCTAGGTGTACAAGTACCGGCGCCTGCTAGCAATTTTTCATAAATAGCACGCAGATATCTGCCGCCAACTGGCCTAAACAATGACTCATGTCATAGGATGGCACTCCGTCTTCTGTGTGAACGACCCTTTGTTGTTTACCCCGTCTTTTACGGCGGCTAGGTGTACACGTACCGGCACCTGCTAGCAATTTTTCATAATAGCACGCAGATACCCGCCGCCAACTGGCCTAAACAACGATGACTTGTCAAAGATTGGCGTTTCGTCTTCTGTGTGACGCCTCTAGGGATTTGTAGACGGTTTTTCCGGCGGTTTCTTCTTAGCAGGGCCCCCGGGTTCTATTTTGCAAATAGTTAAAAAAAAAATCTGCATGTCCCGGCGTGTGGGCTTTCCTACATGCCTCCCGACGGGAAGTGCTACTTATTAAAGGGCCCCTGTGCTCGGCCCGCCGAAGGAATTCGCCCTGATCGTTAGCCGACCGCAATAAGACATATGACATATGACACAAGTTTGTGCCCATTTCACGGGCAACCTCGGTGTCATATAAAAAGGCTAATCGCTCAGCGATTCCGCCATGGTGGGGGAGTCTATATACCCAGGACCTCCGGCTTCATTGCCCTGCGGCGATACAGTGAAGAATGACAGATTATATGCTATAATCTACACGGTTCTTGGGCCAGTGACATTAGTCACAGGTAGGCATTTTTCTACACCAAATCATTCCACTATTTGACAGAATCAGGTCCGGTCGAAGGTTAGACTAATAGTGACTATTTTTCTAACTTTCCGGCGGACTTGCACTAGCATGTTATTAACTCCTCTCAGGTTTCCTTATGAGCATTGATTCCTGGAAATTCTTTCCAGATCAGCACGGCAAGGGACCATCCCGTTCCCGCGGTGGGGAAGGGAGAAAAGGAGGGGGGGGGGGGTCAGTGGTTTAGTCAACATTTTTACTTTTGCCCACACACGGAACCCCCCATTGTTTGCATCTTAACGTTTTAATTACTTGCACTCTAAGATTAAGACAGGCTGCATCTAAGTTTGCCTCTGGAATTCCCAGCAATGCCCGGTGGGCATAGATCCTGGTGCAGATTGGGTGAGTTTTTTGTATAGCTCAATTGGGCCTGGCAGCCAGGATCGATAGATACCTAAATTACCACAGTATGGGAATTGTTTACAGTTGATAACTTTCAAAACAAAAAATTCCCCAGAATCCGAGATAACGTTACATCTCGGCAATCAATACTCACCACTTAGCTGAGCAATTAGCCATTGGTTATGACTCAGCCCCCATGCACCCCTCCCCCCAGATACATGAACCCTCCAGGCTTAGCCGGACAACGTTCTCGTTGGACACTCCCGAGTAATGGAACCTAGGTCTCCGGCTAGGGTAAGTAAAATTTTCTTTCCTTTAAAAAATCTAAGTTAAGAAAAGTCGGTCAGTATCTCGGTTAATGGTTCCTGCGATTACTTAACCCAGTCATACGGCTCATAAATTTTCTTTCCTTAAAAAAATCTAAGTTAAGAAAAGTCGATCAGTATCTCGTTTAATGGTTCCTGCGATTACTTAAGCCAGTCATACGGCTCATAATTGTCAAGCACTTAGGCCGGCGGGACGGCTCGTTTGTTTACGCTGAACCTCGGCTGGCGAGACGACTCTCATCCTAAAATGAAGAAAACAGATGCAACAAAATGTTTACCCTCTTTTGTTCACGAATCTATAATAGGATAAGAATTCTTATGGATAAAGAGTTTGGATGCATTCAGCGGTAATTTAACGACATAACTCTTACAAGTACGATGTGTTATTTTATTCTGCCGGTGTATAAACCGTTTTACAAGCTTATCAATAGACATCAGCTTGCTGGGTATCTAGAGTTTTTTTTCCTATTATAGGTACTTGCAATTGCACGGCTCCAGGCCTAGTGGGAACGGTTCAGGTTCACCCCAAAACACCATGTATAAGTGGCTGATCCCTGCGTCCCGTCGAGGCGGGTTGGCGATCTAGGGTTAGTCTAACCCTTCTGATTTGAGTTGGCAGTGGTGTACACGGTATACCTAGTAGACCTTTTCTCACTGATTCCATGGATTAAAGTCTCGTTTTGTTTAATCATACCAGCCCTCCCGGCGCTTCGCCCCGTGTTAGGCATACTTCCGAAAAAAACATTACGGACTCAGTAAGGCCAAAGTAGATGTTAAGTCAGAGGCCTAAGTTCATTACTCAATGACCTCTAGCTTTCAATCCCACTTGAATGTTGAAATCGAGGAAGGATCCTCATCTATTTCGCTAAAAGTAGGACCGGTGTGAGAGGCAGAATTGCTCTCACTATAAAACTCTAGGGACTTAGCCCTCCGGAGTTCACTGTCTCCCAGTCAACATACCACGAACGGATGGGCGATCTTGGTAGCATCAGTCCCAGGGGTTGTTTCTCAGATCGACTCGATAGTAGTACAATCGATCATCTCAGTTTTTATCCAATGTGGTTTCCTAAGCCTTAAAATATCTCACAAAAAATTCTCGACATAACATATGCCATTTCCCTATGCCGGAAAATAGGAATATTTTCGCTTGAACGCTAGTTGTCAGGATCAGGAAACGGTATTGCGGCGGGACAACACTTACCCGAAATACCTGCCGGATAAGCGGTTAAGTACTTGCCTCCGGTCGCTTTCCCACCTCAACCAATTCTGGGTGGGATGAGCGATGAACCATGGGTAACGTGGGATCAGGAACTCCCACAATTCGCGATAGTTTTTCCATGTAACCCCCTGTCCCAAGTTTCCCCTCCATTACCGAGTTTGACTGGCTAATACAACAACCGGGAGGGGTCCCCCTCCCGATTTTGATTTTTTCATCGCTGTCCATACTTAGTGTACTCAAACTAATATGAACAGTCTCGATGTTACGTAATCTGGGTTGATGTAGCGTTACGTATCATTCCGTAGTCTTAAGTTGAACGCTTCCATAACCTTGGTCGAACGGTAGAATATATTATTCTATAGTTGTATATGGGAAAGTATTGTAGGATTATAATTCCCATATATATATATATATTTGTATTATTTAAGATTTTTCAAAAGTATCTCATTTTAAAGAAGATGGGATACATTTTCCATATGTTATGCGCGTGCGCGGTATATCACGACAGAGACAAACATAACGCGCTCGCTCACTCTCCAACCAACCTCCGTCCCAGCTACACACGCTAAGCCTTCTTTTCCTAGTTACTTCACCAGGTGTTTTCGCTTCACTTTTCATCTCATATTCCATATAGTCACTACATCATCATCTTTGTTAATTAGCACGAACTTAACGTAAATATCTAGCCTATCCTAGCCTATTGTTGCCTCTTTTCATGCGCTGTTTACCTTACTAACCACTTCAAGTCATCTAGCCTATTTTCCGCCATCCTCCAATCACCAGCTGAGTTCATCAAAGGGTAAATATTTCTATATGGTTAATACTTCTTCAAAAACAATAATATACAGTCAACTTATCTAAATTAACCATATAATTGGTCCTTAAACCTTTCACTAGTTTCCCCCCCACCCCCCACCTTCTTTTTTTTTTTGGGGGGGATGGGGGGAGTTATTCGGCGGTCGGTAGTTGCCTTGCTTGGAGTGGGGCTGGCCTATCCCTGTTTTTGTCATGAGTCCTACTACGTCCTCCAGGCCCCGGTCTTTTGGCCCCATGGGGCTGTCGGGTTTTTTCGTCCGCTCTTTGCTCTGGCCGCCCCAGGTGCCTGACCACCAGTGGGACATGATGTGGAAACTAGTGGATGGGTCAGGGCTGCGACGGGAGTTTTACCCAGAATGAAAAGTTATAAATCTGAATCAGTACAGTACTCAAAACAATAATTAGCCTACTTTAAATGCTTTTTCGGGCTCATTAAATTATATTAAAACTACTTTAGCCCTAGAAAATCTTGCACAATTGGCTCGGCATTAAGATTAAATTCATCCATACTGTACTGTATAATAATTCATCCATACTGTACTGTATAATAATTCATCCATACTGTACTGTATAATAATTCATCCATACTGTACTGTATAATAATTCATCCATACTGTACTGTATAATGATTTAAATCTAGATCAAAATTATACTGAAAAATAACTTCTTTAACATTTTAAGGTTATTCATTCACACATTTTTCTAAATTCTACTCTCGTCGTGTGCCCTGGAGGCGGGGTATTATGATAGCTGATAGGCTGAGTGTGTGTTAATCCAACTCAAAACTGTTTTCCTTGTGACTTCTTGAGATGAAATTTTCTTGTGTACAATTTTCACATTTATTAAATTTAATAATATAGAATTAGCGGTACCCATTGAGTTTAGCCTCTTTAAATTACCCTATAGGCTCTCTCTCTCTTAAAATTTTTGAATTTATTATAACGTTAAACGGTACCTCTCTTTTTTGACATCTGGAGACTGTTGGCCTGTACTGTATTGTACTAAATTTCCCTCCCGGCTTTTCTTAACTTATGACGTAATGATTCTATAATTTCATAACTATTATGTAAGGAGTTAAATTGAAAAGCTCCGGATTGCTAGTCTACATTGCGCACAATTCTTATTCCGCATTTCGTGAGGGTATTTTATTTTCGGCTCGCGATTTATTTGATTTCTCGGAGTACTGTATTGTTGGCCGCAACTTATTCGGTCTGGCATTGATAGTTTGATTTAACGTCAATAGATTTCCTTCCCGTGTAATCATGGCTAAAAGTGTACAAAAGCGTCGGGCTGGGCTTAACCCTCTCACCACGGAAGGGCTCTTGAACGCCCATAAAAAAGCATATAACAGGTACCCGGAAGGGCTCTTGAACTCCCAGTGGTTGAAAGCCTGTGAGCTTCGTGTGCGAGGCGTCGGTCCGACGCATGTAAACAACAGCCGGCTGGACCGACGCCCCGCATCTCCGGCCACAAGAAGGAGAGCGTCGCTTGTTCGTGTGTGCCTGTATGTTGTTGTTAAGTATCGAAAAGTAGTGTAAAGTGGCTGTTTTGGCCATAAAGTTATCTCCAATGAAATCATCATCACAGCTCAACCAGTTGACTTAGAGAGCTCTACTTAATGCCATTCTACAGGTAAATAACACAGCTACGCTTGGGGATGCGCGGGAATGCGGGAAGCAGTCTGATTAACAAATATACGGTAGCCTAGCCTAGACGTTTTTCGGCCAAAACACCCGGGTTTCGAGGAATATATATATAATACATAGCCGGGGCTGGAGGGTTAAGGGCTCTTTGACGGTCATGACCTCTGACATTGACGAATTTCTTGATTCAGCGTCTAGAGTGGAGGTGGAGGCCAGGTTGCTCAGTATTCAAAAGCAACTTGACAAGTATGAGGTCACACAGGAGGACCTGGCCGACACTTACGAGGACGCCGAGTATATCGAGGTGATAAGAGAGGATACCCTATATATGGAGGACATACAAGTAATCGTTGCCACACTGAAGGGGATCTTGATTTCAGAGGTCAAGAAAGAGCCAAAGAAATCCGCAGTCAAATTACCACATCTTACTCTTCCAAAATTTGAGGGTGATGCCACATTGTGGTCGGGATTTTGGGAGATGTTCAAGTGTACCATCCATGACAATCCCGACCTCACAGATATACAACGCTTCACCTATCTAAAGGGTCAGCTTCTGGGTGATGCACATAAGCTAGTCGAAGGATTCATTATCGAAAGTGCAAGTTATGCCCCAGCAATAGAGCTCCTGTAAGAGACATATGGGCATCCAGATCGAATCAAGGCAGCTTATGTTACCAAATTCAATCAATTAGTGTCACCCAAACACCAAACAGCTGACCTGAAGGACTTCTATGCCAATACAGAGAGTTGATGAGGTCAATCATTAACCATGGTATTTGTTTGGAGGAATTTTGTGTGGTGTCTCTTGTCAATAAGTTACCATCACCACTAAAAGAAACCATAAAACGGGAAATGGGAGACTCGAGCCTGGATTATAAGAAATTCACCCATTGCTTCCAGGCTGAAGTGTACAATATGGCGGGTCAAGACAGAGTAGGGGGTCCCGGTACACCCATGGCTACGGCGACGTTTACCGCCCAAAGTGAGTACAGGAAATTCAACTGTGTTCTGTGTAGTGGCACCAATAATTTATGGTACAAGTGTATGAAGTATAAGACAGAGCCTCTTAAAGTTAACAGAGCCCGTCAACTACGTCTCTGCACTGGGTGCTTGTCAAAAGACCATGGCCATTCGGGTTGTACTAATCCTAACATAAGAAGCTGCAAGTTTTGTAAGGGGAAAACACTTTCATTCCCTGTGTACGCAAAAACAAGGAAAAGAAAGTAGACCAGCGGAGGATAACACCAAGAGAGAGCTTACTGCTGCTACTTCAACTACAATGTCCGTTGCCACAGGTAAAAATATAGTAATCTTGCCCACCGTACAGCTGTCGGTAAAGGGTAAGGATAATAATTGTGTTAAAATCAGATCGCTACTTGACCAATGTTCTCAGAGGACCTTTGTGAAGTCTTCTGTTCTATCCTCCCTTTCCTACATTTCTAAAGGAACTGAGGAGTTATGTCTTCACGGATTTACCGGGAAACAAGCCTCTAGGGAATATAATGTTGTGGCACTGCAATACAAACACAGAGGTAAATTTCATCATCTAGACGCAATAGTGGTTGATGAATTGCCAGAACATAAAGGTGAACTTAACCTAAAGTCTAAACTGGTTAGTTTACAAAGTAAAGGCATAAAATTAGCCGATCCTCACACAACGGACAAAGATCAGCTGGAGCTGCTTATCGGTGCGGATCACTACTACAATATAGTGCGACCTGGGTATAAAAGGTCAGGTAGCCTAATTCTGCTTCCTACCAAGTACGGGTACACCATCAGTGGTTCATATGTGGCACAACCTACCAGCTCCAGCACAAAAGTAATTACTGTATTGAAAGTAGCAGTAAACCCAATGGACGAATACATGTCCACTGGTAATATTCCACCATGCAAAAATTACTTAAACGTTTTGTGGGAATTAGATCATATCGGGATAACCCCTAAGGAATACTCACAGGTTGAGCATCAAGCACTATCGTCGTATGAGGATACCGTTACCTACGATCCCGACAGCCAACAGTATGAAGTGAGACTGCCCTGGAACAATTCCTCAATCAGGAACAATCAGGAACAATCAGATTTCCTGATTGATACCTATGGCGTAGTCCGAGAAATTATGAATGACGCCCATCTACATTTGCGTGAATGGGCGACAAATAATTCTGTGTTGCGGACTGTACTGCAACGGGATGGAGTGGCGGCGGTACAGCAGGAACACGTTAGAGTGCTAGGGTTGTTTTGGGAAACGGACACCGATACCCTCTCATTCGGCGTTCAGTATGCGCATTATTCGCAGATTACAAAACGGATTTGCTCGAGTATGACGGCTAAACTTTTTGACCCCTTGGGGATAGTTCTACCGGTGTCGATCAAATCAAGATTATTCCTTCAGCAATTATGGAGGATAAAATTAGGTTGGGATTAGGTTTTGACTGGCGATCTGGTTCAGGAGTGGGAAGACATTATATCGGATCTTCGTCTCTGTAAGGGTTTTAATTTTCCTCGGAGAGTTGTAATGGACCATCCTGTTTCCATTCATGCCTTCTCAGACGCTAGCAAGGTCGCGTACGGCACCGCCATATACTTTGTTGACACAAGTGGCAGCCGTCTAGTCATGGCGAAGGCGAAAGTCGCCCCGATCAAATCCCTTTCCATCCCAAAATTAGAGCTGACTGCAGTTCTGTTGGCTGATAGACTCGTTCACTTTATAGAGGAAACTTTTAAAAATTTGCTAAATATCTCGGCGACAGTTATATGGAGTGACAGCCAAATTACGCTCTACTGGTTACATAGCCGAAAGAAGCTACCAGTGTACGTCACCAACCGTGTCGACGAAATTCGTACCCTGCTCCCAACCGCACAGTTCCGGTATGTGTCTACCAAAGAGAATCCAAGTGACTGCATTACTCGTGGTGTCTCTGCTAAATTTCTCAAATCTTCTGCGTTGTGGTGGAATGGCCCATGCTGGCTTAATGATCCCAAGAATGGCCAGAGAACATAGATTTGAGTGAGCAACACATTGCTATTGTGGCACCGGTAATTGACTCGGTGCCTGACGAAGACACACGGTTATGGGACTGGGATAGATTCAGCAGCTATGAGAAGATACAACGTGTTACAGCATGGGTGATACGATTTGTAGAAAATGTAAAAGCAAAAATTGAAGGCACACCGCCCACAGGTAGTGCTTACCTCAATGTGAAGGAGATCAGAATTGCAGATACATTATTACATAAGCTCTGTCAACAAGAAATATATACGCAGGAATATAAATTACTGGTTAAGGGAACAAAGTCTAGGAATAACCTGATCAACCAGTTGGGCTTACACTTGAAGGGGGACTTGATACATTGCGGAGGCAGATTACGATTGGCAGCCCTCTCCGAGGCAAGTAAGTATCCAATACTACTGCCCCCCAATCATCCCTTCACCCTTCTTATAATCGATAGGTGTCACCGACTCTGTTGTCATTATGGGGTTGGTCATAAATTATAGTCACCTATGTAAGACAACGATGGTGGGTGCCTAAAATCAGGCAGGTGGTCAAGAAAGTCCTTCGCAAATGCTTAACACCTTAAGAGCGGCCTATGCGGTTTATTTATATGTACCGCCCAGCGGGGTGTTTTTAGCCAAAATAGGGCTGTTTACGTGATCATTTTCATGCCTAAATAAGACCCAGAACGTAAAACAAGTATCTATCCCTGAAAGGGCATAAACAGAGCTTTCGAATGACACCATAACGATCCTTTTATGATGGCTAGTTTTCTTGCAATAACCGTGCAACGCGAGTGCAAAAAGCATGTAATTAGCCACTTTCCCGATACAATTCCTTATATAGCGAGTGAGAGAGGGAGGAGGGAGCTGGGATTCGTGTCAGTATGTTCGCCGCGGTGGTCTGGAGCAGTCATACGCTCGCTACTCTCCTGCCACCACTTGTCTCTCTCTCTCAGCAACATTACGTGCTGAAATTGCCACTCGACCTATGTCGAGCGCCGCCACATAGTCCAGCTTTATTTAACTCGACTTATGTTGCTCGCCGCTAATTAAGGGTTAAAGTGTATAAGAATACAGGGAACACATTATGATCCCGTCGGAATTCCTCCCTTACCAAACCTGCGAACCACCCCAGGTGACCCTTACAAAGTTACCGGGGTTGACTACAGTGGAGCAATCCCTGTGAAAGATTCACCCAATCTTAAGGTGTATATGATAATTTTCACCTGTGCTGTTACCAGGTCAATTCACCTGGAACTGGTCATCAACCTCACTTGTGATAGCTTCCTACATGCCTTCCGAAGATTCTGCAGTAGACAGGGATATCCACGTATCATGCTGAGTGACAATGCAAAGACTTTCATAGGGACATCTACATGTCTCAAAGAAGTGAGCAACAATCCTAAGATTCAGACCTGCCTAGCGGATGTAAAATGTGAATGGCGTTTCATTCCCGCCAGAGCGCCTTGGTTTGGCGCCATATGGGAGAGAGCCATAGGCATCGTGAAGGCGGGTCTGAAGAAGGTGTTGGGTAGAGCTCTTATCTCGATTGAGGAACTCAACACCATACTCTTGGAGATTGAAGCCACCGTAAATGATCGCCCTCTATACTATGCTTCTGGTGATTTGGAAGACCTCACCCCAATCACACCCTCAGTACTGGTACGTGGATACAGATGCGGGATCTTCCTGAAGAGCATGACGAGGATACTATGGAAGATCCAGACTACATAAGTAAGGACGTGATATCGGCCCGCTACAAATGTATTCGTAAATTATCGCGAGATATTTGGCATTGCTGGTCAACAGAATATCTGGTGACTTTATGGGAAGCGCAAAAAAATAAACTAACACCATTAAAAGGTCATTGGCCTAGGGTAGGGGACGTGGTAACCATCCATGAGGAGGGTCCGCGCGCATTTTGGAAATTGGGTCGGATAGAGGAGATGTTACCAGGTCGTGATGGTGAGGATCGGGTAGCAAAGGTTCGCACCAGGACTGGAGTAATAACACGGCCAACAGTCCGACTATATCCTCTTGAGGGTGACCTCGATCGCAAGGACACCCCCTCGGATCAGTTATCCATTGATGTCCCCTCTCTGGCTTCTACTTCGGCGCAGCCTGTTGACGCGTCCGGCGGACGCCCACGTCGACAGGCAGCCCAGATATCCTCCCAAGCTTGGCGGGATAAGATTGCCTCCGGGCAAATCTAATCATGTAAATTTTGTATATTTTCTGTTGGTGGGAATATGTCCATACTTAGTGTACTCAAACTAGTATGAACAGTCTCGATGTTACGTAATCTGGGTTGATGTAGCGTTACGTATCGTTCCGTAGTCTTAAGTTGAATGCTTCCATAACCTTGGTCGAACGTTCCATGATTGGGTAGAATATATTATTCTATAGTTGTATATGGGAAAGTATTGTAGGATTATAATTCCCATATATATATATATATTTGTATTATTTAAGAATGTTCAGAAGTATCTCATTTTAAAGAAGATGGGATACATTTTCCATATGTTATGCGTGTGCGCGGTATATCATGACAGAGACAAACATAACGCGCTCGCTCACTCTCCAACCAACCTCCGTCCCAGCTACACACGCTAAGCCTTCTTTTCCTAGTTACTTCACCAGGTGTTTTCACTTCACTTTTCATCTCATATTCCATATAGTCACTACATCATCATCTTTGTTAATTAGCACGAACTTAACGTAAATATCTAGCCTATCCTAGCCTATTGTAGCCTCTTTTCATACGCTGTTTACCTTACTAACCACTTCAAGTCATCTAGACTATTTTCCGCCATCCTCCAATCACCAGCTGAGTTCATCAAAGGGTAAATATTTCTATATGGTTAATACTTCTTCAAAAACAATAATATACAGTCCACTTATCCAAATTAACCATAATCGCTCCTCAATTAACTGCAGAGGTTTTTCCTTTGCCCCTCTTTGCTCCTGAACCTCTTGAACTCCAAAGGTAATTTTCTCGTCAGAGATAAGGCCCACAGGAAGTTTTTTAGCTTACTGTTTACTAGGGTTACGCCCCAACGGCGGAAGGAGGAATTAGCTAAGGCTTCTCAATAATATCTCCTCCCTTCCCCGGCGAGAACTTTCACAGAAATCCGGAGAGCCTTATTTGAGGCAGTCAGGTCACGACAGCTCCTCAGACTCTGTATGGCTCAGGGGACCTATGAATGCTTATTATAGGATTTGGTTCTCTCTGGTCTCCACCACGAAGCTCATGATTAGCTAGACAGGGAGATGTGAAGGTAAGGAGGATATCGAATGTAGGGAACCCCCATCAGGTCTCCCCGAAGGCTCCAAGCGGCCAACGGACGGTTTCCCCTTCCACTATCTAGTACATTTCAAATAAAATGCTTTAAGGAATGGGTCGTGTGTCCTCCCTCCATCCCCCTCTCTCCCTCGGCAGTGCTAGTACAATGGGGTTCCGAGGTTCGACGAGGTGTTACTTCCTAAGGGTGGTTGCGCCACCTTATCTCTTCTGCGCGACCGGACTGCGCCGGTCACCGCAATTTGCTCGCCAGAAAGGAAGTCACGCGACTTTGCCTCAGCTGGCGTTGCATAACAGAATGATACAACCCTCTGCATAACGGATGTGATACCTAGTAATTACACAGAGGGACACACATGATCCCCGGCCCAGGTCTGGTGTGCATACGCCGTTAACCCTGCGGCAGGCCCACACCAGGAAGGGCCGCCTCTCTCACACTAACTTGGGTTATAAGCCAGACAACCTAAGCCGGCAAGCGGCTACCAGGATGTCTTTAGGATGATGTCCTACTAGTCAGTACATCTAGATGGGTTGGAGGACGGTACCCTCAGGGGTCTCTATTACAGTTACACTTGTCAATTCCCCAGGATGCCCCTCTGCTTACGTTACGTGCGGTACAACGCGAATCAGTATTCACTCTCGCTTCATGATTACGCATATTTTAAGCCCTCAGCAAGCCTTGTTGGGGTTGTCCCTTTTTGGGAAGAGTCCCGCCGCGGGGGGCTGGAAGTTCGTCCCGGCGGGATGTTATTCCCATCTCCACTATTAGAGAGGACTTCTTCCTCTTTCCATAAGCTTATTCGCGCACTGTGCGCACGTACAGAGACGTTTTACCGGGGTAAGGGACAGCTTAGCGGCAGGTCCCCACTTTTACGATAACCACTTAAGGCAGAATCAGTTATTTACTCCACTTTACGATAACTTCTTAAGGCCGAATCAGTTATTTACTTTCCCCCCACTTTTCTTCTTACATGTGATAGATGAAAACCGTTATGGGCTCTCTCGCCCATATTTTGTTCCATATGAAATTACAGCCACGTTCTCCTTGCACATGGCCAGTAGAGCGGCTTATATTGATCTGGCAAAAGCGTGCGTTTTTCGTTACTTAGGCTTATACTTTCAGTAAGGCTTAGCGATAACTTAACGCTGTTAGCAGTCCTTAAGCACCAGAGATCTCTCTCTGTCAGTCTCATCCTTAGCCTTCCAAACATATCAGCTCTCTTAAATTTTCTGTAATTGCCGCAAACAATCACTCTTCAAAAGTGACCGTTTTCTCCTTCAATCCCAGGCTCCTTGTTTTCCCTCCGGCTTAGACTAGAAGCCTGTCCCTCCTTAATATATGGCCAGCCGCGCTGAGCCGGAGTTTTCTCTGACCTCTAAGTAATCGTGAACTATTTTTTAGTGGTATGAGACAAAAAAGTTCAGACTGAGGTACATTTGCCGCCGGGGGAAGCTGGAGTCGGGGCCATTCAGGTCCTACGGCTCATGTCCCAAAGGTATCTTGTTCGATCCTCTTCGACTAGACAATTTTTGACATCCCCCGGTTGACTAACTGATATAGCCAGTTGTTTTTCTAGCTCTCTAAGTTTTTTCAGGATCCTACGTGTCCTCGCTCCACACCAAGTGGGCAGAGGATGTGGTAGTCACAGGAGGCACCCTCGGTGCAGACTTTTTTCTTTGCAGGTGTTTTTTCCCTCTTTTGGTTATAAACTCGGTTTTCTATTACGGCCCTGCCCTTTTTTCTTATCGTCTGCACAAGGGCACACTCCTTCTCTTGTTTTCCTTGTAATTCCAGCCGTTAGTACTGTGATGTGGACGCCCAATAGGGGCATAAGAAAAAGGGGGGGGGGTATGCGGATCCCAGTACAAGAGATGAACCCCCTTCCACAGGATTACAAGTTAATGAAGGGCAAGCTAGGCGTTATTTACGCCGGGCCAAGCCCAAATAGATATGCACGAGCTAAGAAGCTCGGGAAAATTTGTTTAATTAATATATCTGATATATTCATTTTAAGTTTGCAAAGCTTAATTAAAGCTCCTGTAGTTTACGAATAATAAAAGATTGTGTTACACTACTGTTCATTATACTGTATAATTATGTTACGTTCAGTTTTCTTTGTTACTGGCACTAGATTACGAAAAGTTGGTATTTGGTCGAGGTAACTCGAGATGTTCAGTATTGCTATATATGCAAATTGCACGTTCTATGCTAGTTGCACTAGATTACGCGAGATTGGTATTGGTCGAAATGACTCAACACATGTTCCAGCCTAGTTTTCACTAGATTCACTAAGTTTAGTATTGGTCAAATGACTCAATAAATGGACCTAAGGACCAAGCTGAGCTCAGCACAGGTTACAGGTCGAGGTGACAAGTTTTTTTTTGCATTTAACTCTGTGTCACACGGTACAACAAATACCTCATGGAATACACTCTTTCCTATTTTATACTGTTGTATGCACAACAAAACAATTACTATTTCTTTTTCCTGTTATAAGGTTTATTGGCTTAACCATGCGGTTATTGAGAGTTTGATATTTACGAATGTCCCCCTCCAGTCTTGGAATTCAGGCAACATCGTCAATGATGAAGGGGCCACTATTAAATGATAGGTTTGATTCCCGAAGGGAAGTAGAGAAAACCTAATATTTAGTAGGGGGCCCCGGAATCATTGACGACGACGTCCCTCCCAGCCATCCCCTTCCCATTCGCTGATATTTGGAGTTTATCTTGATATATCATTGAAGGAGGAAATATTGCGCTTGGGGAGAGGCGGTAAGAAGCCACAACGCAAGAAAATCCACCGAATGTGGAAAGCTGGTGATTAACCCGGGAGCTGCGGGGAGACTCTTAAGAGTTCCCCCGGCGGACTGCGGGGAGACTCTTAAGAGCAGAGCTTTTGAACACGTACCAAAACCGCGCGTTTATAGCCAGGCGGCTGAAAATTGGTGTGGGTATATTACTACATGTCAACTCTCGACACCACCCCGCCAAACGCTCGCCCCGCACTCGTGCAAGCACCACCGCGCCAGTAACCAAGCACTAGTCATGGAGCCCACACGTCCCTCATGCTCGCTCCCTGATGACACAACCAGCCCTCCTTCTGGTGGTGTTAGCCGCCATGGAAGGCAGAGGGTGGCTGCTAAAGACCCTACCTACCAGTACGACACGCCCTACAGCTCTGAGGACGAAAGACCAGCACCCAAAGCACGAAAAATATGTGCAAGCACAACAAAGGTACAGAGGTCATTGGTGTTTCGGGACACTGCCACCACGACCCAGGCCACTGCAACAACCACTACCACCACCACTGCCACCACTGCCACCCCTGCCACCCCTTCCACCGGTACCAGAGACGCAGGAGGCCGCCCTAGGGCTGCAGAACCTGCGGGGGCAGGACAAATTAAAGGCACGGGCGTATGGAAGAGAACCCGTACGCCAGCCACAGTGACCCTACCACCACCACCACGATCAAGCGAACGAAAGCGACTTCTTCCTCGCTTTTTTCGATATGGAGGTAATGACGTACATCGTTGCCCAAACAAACGCCTACTACAGGTGGGTGTTTGGCAGATTGGACGTCCTTTCTCCAAAAGCGAGAATACGAGGCTGGGTGGATACGACTGTGGAAGAATTCATGACGTTCTTTGCCTTGTTGTTCCTCATGCCTCTGATCAAGAAGCATGTGTTGCAACACTATTGGAAGCACGACCCTCTCATCGCCACCCCAACTTTCAATAAGTTCATGACTCGTGACAGATTTTTGTTGCTGCTAAGATTTATGCACTTTGCAGACAACGAAAATCCTAACAGGATATGGAAAGTTTGGGATGTGTTCACCATGTTGTTGGAGAGGTATAGGAAATACTTTTACCCCTTCCTCAATTTGGTGATTGATGAGTCGCTCGTGCTCTTCAAAGGACATCTTGTTTTCAAGCAGTATATCCCCTTGAAAAGGCATATGTTCGGAATCAAGCTCTTCGTTTTGTGTGACTGCGAAACTGGAATAGTGCTTGACATGATCGTGTACACAGGCACTGACATTGACATACCGAAAGCCGCTGCCAATGACCCCATGGGCATGTCAGGTGCCATCGTCAGGAAAATGTTGGCACCTTACCTGGGCAAAGGCCACATCATCTACACTGACAACTGGTATACTTCTCCTGCTCTCTGCCAGTTTCTTCATGACAACCAAACGGGGTCATGTGGGACTGTCAGAAAGACAAGAAAGTTTATGCCAAAGTTCACAGGTAATGTCATTCCTCTCACAGATGCCTCCTCCAGTGACACACCTTCAGAAGACGACCTGGCCCAGGAACACCGCGAGAGGCATGTGCGAAGAAGGCGACGAAAGGGGCAGAAATTCAAGCAGCTCGAGAAGTGTGGGAAAGTGATAGCCCTGAAGTGGAAGGATAAGCGAGACGTCCACCTGCTTTCCACCGTCCACACAGGTGCCCAGATGGATTCTGGCAAAATCCACTACCGAACCAGGAAGACCATCTACAAGTCCGACATGGTAGTGGACTACACTAAGAACATGCGCCTGGTGGACAAGTCTGACTGTCAGCTGTCAGGCGTTGAGTGTCTGAGGAAGACTGTGAAGTGGTATCACAAGCTCTTCCTCCACCTAGTTGATATCACGATGCTCAACGCCTACAACTTGTGGTTGGTGAAGAAGGATATGTCCCCAAACCAGAAGCTGAAATTCCGGGAGTATGTGTACAACGTCTCATACCAACTCCTGGAGAAGTATGGCACCACCACTCACAGACGTACGGCATGGCGTGGGGATCACGTTCCTGACCGCATCCAGGTGGGTGTCGAAGGACTCTACCCAATCAACACCGAGATGCTTGGCACTCGTCGCAGGCAGGCGCAGTGCACCGTCTGCAGCTCTAGTGTCAGGAAACCCCATGTCACCAAAAGAGTCACCTCAATGTGCGCCGAGTGCAAAGTTCCACTCTGCCTGGGTGACTGCTTCAGGGACTACCACACCTTCAAGAATTATTGAGTGTCGCCCCCTGTCCTGCCCTGCCCTGGACTCGCCCCGTGTCCTGCCCTGGACTCGCCCCCTGCCCTGCTCTGCCCTGGACTCGCACCCTACCTTACCTGACCTGACCTAATTGATCACGCTACCTCATAATGTAACATATATATTATATAATGTATAAATTCCAAAGATGTCCCTGTGATATAGCTTTTACATTATATAATTGTATGTTTCATTATTTAGTTTATAAGTTTCAAAGATTTACATGTAATATGCCTTCTTTTTTTAGTATATCAATATATATGTTTGTTATTAGCCTAAGTAATGTGTATATAATTATTTTCTTACCTCAAATGAATTGTACAAAAATAAATATGTTTCAATAAATCCTGTCAAACCTACTAAGATAATAAAACAAAATAAAACAAAAATAAACAAGGTCATGTCTTTGTATTCTTACAATATGATAATTATATTCTATGAATATTTCATATTGTTTGAATACAATGGCATGATCTTGTAAAAAAAAAAAAATTATCCTCTTTTTTTTTAGACAGTATAAAACCTTCCCCATAACCCCCTCCTGGATTCGATCCCACTACCCTACCACACTTTGAGTTTTCCAGTCCGCGACCTTACCAACCATGCCACAGGAGCTCATACCAAATATCACTCAAAACTTCGTGTCTACAATCGAAATGACAATATACAAAAAAAAAAATTAATTATCCCACCAATTTACGTTTGTAAATTGATGGGATTATCAATTATATCATGCCAAGGTTTATAAAAGTTTGTCTCTGTCAAGAATTAGTAATTATATAACTTTATTCTGTCAAAAATTGCCCAAACACTCAGCAAAATTGCCCCTCTCAGTGTGACTCCACTCATTTTCACACGGGCAAGCGGTCACGAGGTGACCCTTGCCGCTCCTTGATGCTCCAGCTACAGCAGCTCTGTCTGGGAACAAAATTGGTATAAATACAATAATGGATAAAATACTCTTCACAAATACATTTGTATTGTATATTATTGTAAATCAAAATTAATAATAACTGTGTGGGTGTCGAAAATTGCTCAACCAGCTTTCTTATGTCTCGCCTACGCGCGTATATTGGATTATACATAGTCATGACTGTCATACAAATAATTGCAGTAGGTCTCGAATATA
Source organism: Paralithodes platypus (assembly GCA_032716605.1). NCBI lineage: Eukaryota > Metazoa > Arthropoda > Malacostraca > Decapoda > Lithodidae > Paralithodes > Paralithodes platypus. The sequence goes on from CM064521.1 coordinate 53,341,537, forward strand.
CATTTATATTGCATATTACTTGGAAATAAATAAGTATAAGTTTCTCTGGTGGCAATCTACCCTTTCGCAAGTGTAAGGAGACACCAGTCTATATTTAGCCCTCTATCACAAAAGGCAATCTGCCTGTGTTTACTGACCACCCTCGTTGGTGGTCTATAATATAGTACTTTATTTACAGTCAATGGCTTACATGTTTCTGTGGTACTTCACATGTGTCTAAAATGCAATGTCTGCTTGCATAAAAATGCAATTCTGAAGTCCATTTATACGTACGACATACGCATGTCTCAGTTTCTCTCTCTCTCTCTCTCCATTCCTGACTCATGTTATTGTAGACCTCTTGGTGGCAACGAACACCAGACATCTGGTAGACATAAGGTTCAAAATACCAAGACATCCATACGCCTCGGGCGCCTCCACAATTATCACAAAGCTGGCTATCTATCTAGAGATCTGCCTGCCTTCCTTCTCTCCACGACTCACTCACTCACTCACTCACTCCCTCCCTGCATGCCTCCCTCCCACCCACCCACCCCCACCCACCCTTTCAGGCTTCCGTCTGCTAGAAACACATTCACAATTTGCGTAAATATCGCATCAAGTGGTCTATATGCGGTATATTCCTTGTTATATTGGACGCCTACATATGTACACGTCTTTATTATAGCATGACAGTGCTCTAAATACAAGATTTACGTGATATTTATGGCGTAACACACCCTCTCCCCCTTTCATTCCCAGCACAACTCACTCACACCTTGGTTCACACATAGAAACTCATTGGTAATGTGCGTAAATATCGCATGAATTGGTCTATATGCGGTATATATTTTGATATATGGCACGTATACATACGTACAAGTCTGTATTATAGCATGACAGTGCTCTACGTACAAGATATAAGTGATATGTATGGCGTAAACCACACTCTCAGCTCATAAATTTCCGCCAAACCTCCAACACATCTTCATTCCCGCCTAAAAATTATCTTATAATTCCCTTATATATTGCAATTTTTGGTCACTATGAGGCATATTCATTGTTATATGGGTAGCCTACACATGTATACATACTCTACATAGCCTAAAAGGGTTAAAAAAAGGAGATATACGTGATAATACGCGGTAACCCACCCCCTCCTCCCTCTCCTTCTATCCCCTGGGCGCGTGAAAATTCGACAGCGAAATCTCGCCGCTCGATGATAATCTAGCCGCGCGGTGCCATTCGCTCCACATTTTACAACTACGGACCGTTCCCCCACCCCCCCCCAGACATTTTTTGGGGGGTCAAATATATATGGGCCGATGCACGCAAACATTCCCTACACGATGATGTACTTTTTATCGAAATTGGCAATAGGTCCCAAAATCATCATAGGTGCGCACAGTCTTACCCTGTAGAAAACCCCCTGTGCGCCGCGGAGAGGTTAACAGTGTTAAAGTGGAAAATTCTTTTTCCTTTTGTGTTCTCTTATTTTTTACGAAGTTTTTTCGTAGTGGGTACCCGATCTGTGACGACACCATAAGAGAAGTAGCGTTGCACTTATGAAGATGAATCTCTTTCTTCCTCGCGGCGGTTGATTCAAACGACTGACGTGGGTGTTGAATGGAGACTATTATACTAATAGGCAACATAGTCAATGATTCCGGGGCCCTACTAAATATTAGGTTATCTCTACTTTCCTTCGGGAATCAAACCTATAATGTTACCCTTTGTTTCTTCTGTGCATGTGTTGTGTGATTTTTATTTCTCCAGTTAAGTAAAACCTACCAAATTCCAATCTAAACCTGGTAAAAACCCTGGTATAACATTGGCGGCAGACGGTGGTTCTTGATTCGGGAAGAAAAAGTAATTTCAGCACAAAATTCAAAAGAGATAAAGCGTTGTATCACATTAGTCATCATGGCAACTAATTGCTCACATATCCCCATTCCCAAGTAGGATGGGGATACATACGATATCCAAGCTTATCTGGACATGGTAAAGCCAGTACACGACCTGGCCTAACGATCAACGAAAAGATCACTATACTTCTAACTCACCTCGGAAAAGCCGTTTCCCTGGTGACAACACAGGTAACACCTACACTTACCTGGGATCAATTTTGATTCATTGTGATTGATGCAATTCAACCATCATTGGGCTCCGTCGTCGCCCAAGCAAAAATTGACGAAGTCAGGTATGAAGGAGATATCGACTTCACCCTGGCCACAATTAATCAGCACGTCAAATCCGCCTACCCTACGCAGATCACAGAACAACAGAAGCAACAAATATTCAATCATCTACTACGAATAGGCCTACTACCCGCGTTCGTCAAGGAGCATTTTACCATACATGACTCCACCGGATTTCAGAAGGATATCCTGACAATACGCAAGCTTCTCGCCGTCCGCCCAAAAACTTCTATGGTAGCGGCTATTAAGAGATTGCAAACCCATCCACAAAACAATAAGAGGCAGGGAAACTTCCAACAAGTATACAGTACAACCCCAGACCAACACAGGGTCGCCCTCAGCCTTATAACCCCGGCCGCCCCCAACACTTCCGGGCAAACCAACCTCAGACGCCCCCACCCCGGATATATCCCTCACATAAACAACCCGGATGCGTGTCACAGAGACCAACACCAGGATACACCCCTAGAGACCAACCAATAGTATCAATAAATTCGTTCGACTTCCAGACCTGTAATTTAGCTTGCCCCCTACACGTTCTCAAGTATCAGGCCATCCATAAAACTCCTCTACCCCATATCTTCACCCCGGAGAAAGAGTCCCGGGAACCCGAAGAAGCAAGACAATAGGAGAATTATGCCCTGGAAGCCTCCAGCCAAGTATGGGGAAGTCAAAATTTTGAACATATATGCGGCATTGAAATTGCCCATCCATCACCTGCCTGGCCACAAAACCATACAATACACCACTCCACCAACCGCGATGCCCCACCCCCTCAAAGCCCTGACATAATAGGCAACAGCGTAAGGGTTGCCAAATTGCCTAGCCACCAGCAACTCCCAGTCACCAACCCGCAAATACCAAACAAATTGCCAGACGTCACCAGACAGCCTCCCAGAACAACCAGCACATATACGTACAAACAAAAATCACCACCCGCCGATCACCAAATGAAAATGTTGCCAGTCACCACCAGCCAGCCTATTCATCAACCTACGACACCACCACCGCATTCACACACACCCCTCCCTTCCTCGTCATCACCCTCTCCAACTCCCCGTTCCACACCTAACATTTCCTCCTCCCCTCAACTCGCACTCTCACTCATGTCTGCAGCCAACCCCCGTTACCTCGTTTATCATAGTCGTTTCCTACCTCTTGCCAAAACCCACACCCGTAAAACCCCTCTACAACCCCCTCTTCTAAACGCAAAACCCCAACCCCTCATCACAACCGCCCACCCCCCTCACCACCCACATCCTCACCACCATCATCCAAATGCAAAAACTCTTCCTTCCCCTCCCCCTTCCCCCTTAAATCTACCCCTATCACCCGCACCTCACCCAACCCCTCAAACCCTTCCTCAAAATCAACCCCAATCCACCACTACCCCACTCCATTCCCACACCCTACCCTACCTAAACCTCTGCAATTTAACCGCCCCAACCTCCCATCCACCATCAACCCCAGAACTTATCCCACCATCAACCTTAACCTATTCCACCACCCTACCAACAAAAACCCTCCTCACCGCCTATCTCCCCCCACCCTTCGACCTTACCCCTCTGCCATCGCCCCCCCCCCCCCCCCTCACTCATATCCACCCCAAAATCCTCCATCTCTCCATCTTCGACCTTCCAACCCCACTCTATCACTGCCTCCACCACCCCCAACCCTCGACCTCACCCCACCCCCTCACCTATTTCTCCACCTTCATCAAAAACTAATCATACGCTACCACCCTGGCCAAATTTTTATACCAGATCAGGCCGCCTCACCCAACCCCCATCACGTTTATCTTCCATCTCCACCCACCACCCTAGACACACACCTAAACCACAGAATCCACATAACGCACACCCTCCACAACCAACACAAACTCTCGCAACACTGCGCATCTCTTGCGCAACTGAAACAAACAACACCTACATTCCACCTTTTCCTTCACACTCTTCACCCCTCAACCTCACGACTATCCCAACCTCAAGACCTCTATCACCCTCAACCCTACCACCACCTCTACCTGCACCCGCCCTCACCACTCGTTAACCACCATATCTCCAAACATGCCTTACATCGCAAAGGTGAAATGGAGTGCTGACCAGGACAATTTCTACAAAATTAATTTTGTAGACGAGGCCCAAACTGCAGCAATTATCGCAGAGAAAACATCGTTCTTGTCAGTGGTCACTAACCCTCAACGTACTCTTGACCAACGCTCAATCGACTGGTAGACAAACCTGCAAACCCTTCCAACATTCACACGACACACGCAAATATTTTGTTTCCAGCTGGAGTCACGGGGCCGTGACTTTAACTCCCAAGAGGGAAAAAAATACCCAAGTTAAGGAAAAACACCATACCACGCAACATGAAAGAAACCGAAGAAGGAGAGACTAATATAATCAGCACCAGCAGACAACATCAGCAAGGAAAACGGAACAAGATGGACGAAGGAGAAACTCAAAGAGAAATAACCAAGACAAAGGAAGGAAATACTAAGAACAAAATAACGAAGATGCCCAGGATACCCAAACTCCACCACATCATAACCAAGAAAGACAACAACAGAAACCACATGCAGAATACCTACACCGAGAAGGAAAACTCACCTCCATCACGGAAAATCAACGCGGCATCAAAACCATGTGAAGACAATAAAACCGTAACAAAGCCCACCACGCATAGCCGCTACACCTTACCAAATGAGACGCCCGAATTGCCACCATCAAACCTGATCAACCAACCATGCCTGGCAAAACCATTGCAGTTCCACACTAACACCACGAAGCCATAAAAAAGAAAAGTGGTCAGTCAGAGACAAAGGGACCAACATGGACACACTAAGAAGGGACAGTTACGCCGTTCTTCCGCCAAGAGGTCTACTCACTGGAGAAATATCGCAAGATGATCCATCACTACAAAAACAAGTCAAGGAATATCATCATCTCAGGCATTCTCCCCAAGATCGACGCACCTGATAAATTCTACGACAAGGCCTTCAGCACAAATAGCCGACTAAAATATTTGTGTCTGAGGGAAGAAGTTGAATTCATCAACCTCTGGGACAACTTCTACAACCAGCCTACTCTGTTCCGCAAGGATGGCACTCATCTAAACCCTGTGGGTTCAGCACGCATGGGTCGTCTCCTACACGAAGCAGTCCGCAGCCATGGATCAAAAAACGCCATCAGAGAAGAAGCAGCAGTGACATAAATCATCCAACGCCAAGAAAAAAACAGAGGAAACCGAGGACCACCAGCAATAAGGACCGAAGACAGCGAGGACCGAGGACAGCCATGAACATAAATGTAGATCCGACAAGAACCAAAATATTATTAAAGAGCGTTCCGTGAGTTCTAAAATAACAAATTTAAAGGTTTTCTATGCAAACGCTCGTAGCATACGCAATAAATTTTCAGATTTAGAGGAGCTAGTGTTTACAGAAAATTATGATGTGATTGGCACAACAGAATCTTGGCTCAATACAGAAGATAGAGACTTTTTAGCAGAGTATTCACTTCCCGGTTATGTAATGTTTGAGAAAAGCCGAATAAATCGAAATGGAGGTGGCGTTTTACTTTATATCAAAGAAAGTCTTAACCCTACCCTCTTGTCAAAACCTCAAATTGTGAACGTCGACGCATCTTTTGTGCTAATAAAGAATAATAAAGGTACAACAATAATACTTGCATTAATATACAGACCTCCAGCTCAATCAGTGCAAACTGACCGAGAAATTTATGAACAAATTGCAGATGTAAGTAACTCACAAGATACCATAATTTTTGGCGACTTTAATTTACCTGTGACCAAGTGGGGCGATACTCTTACTTCACACTCCGGACATGACTTGTATACGAACTTGCAAGAGAGTTCGCTTTATCAATTTGTTGGAACGCCGACCCGTGGTAATAACGTTCTTGACATTGTACTTGCAACAAAAGAAGAATTAATAGAGAATTTGAATGTTGGTGATGAATTCAGTAACAGCGACCATCGTACGATAACTTTCTCTTTAAAGTTTACTAGTAACGAACCAAATAGTAGCATCGAAAAAGTCCCTAATTTCAAGAAAGCAAACTTCCATAAACTTAGAGCTATGTTTAAAGAAACTGACTGGAGCTTTTTAATTAACAATAATGACATAAATACATCTTGGAAGTTATTCGAAACCACTTACCTAAAAGCAGTGCAAGACTGCATACCATCGAAAATACGGCGTCCAGGCCATAATAATAAGCCCAAATGGTGGAATAAAGATATTTCAAACTGCCTGCTTGCTAAAAAAAATTGCTAATGATAGATTAAAATCCTCACAAAATTACGAAGAACGGGTGAAATTTGTAAATTTGTAAATTTGTAAATTTGCAAAGCCAAAAAGTTAATTAACCCGTAGAGCCCCGGCTAGTTTTGTAATGTTTGTTCACCAGAACCCAGCCGGTTTTCAAAAAATGGTTTTATTCCAGAAACAATAGCGAATGGGTTAGGAATGAATGAAAAACCACGAAAAACCGCTCAAAAAGCTTAAAGAATGGTCATACAGAGCCCCCGAAAACGTATTTTACAAGAGTAAAAAATTGAAGGCAATTACCACAAAAATCCAGGTTATTGCGCGCTCACGCGCACGCACGTGGACTTTGAGAGTTTTCAACCATCGGCACGGTTGCGTGGGATACGTACACAGTTCCCATACAAATCTGAGCCCTCTTGAGTTGCTACACCGGAGGTTACGGTCGGGGCAATTAGGGTGACGCGTCAGACGCGTCTCTGGGGCTGTGCGTTACATACATCGCCGACGCGTCAGACGCGTCGCTGGGGCTGTACGGGTTAAGCAAAGTAAAAAGACCCTAGAGTTACATATTGCGAATCAAAGTAAAACAAACCCGAAAGAATTCTATAGTTATATCAGAAAGAAAAAAGTAGTTACTTCAACTGTTGGACCGTTAGTCGATGAAAATGGAGTATACACCAAAGACGAAGTACAAATGAGTAATGCCCTCAATACCTTCTTTGCATCAGTTTTTACAACAGAAGACCTCAGTGATATCCCTACACCATCGCCGATTCAGATTGATAATTCAGATGTTCTAAGCAATATCACCGTTACAGAGAGAGAAGTATTGAATTGTTTAGATAAACTCAAGGTAAATAAAACGCCTGGACCTGATACAATCTCGCCTAGAGTTCTGAAGGAAGCTAAGGATGAGCTCTCCAAACCACTGACATTACTATTCAATAAATCCTTGCAGTCTGGAACTATGCCTGATCAGTGGAAGCTAGCCAACATAACACCGATATTCAAAAAAGGCAGCAAATCCCTACCCAGTAACTATCGTCCAATTAGCTTAACCTCAGTTGTATGTAAAATGCTAGAAACGGTCATACGAGACAGACTCGTAAATAACTTAGAGGAAAATAACATACTTAAAGATACTCAACACGGCTTTCGTAAAAAACGTTCCTGTTTAACAAACCTCTTAGACTTCTTCCACGATATCCTCAACCTCTACGATGAGAGTAAAGCTGTAGATATTATATACCTTGATTTTCAAAAGGCCTTTGACAAAGTTCCCCACAAACGTTTACTGCTAAAACTAAAAGCGCATGGAATACAAGACGGTGTGTTGAAATGGATAGAAAATTGGCTCAGCGACAGAAAGCAAAGAGTAGTCATAAACGGTAAGGCATCTAAATGGACCAATGTAAGTAGCGGGGTACCCCAGGGATCGGTACTAGGACCAATTCTCTTTCTAATTTACATCAACGACATAGATGAGGGCCTCACCTGTACAATCTCAAAATTTGCTGACGATACAAAAATTGCAAATAGCGTACTCTCAAAAGAACAAGTTGACGATATGCAACACAATCTAGATAAATTGTCATGATGGGCCCAAATTTGGCAAATGAGTTTCAATGCGGATAAATGTAAAGTACTACATATCGGATACCTAAATGAGAAAGCAAACTATTCGATGAATGGCACTCAGCTTAAGAATGTAAACAGAGAAACCGATCTGGGAGTAACAATATCGAGTAACCTAAAACCGAGTCAACAATGTTCAGAAGTTGTTAAGAAGGCAAACAAAATAATTGGCTTTATAGGCAGGTCATTTGAGCATAAATCCAAAGAAGTTATCCTAACCCTTTACAATTCCTTAGTCCGCCCTCTTCTGGAATACTTCGTTCAATCCTGGTGCCCTTATTACCAAAAAGATATAAACAAGCTAGAACGAGTTCAACGTAGAGTTACCAAAATGATACCTAGCCTAAAGAACAAACCATACGAAGAGCGTCTTAGAGAATTAAATCTATTTCCTTTAACCCAGCGCAGATTAAGAGGTGACTTAATTCAAGTGTTCAAAATCATCAAAGGCATCGACAATATGAACTGTAGTAAGTACTTCACTATCAACCAATCTAATTACACGCGGGGAAACGGTTGCAAAATTATTGGTAAATCTTTTAACTCACACGAATCTAAGAATTTCTTCTTCAATCGAGTTGTCAACTTGTGGAATGGGCTTCCCCGAAACGTTATAGACTGCATCACCGTTGATTCATTTAAACTCCGCATAGACAAATATCTCGCTTCAAACCCGCGACTGACTGCATTTGTAAATGAATAACTTTATTTTATCCCCCCCTCAGTTACTAACCCATCTGTCCCCTACTAACTTCCTAATCCTGCCACGGACAGTAGTTCCAGGGCAGTAATTCCCTTTCCAATGTTCCCTTACCCACTCTAAACCACTGTTTGGACACTTGATCCTCAGTGTTTTGGAGGACAAGCAACCTAGAAGGGTCACTAGATCTGTTGTTGCTTGATTTCCTTTGTACTCCTTTGTACCTGCCCGCAAACTTCTAGGGAGTCCTCCTAATCGCCCCGGAATATGCCCCCCTGTACTTATGACCTTCTGACCTCCGCACACCTGACCTGGGACATCTCAGCCGAAGTCGTCACTACCCGCACGAAAACCTGGATAAGGCAAGCAATTCTAGGGCTTGGTTTACCAAACATGTTCGCAATCTAGCCCTAAAATTACCCTCCCATTCAAGGATTGTACTGAAATCATGGTGGATCTCTTTCGAGGTCTGAGGAGTTATTTTACCTATTGAGGAAATAATATTATCACATGCCATGGTATAGTGTTTAATAATATGATCCCAAGTAGGCTGCACCTTTAGTATTAGAAGCATAGCTGTCAGACATGCCTCCACCTTACTTCTTTTGCCAAAACTGCACTCTAAAACTATAGAAAGATACCTGCTATGGTAAAGATCATTCAAATAGTTAGGGCTTTGTGAGATACCGCTAACCACGGCACTCTGCATATAAAAGTCCTTAGTTTATCTGTCCGACGCCATGGTCGAGGACACTTACAATTAAAAGGTTTAAACACCACCCCTGAGTTCGTTGAACCTCTTATAACGGTCAGTGGCAGATCGAGTGAAATCAGTTCTTGATCTTACTATCTCTTCGCGTTAGCCCGATACCTTGTCGCTGTGTCATGACACTAGAGACGTTGTATTAAAGACCCAAGTCAAGAGTACCGAAACAGAACTTCACCACCGATTAGTATAACATAAGAACATAAGAACATAAGAAAATGGGAGTCTGCAGAAAGCCGATTGGCCTAAGCAAGGCAGATCCCTGTCCCACACAACCCCAATTACAAAGCCCAATTATAGGCTCAACACTCTAATACCCTGAGGATCATCTTACCAAAACGGTTAGAGATTAACGCAGGATTACGGGGGTCTGCAGAGCGCTGATTGGCCCAACCCTGCTGATCCTCCTTCACACCCAACCCTTCTCGTCCATATGCTTATCCAATTTTATCTTAAAGCTCCCTATCGTTTTTAATCCCACTATAGCACTTGGTAGTCCATTCCACCCATCTACAACTCTGTTACCAAACCAATATTTGCCTATATCTTTTCTGAAACGAAATTTATCTAATTTGAAACCATTGGTACGAGTTCTTTCGCTATCACTGAGCTTTAGTACATTTGTCATGTCCCCTTTGTTAATCCCACTAACCCACTTGAACACCTCTATCATATCCCCTCTAATTCTGCGTCTCTCTAACGAATGTAAGCCTAATTTCTTCAACCTTTCTTTATACGGAAGATTTCTAATATTATGGATCATTTTTGTCATTCTACGTTGTACTCTCTCCAATGAATCTATGTCCATTCTGTAATAAGGACACCAAAATTGAACAGCATAATCCATATGGGGTCTCACTAATGACAAGTAAAGTTTTAAGATAACATCAGCAGTTCTGTTACTCACACTCCTTGAGATGAACCCGAGAATCCTGTTTGCCTTGTTTCGAACGCTTATACACTGTTGTCTAGGCTTCAAATCATTGCTAACAAACACACCTAGATCTTTCTCACAATTCGAGTTTTCTAATTCCACATTAGCTAGTTTATATTTAACATTTGTATGCATCTTCCCTATCTTTAATACCTTGCATTTGTCAATGTTAAACTTCATCTGCCAATTTACTGACCATTCGTGTAAGGTATCTAGATCCCTTTGGAGGCACTCTATATCTCTATCTGAATCAATTGTTCTCCCCATCTTGGTATCGTCTGCAAATTTACTTATCCTACTAGTTATACCTAAATCAAGGTCATTTATGTATATAACAAACAACAGAGGACCTAATACAGATCCCTGGGGGACACCACTTTTGACTGCTCCCCATTCTGACTTCGTACCATTTATGCTGACTCTCTGCTTCCTACCAATTAGCCATGACCTAATCCATCCCAACAACGCCCCACCTATTCCATGCGCCTCAACCTTTCTCATCAATCTCTCGTGGGGGACTCTGTCGAAAGCTTTACTGAAATCTAAATATATTATATCATATGACTTGTCATTATCTACTGCTTCATATACCTCTGAGAAAAAACTAAGCAAATTAGTAAGGCAAGAACGTCCCTGAGTGAATCCATGCTGAGAAGAATTTATTAAATTAAATGTATCTAAGTGGTTTCTAATTTTACTAGCAATAATTGACTCTAGTAGCTTTCCTATGATTGATGTAAGACTAATGGGACGGTAATTGGATGCTATTGATTTGTCACCTTTTTTGAAGATCGGAACTACGTTTGCAAGCTTCCAAGCTTCTGGAACTATACCTGTCTCCAATGACTTGTTAAATAAAAATGTTAATGGGTAACTTAACTCATCCCTACATTCTTTTAATACTCTAGCATATACCTCATCAGGACCAGGCGATTTATACAGTCAGGATAGACGAGTAATAACAGCCCCAGGACATGTCTACTCGCATTAGTCTGATGAAAGTGTCCAATGTCATGACATCAAGGAACCAAAACCAGCTAATCCATCTGTATCGCAAACTACCCATCCACACGGCAGGACCACCTAAACGGCTCAATGGAGAACTAGAAGACCAGACTTCACTTATCTTCTCTCTACCTAAACTACGTTCGTCACTTCAATCTTCAAGTGTTAGATTAGGAGTAAAAGTTGAAAATTCACTCTCACTTATACACCAGTGCGACAAGGTGAAATAGCTAGCAAGGCAGAGTCCCCAATTTAGACTGTTTATTTATCACCAGTGCGCCCAGGTGAACTCCCTTATAGCAATAGAGTCCACAATTTAGACTCTCTTTATTTCACACCAGTGCGACGGGTGACCATTATAAAAATAGAGTCCACAATTTAGACTGTTTTTTTGTCACCAGTGTGACCAAGTGAAACCTTACGAAAGCAGAGTCCGCCATTTACACTTTGATTATTCTTATAGTTGTGAGGTTTATATATTACCCGTGCTTGGTCCTATAATATGAGTGATAATTTGAGAGTTAATAATTCAACTTAGTTATATGCATCTTTATCAAGATAAGATGCAACATTGAGAGAGAATAACGTAGAAGATATCGTACATCCGTGAATGAAAGTGTAGGAAGCATATTGAAAGAGAGATATAACGAAGTACATTCCTAGTTCCCTTGCGAATCCTCGGCCGTGCTAGGCATATATATATATGTTAATCAGTGTTCACGCATAATTAATAGTATTGTTATACTTAGTGATTTATTTGAAAGATGCTAGAGTCAATTATTGCTAGGAAAATTGGAAAACACTTAGAAACATTTAACTTAATAAATTCTCCTCAGCATGGATTCACTCAGCGACGTTCTTGCCTTACTAATTTGCTTAGCTTTTTCTCAGAGGTATATGAAGCAGTAGACTATGACAAGTCATATGATATAATATATTAGATTTTAGTAAAGCTTTCGACAGAGTCCCTCATGAGAGATTGATGAGAAAGGTTGAAGCACATGGAATAGGTGGGTCGTTGTTGGGATAGATTAGGTCATGGCTAATTGGTAGGAAGCAGAGAGTCAGCATAAATGGCACTAAGTCAGAATGGGGAGCAGTGGTGTCCCCCAGGGATCTGTATTGGGTCCTCTTTTGTTTGTTATATACATAAATTACCTTTTTATAGGTATAACTAGTAGGATAAGTAAATTCGCAGACGATACCAAAATGGGGAGAACAATAGATTTAGATAGCGACATAGAGTGCCTCCAAAGGGACCTAGATACTTTACATGAATGGTCAGTAAATTGGCAGATGAATTTTAACATTGACAAATACAAGGTATTAAAGATAGGGAAGATGAATACAATTGCAAAATATAAACTAGCTAATATGGAATTAGAAAACTCAGACTGTGAGAAAAATCTAGGTGTGTTTGTTAGCAATTATTTGAAACCTAGAAAACAGTGTATAAGCGTTCGTAACAAGGCAAACAAGATTCTCGGGTTCATCTCTAGGAGTGCGAGTAACAAAACTTCTGATGTTATCTTAACTCCTTCAGACATATTATGTTCCAGTAAGTCCACGGAGGCGAGAGCTCGGAATCATTGCCACTGCACCACACAACTGTCAAAACCACACTGCTGACCGTTAGAATTGTTGGAGAAACCTGGGGTTGCTACCAACCGACAGATTTTCATCTAACTTACCGGACTTACTGAGCTCCACATGACGCTAGGGCGTCATATAACTTATTCTAGAATTATGAAGATAAGTCCATACGACGCGGTAGCGTCATATGATTTTTTGGTTCACCCTGTCATATGAGTCTGAAAGAGTTAAAACTTTACTTGTCATTAGTGAGACCCCATATGGATTATGCTGTTCAATTTTGGTGTCCTTATTACAGAATGCACATAGATTCCTTGGAGAGAGTACAATGTAGAATGACAAAAATTATCCTTATTATAAATTTTCCATATGAAGAAAGGTTGAAGAAATTAGGGTACGATTTTACCTACAGGACACCCATTTGACAAGTACCACCAAGGATTTAATACATATTTGTATTCGGTTTCCACACATCCAACACCAAGCTACACTTCTTCTGGTCCAGTAATAGTATTGAAAACGATATAATAACTTTTTAAATGTGGTTTTCGACGAGAATAAAACAACGCGTTTGTGCCGAAAATCGGGAGTCCGTCGTCGCTTCCGATCGTTGGTTTGTTTACACAGGACGCTCGAGGTTACGTCCCCTCTAACTTGACCGTTCTGTTGCTGAGTAATATTTAATGTGCCATATTTTCCTGTATGTTTTCTTTTTTTATTTATGTGCTTCTTGTAACCATTATAAGGTGCGGAAATATACATGAATAATCCATGTTCCCCAACAATAATACGGGACCCTTTGGGAATAGGGGTTTTGGGTGGAGGAAACAAATTAGGGGTAAATTCAGTCCTAAATCCTATAAAAACCTCTACCTAAACTTCTAGTATTTATACTTGGGGGTTGGTTTGGGAAACACGACGTTATAGGCCATGGGATTTGGGAAGTCAATTTAATGTAGTGAAGGAAGAGTTGGGTGGAGTGAATGTGGCAATCGGAGGTGTAGTTGAGGCGATAAATGCTGAGCAAGCAGACCCCGCGGTCAGTTGGACTGAGGTCGTCAAGAAACGAAAGAAACCAACTAAGAAGAACTTACTTCTTGTGAAGGCTACTGAGGAAAAGGAAAAGGCAACAGATAAGAAGAATGAAGTTTCTCGAGCATTGACGGGTGTTCAGATAATTGATGCAAGATTCATGACTGGAGGGGACATTGTTATGAACTTTGAGAACGAGACCATGAGAGATGAAGCAGCCATGAAACTTGAGAATGTAGAAAAGGTAACCACAAGGAGTGTGAGAAAACTGAAACCCAAGATCATGATTTGTAACATTCGTATGGAGAATACTCGGGAAAAGATAATTGAGATCTTGATAGAAAAGAATGAGTATCTTAGAAACATCCCAGAAGTTGAGACTAAGATTGAGAAGATTTTGTGCAAGCCTGCTGCTGGTGGCACGATGCATTACATTTTGAAGTGTGATCCAACTGTTCGAGAAGTGATTTATAAGAATCGAGACAAAGTTAAGCTAGATTGGGGAGTTTACACTGTAAGGGACAGGTATCGTGCGTTAATTTGCTATTATTGCCAAAGATACGGACATTTGCAAGAACATTGTACTGCCAAGATAAATGGTGATGAACCATATTGCCATAAATGTGCGGGAAATCATCAAATCAAAGGATTTTCTGGTGGCTGAAAGGAAGTGCATTAACTGTGTGAGATACAAGAAGCCTGTGGTGAATCACTCAGCGAATGAAAAATGCTGTCCGGTCCTGGAGAGTGAACTAGAGATGATTAGAAACAGTACTGACCATGGCTATTAACAAGGGAGACTTGAAAATTAAATGTGGCCTGTTGAATATTCAATCAGTAGGAAATAAAACTTTGGGCATTCGTGACCTGATAAAAGATGATGGTTTTGATATTTTGGCGCTAACCGAAACATGGCTTAATGATTGTGATAATGCTAAAATTCAAGAAATGACTCCAATAACACATACATTTCTGCATATTCCAAGAAAAGACAGGCGAGGAGGTGGAGTAGGAATTTTTCTTTCAAACTCATTTAAGAAACTCAAGGTGTATGCAACAGAGAGGATGGTGAGTTTTGAATATATGCAGGCTGGTTGTGAAATAAAAGGGAAGAAATTTACTTTTATTGTAGTGTATAGACCACCAAATTTGAGTACCAACTTATTCATTGGAGAATTTAGAATGTATTTGGAAAAGTTAGACATGGTGAGTGCAAATATTTTTATCTGTGGTGATTTTAACTTTTGGATTGAAGATTTAAGTGCTCGCAATACTATGGAATTTATGGAAATGATTGACTCATTCAATTTAGTCAACAAAGTGGATGTGGTGACATCAATTGGAGGGCATATATTGGATTTAGTTTTTTGTGATATTGACTATAACCTCGTCCAAAAAGTGTGTGTGGAAGACATATGTCGTACTTCTCCGGTGCATAAGCTGGTAACTTTTGTGATTCCATTTATGAAATATTCAAGACAAACTAAAAATATTAAGTTTAGATCAAGAGAAACATACAAGTAAACAAAGTTGTCCATACTTAGTATACTCTATCTAGTATGAACAGTCTCGATGTTACGTAATCTGGGTTGATGTAGCGTTGCGTATCTTTCCGTCGTCGTAAGTTGAACGCTTCCGTAGTCTTAAGTTGAACGCTTCCGTAACCTTAGGTCGAACGTTCCATAATTTTGGTAAGAATATATTATTCTGTAGTTGAATATGGGAAAGTATTGTAGGATTATAATTCCCATATCTATCTATCTATCTATATGCTCAGGCCCAATCCCCATTTTGGGGGTAGCCGACTCAAGACAGAGCAAGAACAGGGAAAACACAAAAACAACATAAAACAAAAAATAAACACAGATAAAAAACACAAACTCTCACACATCCAGGTCACCCAGGAGAAGACCCAAAGACCAGGGTTACCAAGGTCGCTCTAGCACTCCCCCGGCCCCTGACCACCAGGAGAGGTTCCGATCTCGGCAGGCAGACATGCAGCGGAGCCAAAGCCACAAGCCCTCCCACCACACTTCCAGGCACACCCTTCATATTAATCGTCTCCCCGGGCCAGGCGCCTGATGGACTATTATCTAGTCCAACTTGCGCCCGACCCCTTACTCCAAATGACCACGTGTTCACTCAACTATTCACAAGCATTCTCCATTCACTCCTGTCCACCACCACTTCCCCTGCCTGATCTATAGTCATTCCTCTAACATCCAAAGCCTTTCTTACACAGTCTCTCCATCTCAATGGGGGTCTTCCTGCCCTTCTATCTCCCCTTGTACCTGACTCACATATTCTCTTTGTAAGCCTTTCATCTCCCCTTCGTTCAACATGACCATACCAGCTCGGCACCCTTCTGTCCACTCTGGCTGACAAATGTTCCTTCTGCCCCACTCTCCTACGTATCTCTTTATTCCTCAATCTGTCTCTACGAGTAACTTCACACATACTCCTCAACCAGCTCATCTCCATCACATCCAGCCCTCTTTTCTCCTTTTTCTTCAGAGCCCATGTATCAGCCCCATACATCACTGTTGGCCCATATATTTGTGTATTACTTATTAAGATTGTTCATATGTATCTCATTGTACTAGGATGGGATACATTTTCCATATGCTATGCGCGTGCGCGGTTGGTCACGAGGGACACAAAGACGACGCGCTCGCCCTCACTCTCAAAACAGCCTCCGTCCCAGCACATACGCTAAGCCTTCTTCATTGTTTTACATATTAGGTGTTTTCACTTCACTTTCATCTCATATTCATATAGTCACTACTAATCATCTTTTGTTAGTTATCATGAAATATAACGTACATATCTAGCCTATTCTAGCCTCTTTCCATACGCTTCTTTATCCTACTAACCCACTCAAGTCAACTAGCCAATCTTCCGCCATCTTTCAATCACCAACTGAGTTCATCATAAAAGGTAACTAAAATATTCTATATGTGTTAATCTTCTTTTAAATAAAATATATACAGTCCACTTCATCTAAATTAACCATATAAGTGGTTCTTCGACCTTTCGCTAGTTTCCCCCCCCCCCCAACCCCCTTTTGTGTGTTTCGGCGGATAGTGGTAGCCTAGCCTTAGTGTTTGTTTTTGTTGTGCCGTACTTCGTCCGTACCTCATGGCCCAGGGCTTTTGGCCTCATGGTGCCGCGGGTGGTGGGGTAGGGGAGGATTTTCCTGCAGTTGTTGATAGGCCTGCGTACCCGGGCCCTATTAGGAAAGTGGCTATTTTGGGCCACTCCTATCTATCTATCTATATGCTCAGGCCCAATCCCCATTTTGGGGGTATCCGACTCAAGACAGAGCAAGAACAGGGAAAACACAAAAACAACATAAAACAACAAATAAACACAGATAAAAAACACAAACTCACACACATCCAGGTCACCCAGGAAAAGACCCAGAGACCAGGGTCACCAAGGTCGCTCCAGCACTCCCCCGGCCCCCGACCACCCGGAGAGGTTCCGATCTCGGCAGGCAGACATGCAGCGGAGCCAAAGCCACAAGCCCTCCCACCACACTTCCAGGCGCACCCTTCATATTAATCGTCTCCCTGGGCCAGGCGCCTGATGGACTATTATCTAGTCCAACTTGCGCCCGACCCCTTACTCCAAATGACCACGTGTTCACTCACTATTCACAAGCATTCTCCATTCACTCCTGTCCACCACCACTTCCCCTGCCTGATCTATAGTCATTCCTCTATCATCCAAAGCCTTTCTTACACAGTCTCTCCATCTCAATGGGGGTCTCCTACGTCAGGGATTTGTACGTAGACCGCTCCGTGCACAGGCCTTTCTTTTTCGTTACTCCTCTGGCCGCCCCAGGTGCCCGCATCAGCACCTTGAGGTCCACAGAAGCCTGGGGTCAGTTCTTGGAGCTGAAGCCCGACTTTACATTCTTATGCCCCTTTCTCACATGTGCGATTTCTTACGATTTTCACCGGCGACACCCATATTCGTGACATGTCGGACAACAAACGTATACCCTCGCATAATAATCGTATGCTTTGGCCGGCCTCACGTGGACCCTCGCGGGTCGTTGCAAATGTTCGGTTTGTTTAAAATTTGGGACGAGGACTCACGAGGGTTCATTGCCCTCGCAAGCATCGTCGAACATTGCAGAATGATCCGAGAGGCCCTCGGGGATCATCGACGACATCGGCGAGACATCGCGGAGGGTTTCTCACAAAAAAAAACTTTGCAACGCTGCATGGCAGCTCGCCGATGCTCTCAGATGGTCTGAGAACATCGACGATGCACAAGAGTCATCGGCGGTTTCCTCGTCGATTAGTCGTCGACGTGCGCACAAGTATTCGCCGAGAGTATACCCGCCAGGGGTATGCTCTGCACGAGGCATGCGAAGGGCCTTGCGACGTCGCGGAATGCTCAAGACACACCTGCCGAGGCCAAAGAGCACCTTCGGCGAGGTGGGTAAAAAAAAATGATTAGGCCTATAGTGAACCTGTCAACCCTTTTTTCTATGCACCTCTCGTGGGGGGTTCACCTGTTTTTTCTTCTCTTTCTCTCCTTTTCTCTCTTTCTCTGGGTTGTATCCATTCAGCCAACTGGTTTAAGACGTTTATCCCCATCCAAGTATCCATATCTTCCTGGCAAGGGATAGCGAACCAGCATTATATCCCCCTGAGTGTCAGGTCCGTATATATATACGGACTAGGGTTTTGTCACGCCCAGTGCCAGGTCCGTATATATACGGACTCGCCGAAAAAAAAATCGTAGCAGCGAAACGACTGCACCTATGGCTTTCATATTTCTACCACATGTACCTTACCCTTCTGGCTTCTTGCCACCACCCACACGACTCTCGCTCCCCGCACCCACTCGCTGACTATCGGTCGCCTCACAAGGAAAAAAAAGGAAAATCTGTGGCGGCAAAACGACTTCACCAATCGGTTCCATATTTGTGTGACAAGTCCCTTACCCTTCTGACTTCCCCCCACCACACCCCCAACCGCCTCCCACCACCCACTTCCAGCGTATCCGTACGAAGAAAAGGAAAAAAAGGAAAATCCGTGGTGGCGAAACTACCTCACCAATCGGTTTCATATTTGTAACACTAGTCAATTACGCTTCTACCTTCCCCCCACCATCTAATGTAGAAAACTAAAAAAGGCGAGGTGGGCTCAATTTTTAAGCCTTAACGCAAACATTGAGCCCACCTCGCTGTTTTTTGTTTTATCTTCCTCTCCCTCTCTCCTCGTTTTTTTTTTTTTTTCTATTTCTCTCCCTCTCTCTTTGCCTTGTATCCGTTCGGCCCCGTTCAGCCTACTGTTTTAAGACATTTACCCCCATCCAGGTTTCAATATTTTCCTGGTGAGCGGTAGCGAGCCAACATATATATTTTTTTGTTTTGAGAGCAAGCTAAATTTGTACATTATTTGATAGAATAATATCTCCGGCGAAGCCGGACATTGCCAATCTCCGAATTGGGGAGATGGGTCGTTTTTCTGGTCCTCTTTCTTCCTCATGGTTAACCCCATTAGTTTTCATATTTTATGATGTTCGGCCCATTAGTTTGGCGATTTTAAGATAAATTTGTACATTTTCGACGAGTTGGGTTGGGTAGGCTATGAGGGGGGATCTGCTTGGTGTGGGCCAATCGGCGCTCTGCAGTCCCCGTCATCTTGTGTCGATCTCTGACAGTTTTGGTGAGGTCAGTCCTCAAGGCATTAGTGATTTGGGTCTATAATTAGGCCTTGTAATTGGGGTTGGGTGTGACAGGGATCTGCCTTGTGTGGGCCGATTGTCTTTCTGCAGACTCCCGTTTTCTGATGTTCTTATGTTTTTGCCATGAAATATATGCAAAAAGTTTTCGAATAATCTCGCCGAGGTATTCGCCGAACCATCGCTTAATTCGCCGAAGACATCGCAGAACATACGCCGAGGATTCGTTCATCCTTCGCATTATTTCGCAATATTTTATTCAAATGTGACAGTTCTCGCCAAGGTCATCGGCGAACCATCGCTCAATTTGCCGATGACGCATAATGTCGCCGATTACGTCTTACCCATCGGCGACGTCGGGTGTAAACTTGTCAACGGTTTTTAACGGTCAAAATCGTAGACGTCGCACACATTCCTTACGAATTGACAAGACTACGTCCTCGGCGACGAAAATCGTATGAAGTCGCACATGTGGGAAAGGGGCATTAGTGATAGGAGGGAACGAGATAAGAAGCGGGGTCAGTCCGAGAGAGATAGCGGAGGGGATCAAGGTCCTAGCCGAGGATGCGGTTCGGCGCTCAGGGGGAGAAGTCCGGGTACTTGGTGTAGAGAAGCGGCAGGCTCCACGAGGGGTCTCTACTGAAGAGTTTAACCGCATTAAAAACGCGGTTAACCGCTGGCTAAAGCGTCATATCCCTATCAGTCAATGAATACCTCCGAGGCCGACTTCGGTCCTGACGGAATACACCTCACGCACGAAGCATCAAAGCGTCTCTTTTCGGAGATCCTAGCCACCTGTCGCCGGTGCTTTGGGCAGGACGAGAATGTGCTTATCGACAGGGCATACGACGAGATGTTTGCCCACCATGATATTAGAGTAGACCAACAAAATCAGTATAGTCTAGAATAATAAACTTCTTCAAAGTCGGTACAGTATTTACTAACTAAATTTTGATTACTAATCCTTTAGGCCCAAATTATATCACAATTGATTGGCACTAAGATTAAAATCATCCACACTGTACTGTATAATAATTTCAAAAGTTAAGGTTATTCAATCTAGATCAAAATTATACTGTCAAATAACTTCTTTGTTCATTCACATATCTTTCTAAATTCTACTCTCGTCGTGTGCCCTGAAGGCGAGGTATGATGATAGTTGATAGGCTGAGAGTGGGTTAAACCAACTCAAAACTTTTTTCCTTGTGACTTCTTGATATGAACTTTTCTTGTGTACAATTTCTACAATTATTAAATTTAATAATATATAATTATCGGTACCCATTGAGTTTAGCCTGATTAAATTACCCTATTGGCTCTCTCTCTCTCATAGAATTCTTGAATTTATTATAACTTAAAATCGGTACCTCTTTTTTTGACATCTAGAGACTTTTGGCCTATACTGTATTGTACTAAATTTCCCTCCCGGCTTTTCTTAAATTATGTTGAAATGGTTCTGTAATTTCTAAATCTAAATCAAAACTATTATGTAATGAGTTAAATTAAAAGGCTCCAGACTGCTAGTCGACATTTGGGCAAAATTCTTATTCTGCATTTCGTGAGGGTGTTTTATTTTCAGCTCGCGATTTAATTTGATTTCACGGAGTACTGTATTGTTGTCTGCAACTTATTCAGACTAGCATTATTAGGTGATTTAATATAACTAAATTTCCTTCCCATATCATAATGGCTACAAGTTTACAACGGCGGCGGGCTGGGCTTAAGGGCTCATTGACGGTCTTGACCTCTGAAATCGAGGACTTCCTTGAATCGGCGTCTGGGGTGGAGGTGGAGGCCAGGTTGCTCAGTATTCAAAAGCAACTTGACAAGTATGAGGTCACTCAGGAGGACCTGGCCGACATTTACGAGACGGACGCCGAATATATCAATGAGTTAAGAGAGAATACCCTGTATTTGGAGGGCATACAAGTAATCGTTGCCACACTAAAGGGGGTCTTGGTTCCAGGGGTCAAGAGGGAGTCGACTCGACCTGAGCCAAAGAAGTCCACAGTTAAATTACCACATATTACTCTTCCAAAATTTGAGGGTGATGCCACATTGTGGTTGGAGTTTTTGGAGATGTTCAAGTGTACCATTCATGACAATCCCGACCTCACAGATATACAACGCTTCACCTATCTGAAGGGTCAGTTTCTGGGTGATGCGCATAAGCTAGTTGAAGGTTTCATTGTCGAAAGTGCAAGTTATGCCCCAGCAATAGAACTCCTGCAAGAGACATATGGGCATCCAGATCGAATCAAGGCAGCTTATGTTAACCAATTCAATCAACTAGCGTCACCCAAATACCAAACAGCTGACCTGAAGAACTTCTATGCCAATACAGAGAGGGTGATGAGGTCAATCATTAGCCATGGAATTTGTTTGGAGGAATTTTGTGTGGTGACTCTTGTCAATAAATTACCATCACCACTAAAAGAAACCATAAAACAGGAAATGGGAGACTTGAGCCTGGATTATAAGACATTTACCCATTGCTTCCAGGCTGAAGTGTACAATTTGGTAGGTCAAGACAAAGTAGGGGGTACACCCATGGCTACGGCAACATTTACCGCCCAAAGTGAATACAGGAAATTTAACTGTGTCCTGTGTAGTGGCACCAATTATTTGTGGTACAAGTGTATGAAGTATAAGACAGGGCCTCTTAAAGTTAAAAGAGCCTGTCAACTACGTCTCTGCACTGGGTGCTTGTCAAAAGAGCATGGCCATTCGGGTTGTACTAATCCTAACATAAGAAGCTGCAAATTTTGTAAGGGCAAACACTTTCATTCTCTGGGTACACAAAAACAAGGGAAGGAAAGTAAACCAGCAGAGGATAACACCAAGAGAGAGCATACTGCTACTACTTCGACTACAATGTCCGTTGCCACAGGTAAAAATACAGTAATCTTGCCCACCGTACAGCTGCCGGCAGGGGCGTATTTAGGGTAGATAGCACCTAGGGCAAGGACTGGAATTGCGCCCCCCGGTGGCGTGGGGCGAGCGCAGCGAGCGGTGGCGAGCGCAGCGAGCCTCTCCAGCTCATATTGAAATATGAGCAATTCTAGGAGCATTTTAAAGCCATATTCAAAGCTATATTTAGGTAATTGAAACACTAAATAATGAATGATATACCAGTAGGCTATATATATATATATATATATATATATATATATAATTATATATATATATATATATATATATATATATATTGTTACGGCTGGATCGGCAATACATATTCGGGATTCTTGATCGTAGGACAGAAATGGCTTAAGTGACAACGACACGCTCGATTCCAGTCCCAAATACTATATGCTCCAGACGACAAAAGCACCAACGCCCTACAGAGTTATCGTCTACGGTAACGAGGTACCTTAACTCGGCGAAAGTGTACAACAGGGGTAGGCTATGAGGCTAAACTCCCTCAGACATTTATAGGTTACGTTATTACTAAAGAAATGCAATACTCAAGAAACTACGTTAATATTAAGCCTCTAATAATGTAGAATAGACGCAGGCTAAAGGTATGACAGTGAAATGCTAAATGACAAATGTACACGCCTACTTGAAAGCGCGTGCACTACACTAACTGTCCCCTACTAACATGCACTAGCATGTAGCATACAAGATGTTCATGATCCAGTAGATACCTAATAATACACATGGGAGGAACATAAACAGTAGTCACTTATTATAATAATGAATCTATACTTGGAATAACTAAAAGGTTGCAGGCAACAGTACTGCGCCGGTAGCCTACTACCGCATAGGCTACTTCGCTTCTCTCACTCTGTCTCCCCTCCGAGTCTGTATGCGCCCTACGCAACAGAACTCCGGACACAGCAGCAAAACGACAGTGCAGTTAATTGATACATGAAAGTATTAATAGTGTTGTCTTGTGTGTGAGTAATGTGTATTGTAGAGTGTTATAGATATATACTTAAAGAGAGCTGCAATGCATAGTAAAATAAAGATATATCCCACTCATCATCCCCATGTGTTCTAGCTAGCAGGCCAAGTCACAGGAACAACGAGTCCCAGCACCGAAAGCGAGAACCCAGGAGAAGACTGTAGAGAACACAAGGACAGATATATTACGTTACTCTACTATACCGGCACTACGAGCGAGCTGTAGTCTCGGGTGCTACACTCGCTCCTGGCTCGGTATGCAAATCAAGGCTAAGTCCTCGTCCCTCTACAGACAACTCCTGGGCATGGTCGGGCTCTTACACATGGCACCAGTCTAGTCACAAATGGGATGATGAGCAGGGCATATAACTCGTGAACATGTAGAACGTTCACCAACTATCCTCATCAAGAAGATCGCTGTTCACATTAACCCCTTAAATCTAATACATGTAAATATATGCTTGTCCTAAGAGTAATACGAGAGGTGAGTGCTGAAACTCCTTTAGGACCTCAAGGGAAGGTTATGCATTTAAATAGAGAGAAGAATGAAATGAGAGTAATGTCGTCAGAGAGAAAGAGTGCAACCGTGAGAAGTGG
This sequence comes from Paralithodes platypus, assembly GCA_032716605.1. Classification (NCBI taxonomy): domain Eukaryota; kingdom Metazoa; phylum Arthropoda; class Malacostraca; order Decapoda; family Lithodidae; genus Paralithodes; species Paralithodes platypus. Next base: position 53,365,879 of record CM064521.1, read on the forward strand.
GGAGAGAGAGCAAGGGATGTTAGAATCTCAAAGGTTCTAGGCAACCTGATCATAGAACACGCAGCCAACCTCCAGGCAGTGTGCTGTACGACAACATGGGCCCAGCCCAGGCAGGCAACAATGGACTACCAACCCTATCGCGCCTAGCTATAAGCGCAAGGCTGCCAACCAGTCCATACGTCTGGCAACCACCCGGCCGGCAGTGCGGCACGTTGCTACCCTCTTGCTCTGAAGCCTAACTCACTCTCTCTCTCTCTGAACTCCCATTGTCCTATCTATCAACTTCTCTATTGATACTACATATTAAATGGAAGGTCTCGACATGGCTTAAAACAAAACCCACCACTGGTTAGCACATGACGAGACCTTTGCAGAGATACAAAGAACATAGTTATAAGTTGTCACACTCAATATACATAGCGGCTGACGGTAGCCAGATCACGGGCGGTACAGTGGAGTACCAAGGAGTACAATCAGGTTGCGTTGCCAAGCACTGAGTGCGTCACAGCCCCCCCAAGATTTTAGATAATCGACCTTAGAAGCATTATCAAAATCTGCCAGGCAACCACCCGACCTGCTACCCTTAGCTGCCACTAATTGCAAAAGGTGCACAACAACTGAAGTGTGAATTATACATAAAACACAATATCGCATTCATTATGCTACAACAATAAAGACTTACAAAACTAAAAAAAAAGAAAGAGTTTTCTCGTTTATTTTATTGTTTTATAATCTTTTTGGACGGCGTTATGATAGCCTAATTTTACTCCTGCTCAACCCACACACCGTGCACGACTATCTTGGATCATCAACCCTTGATAGACAATCTGCTATCACGTTCTCACTCCCGGCAATATGCTGAATGTTGAGATTATACTCTTGGAGCATTAGGGACCACCTGGTCAACCGCATATTCCGATTGTGAAACTGATTTAGGAATTTCAAGGGATGATGGTCCGTATAAATCGTCACTACCGGGCCGTAGGCTGGAACATAAACTTCGAAATGTTTGAGCGACAAAACGATAGCCAGAAGCTCCTTCTCTATAGTCGAGTAATTCCTTTGTGCCGAATTAAACTTGCGAGAAAAGAAGCTCACTGGGTGTTCCAAGCCCTCGGAATCAGTCTGCAGTAACACTGCCCCGGCACCCACACCGCTGGCATCAGTCGCCAGCTGAAAACTCCTGGAGAAGTCTGGGGCCCTCAAAATCGGATGTGTACACAGCAGGTGCTTGACTAGGTCGAAAGCCCTCTGACACTCCGCAGCCCAACAGAACTTCACTGACTTCGACAGTAGATCAGTTAACGGTGCTAAGACAGTAGAGTATCCCCGGATGAAGCGCCTATAATAGCCTATCATACCTAGGAACCGCATGACCTGGCGCTTAGTGGTGGGCCTGGGAAACATATTGATAGCCTGTATCTTGCTCAGGGGGGGGCACACCCGGCCTAACCCGACCACAAAGCCAAGATACTGCACAGTAGCCTTTACAAACTCGCACTTCCTCAGGTTCACCACCAGCCCAGCATCGTGCAACTTCCTAAACAGGGTCTCTAAGTGCCTTAGGTGATTTTCAAAATCGTCATCATATACTATCACGTCATCAAGGTAGACCGTGCAGTTAGGGATTTCGTCACAAATATCGTTCATCAGGTTCTGAAACGTGGCAGGTGCGTTCTTAAGCCCATAAGGCATTACGTTACATTGGTAGGTCTTGCCATCTACCACAAAACCACAAACTTGCTTAGCTCGGTCCGACAGGGATACTTGCCAGTAGCCTTTTACAAGATCAATTTTAGTAAGGTACTTTGCATTCCCTATCTTGTCCACGCTGTCGTCAACTCGAGGCAAAGGGTAAGGGTTGGTAGTGGTCAAGCCATTTAGCCTACGAAAATCTATGCAGAACCGCACCTTGCCGTCAGGTTTTGGCTGCAACGTGACGGGTGATGTCCACTTCACATAACCTTCAGTGATCATCCCTCTCTCAACCATGTACTTTAACTCCTCCCGTAAAGCTGGCAACTTTACCGGGGGCACACGGTAGGGCACTGACTTGAAGGGCCCATTATCACCGACGTCCACGTCGTGCGTTACCTGAGTAGTGAGACCTGGGTGTTCGGCGAAAACAGAGGGGTATGACCTGAACAGGCCTAGGACAGCAGCACCCTGGTGCTCAGGCAGGTGACTTACAGCTTGCCTAGCCTCTTGTTCAGTATTCCCCGCCCACTGTTCCGCGGAAATGACACAGTCCCAGCTATCCTCCTCAGCAGCATGACTGTCCCCACCTCCTTCTCCACCCTGGCCGCTGCAGGCCAGCACAGGGACAGTGAGAGGCTCTGAGGGGCATCTCACATACTCTTTCATGAGGTTAACATGACATAACTGATGTTTTTTCCTACGGTCAGGTGTTGCAACGAGATAATCAAGGTCGGACAGTTTCTTAGCCACCACATACGGCCCAATGAACTTGGCAGAAAGGGGGTGTCCAGGCAAAGGTAAAAGCAACATTACCTCCTGACCCACCGAAAACTCCCGAAGCTTCACCTTGGCGTCATACTGGTGCTTCATGACCGCCTGTGCATTAACCAAGTTATTACCTGCCGCTGCCATGCAACCTATAAGTCTCTCCCGGCTCTCAAGGACATATTTAAGTACAGACCCCGGCTTCTCTTCGCCCTCCCAGATCTCTTTCACCATACTTAAAGGTCCTCTCACATTATGGCCAAAGACTAGTTGATTTGGACTGAACCCCAGGCTCTCTCCTGGGCCTTCACGTGCAGCGAACAGAACATACGGCAGACCCAAATCCCAATCAGTGTCATGTTCTGCACAGTAACAGCGTAGCATACTCTTCAGGGTTGAGTGCCACCGCTCCAAGACTCCCTGACTCTCGGGATGGTAGGCTGACGACACTACAGAACATATACCGTGCAACTGAAGGGTTTGCTTGAACAATTTGGATGTAAAATTGCTCCCCTGGTCTGACTGCACCTCACGTGGAAATCCATAACGGGAACAGAACAATAATAAGTTTTTAACAACTGCCTTTGCCGAGCCGTTTCTCATGGGGTATGCGTCCGGGTATCTTGTAGCCACATCCATGATTGTCAACAGGAATTTATTGCCACTCCTAGTAGGCGGGAAAGGGCCAACCAAATCTACTACAACTTTGCTGAACGGAGGCCCGGTGACAGGTATGGGAAACAAAGGTGCCTTCGGGATTGTCTGGTTAGGCTTCCCCGTTGTCTGGCAGGTCGCACACCCAGCCACCCATGCACAGACATCAGCCTTGACCCCAGGCCACCAGAAAAACCTGCCCAATGCCGCCAATGTTTTTGTTACCCCCAAATGACCCGCCACCGGCACATCATGCGCCAGACACAATAAGGACTCTCTATACTTATTGGGAACAACCACCTGGTCTACTACCCTCGCACCGCCCTCCCACTTCGATTTGGGGTCTAAAAATCTGCGGTACAATATCCTGTTGAGCCTAAAGAAATCTCCCGGCTTCGCATCCCCATCTTCCTCCAACTCTATGGCACCATTGCTATAACGAGCTAGGCTAGCGTCTTGCAGCTGCTGCTCACTAATGTCCCCGGGCGTCAATGCATCAAGATGGTTTTGTAATAAGACATTACCCCGGCTAGTAGGCTCTACTGCTTTAGTGGCTCTCGCTACAGCTCTTGCCTCACGCGAAGTCTTACCCAACTCTGCCTTGTTACACACCATCTCTGGGCCAGAGTCAACTCCCGTGTTTATTATAGGTCCAAGTACCGAATCACCGAGAAGTGCAGCAGAATCAATGTCCCTTTTCCTGCCCTTAGCAACCTTCTCCTGATCCTTCCTCCACTGTCCCCGAGGTTGAGTGCTAGGCTGTGCAGGAGCCGCAGAGCGAGATCGGGTTACCACACAGGCCATCTCATCCTGTTGGCACCTCCCAACCCATTCCCGATTCTCACCATCCACGTCGGCCGCCCTCTCGGCAACGACTAAGGGTGGAGTCCCGGAAGTGGGCACCACAAAGTCGTTGCCGAGAAGAAGGTCGACGCCCTCAACTGGCAAACACTCAACGATCCCTACATCCAGCTCCCTGCACACCTCTCCCACTCTCAACTCCAACCTCACAAGTGGGTATGACCTCGTAGCATTTATACCCTGCACCACAACAACTCTGGCCGCATTTATCGGTTTCCCTGTGAAGTTCCTCAACAAAGTTTGCGAAGCCCCCGTATCCCTCAACAAGTCAACCCTCCGTAGTTCACTCCCCCAGCTCACAAACCTGTGTCCCCGATGGCTACAGAAAGTGTCCCGGACAGGTGTCGAGCCTTCCGTACGCTTCTTTACCGCGTGTGCCTCAGCTGCTGACAACCTACCCCGGGCAGTTGCTGCAGCCTTCAGAGACACACCGATACTGTGAACCAATGACACCGGCTTAGCGGGAGTGTTACTAGGGCACTCACGTGAATAATGGCCTAGCTTCTGACATTTGTAACATTTCACATCCCCAATGGGCTTCTTCCCTTGTGCGGGCGAAGAAGGGGCCTGACCTTTAGTAAACGGGAGAGGCTTGTGTTTGTAGGTGTTATTAGGTGCAATGCTTTTAGTGTGGTTATGTGTGTCATAGGATTTGTTATTATCGAAAACTCTGGTGGGTGGGGTATAGCGCCCCTTCTGCCCTGACTCAGCCCTCTGAGCGGCACCGCAACCACGAATCAATGATAATCTGAGGTCTGCCATCTTGGCAGCCTCCTCTACTGTCTTGGGACATTTTTCCTTAATGTTCAGCGTTAGATCGGTTCCAGTACATTTGTAAAACTGTTCCAGATAGAAAAGTTGCTTAATTTCCTCAGCCGACTCTGCGTGCTCGGACCGAAACCAGTTATTACATGCATCTGTTAAGTCCCGTGCGTGCTCCATAAAACTGACGTCGCTCTTCTTATTCACGCCACGGAACTTCAATCTATAAGTTTTGGGTTGCAGTTCGTAGGCCCGGAGCACAGCCTCCTTCACCAGTCCATACACGACACTCTCGTCCAGTGACAGTGCATCGTAGGCTTTCAACCCCTTACCCACTAGACGTGATGAAACTAATGCTGCCCATTTAACCTCCGGCCAGTCATACTCACGACACTTCTTTTCGAAACGAGCAAAAAACTCAGTCACTGCTGTCTCATCAAATGCGGGTACTAACTTAATTAAATGCGAAAGCGAGTCTGTAACCCGGTGCCCACCACCGAGATGACGCCCCGTGGTCTCTACTCTAGACTTCTCGACATCCATTTCAGCCTGGTACCTGGTTGCATCCTGATTGGCTTGGATTCTAGCAACCTCTATGCGTTCTATACTAGCCTGTTGTATCTGAGTCTCCTGCAGCTTAATCCGTTCTATACTAGCCTGTTGTATCTGAGTCTCCTGCAGCTTAATCCGTTCTATACTAGCCTGTTGACTCTCTCGCAACTTAAGCTTAGCTAGTTCTAGCTGAAATAACATCTCAGGAGACAGGCCTGGGGGGGAGAGCACAAAATGGGGGATCCACACCGAGACGTGTTTACGGGTAAGCCAGCTTGCCATTGAGAACCCTCCTGCTGCATCGTGCTAAGACTCGCTGGCTGAGGGCCCAGCTCAGGGGTAGAGTGGAATGGATGCTTGGAGGGAACCCCCCAAGACCCCACTCCACCCACCGCCCCATCGCCATCACCCAACAAACATGCCACCAAATTCTTCTTGGGCCAACTGTCAGGACAGTCCCGCCCCAAAACCGTGGCTAAACAGCGAAGACCGTAACAATCAATAGCCTGCAGGCGCTGTTCGGTCAAAGGTGTCTGCAAAAATGCCCGGGCATCCCTCTCTCCACTTATAACACTCCCCTCCCTAAATATCTGCTGTACTTGCTGGTCACTAGGCTGTACCGTGTTATCCTCCCCCGTAAATGATGAGTCATTAGACATAGTGCTGGTTATACAATTGCTGTTAAAAAAAAAAAAGTGTTTATTACTAATTGCAGTCTCGACTCACAAAATGTTAAAGATGCTTGAATGACTCTACTCTAGACACCTAACGAAACAATCTGCAAGTCCACCAATACAATAATGACACAATAAAAATTCCTCCAATATGCAAGAAAATTCTAGCCAGCTCTACTAGGTAGCATAGAATAGTTCTCCAAAAAACATGTGATAGGATACTACTGAATCTTGTGCAAGGTCGCCATTTTGTTACGGCTGGATCGGCAATACATATCCGGGATTCTTGATCGTAGGACAGAAATGGCTTAAGTGACAACGACACGCTCGATTCCAGTCCCAAATACTATATGCTCCAGACGACAAAAGCACCAACGCCCTACAGAGTTATCGTCTACGGTAACGAGGTACCTTAACTCGGCGAAAGTGTACAACAGGGGTAGGCTATGAGGCTAAACTCCCTCAGACATTTATAGGTTACGTTATTACTAAAGAAATGCAATACTCAAGAAACTACGTTAATATTAAGCCTCTAATAATGTAGAATAGACGCAGGCTAAAGGTATGACAGTGAAATGCTAAATGACAAATGTACACGCCTACTTGAAAGCGCGTGCACTACACTAACTGTCCCCTACTAACATGCACTAGCATGTAGCATACAAGATGTTCATGATCCAGTAGATACCTAATAATACACATGGGAGGAACATAAACAGTAGTCACTTATTATAATAATGAATCTATACTTGGAATAACTAAAAGGTTGCAGGCAACAGTACTGCGCCGGTAGCCTACTACCGCATAGGCTACTTCGCTTCTCTCACTCTGTCTCCCCTCCGAGTCTGTATGCGCCCTACGCAACAGAACTCCGGACACAGCAGCAAAACGACAGTGCAGTTAATTGATACATGAAAGTATTAATAGTGTTGTCTTGTGTGTGAGTAATGTGTATTGTAGAGTGTTATAGATATATACTTAAAGAGAGCTGCAATGCATAGTAAAATAAAGATATATCCCACTCATCATCCCCATGTGTTCTAGCTAGCAGGCCAAGTCACAGGAACAACGAGTCCCAGCACCGAAAGCGAGAACCCAGGAGAAGACTGTAGAGAACACAAGGACAGATATATTACGTTACTCTACTATACCGGCACTACGAGCGAGCTGTAGTCTCGGGTGCTACACTCGCTCCTGGCTCGGTATGCAAATCAAGGCTAAGTCCTCGTCCCTCTACAGACAACTCCTGGGCATGGTTGGGCTCTTACACATGGCACCAGTCTAGTCACAAATGGGATGATGAGCAGGGCATATAACTCGTGAACATGTAGAACGTTCACCAACTATCCTCATCAAGAAGATCGCTGTTCACATTAACCCCTTAAATCTAATACATGTAAATATATGCTTGTCCTAAGAGTAATACGAGAGGTGAGTGCTGAAACTCCTTTAGGACCTCAAGGGAAGGTTATGCATTTAAATAGAGAGAAGAATGAAATGAGAGTAATGTCGTCAGAGAGAAAGAGTGCAACCGTGAGAAGTGGGGAGAGAGAGCAAGGGATGTTAGAATCTCAAAGGTTCTAGGCAACCTGATCATAGAACACGCAGCCAACCTCCAGGCAGTGTGCTGTACGACAACATGGGCCCAGCCCAGGCAGGCAACAATGGACTACCAACCCTATCGCGCCTAGCTATAAGCGCAAGGCTGCCAACCAGTCCATACGTCTGGCAACCACCCGGCCGGCAGCGCGGCGCGTTGCTACCCTCTTGCTCTGAAGCCTAACTCACTCTCTCTCTCTGAACTCCCATTGTCCTATCTATCAACTTCTCTATTGATACTACATATTAAATGGAAGGTCTCGACATGGCTTAAAACAAAACCCACCACTGGTTAGCACATGACGAGACCTTTGCAGAGATACAAAGAACATAGTTATAAGTTGTCACACTCAATATACATAGCGGCTGACGGTAGCCAGATCACGGGCGGTACAGTGGAGTACCAAGGAGTACAATCAGGTTGCGTTGCCAAGCACTGAGTGCGTCACAATATATATATATATATATATATATATATATATATATATATATAAATAATGTGTGTGTGTGTGTGTTAGGTTCATTGTTTGGTTTAGGTTAATGATACCTATTTTGAGTTTGGATTGTATTTTACTTTTTTTAAGACCCTGTTCTATCTTTTAGATTTCATAAATCCATATAATCACTGAATCAGGATAAAAAATCGAATAAGTCAATCTCGTTAACAGTTTAATTAACAAATTATTGCACTACATCTGACATCTGACAGACTGACATTTACTGATACTGTATATGAAAATCACAACTGCACTTTCCTTGCTTTTACTGATGCAAATTGGTCTATGATGTCCTCAAAGTCAGTTGTTTCAGTTTCTTCTCTTTCTACACTGAGCAGAGCAAGATCACAAAGTCTGCCTTGACCCATGGAGGCTCTCAAGTAAGAAAGTATTAACTTTAATTTGCTGAATGATCTCTCACAACTGGCGATGGAAATGGCGATGGTTAGCATTATCTGCATAGCAATGCGAAGATTGGGGAAGACACTCTCATCTCCATACTGAACAATAAATTCAAGAAGCTCTTCAGGTCTTGATATTTTCATGTTGGCCCGACTTGATAGCAACATTCTGCAGTCAAAAATGTCTTCATATAGCTGCTGTCCATCAACATCAGATCTGTACAATTCACCCAAATTTTCACACTTCTTCTTTAGGTCGTTACTGTCACTGTCGCTGCCATAACACAGTTTCTTGACATCGAGAAGGAACCCAAACTTGGCGTCAGTGTCGTGCAAACGAGCGAACCTTTCATCCATTTCTCTGTGAAGACGGTAGAGTGTTCCCTTCATGACTCTTTCCATTTCCTCCTTGGCTGTTAATCCAGCATCTCTTGCATTCTCACCAGCCATTTGTTTCTTTCGTCTCCGACGTCTTTCAGGTTCAACATTCCATTCTTGACAGAGACCAGTCCTTCTTCGAGTGAATCACAGACTAACACTTCCCTTTCATTATCAAAATTATCTCGGAGGGCCTTTCAAATCTAGGGCAGCATCATGGAAGTTCATGTTAGGATCCTGCAGTCTCTTTTGAATACGGTCAATGCGAATGAGTACTTTGTTCCAAAATCCTAGCAAAGTCAGAAAATCGAAACTCAACATGCGGTTGTATAGCTGCTTTGCGTCACTTCTTGTTTCACTGGTCTCGTTTCCATTGTCTGTCATGTCCAGAAGAACTTGAAGTATCTCCTCAAGGTACTTGTTGATGGGTTTCACTGCTTCCGTCCTTGCACTCCACCTGGTTTCGGACTCTGACTTAACAACCAGAGGCACAGCGTTTTTCAGTTTTTCCCAGCGTTGTGTTGAACGAGAGAAGAACACATAGAGAGATTCGATGGTTCCAAAGAACGTGACACATCATTGTATCTTGCTTGGCGGCATGTACACCCACCAAGTTGAGTGAGTGATTGTCGCAATTCACAAACATTGCCAGGTTGTTTTTCTCACTTATTCTTTGCTGAACACCACTTCTGTGTCCAGCCATCACAGCAGCGTTGCCATAGCACTGTGACCGACAATCTTGTAGCTCCATATCGTCCTCCTCTAGCTGTTTCAAGATGTATCCAACCAAGCTCTCAGCATCCTTCTGGCTTATCTGGATAAAACCAAGGAAGGACTCTCTAACACGGACTGTTTTCTTCTCAAAATCAACTTCCACGTGCCTCTGACATCTTCTGACATCTGCTCACGGTGTGCTTGATCAGGAGTCGAGTCAAACATGAGACCATAGTACTTGGCTTTTCGAATGCTTCTCCGTAAACTCTGGCGAACAGTGGATGCCATCATGTGGATGAATTCGTTCTGGACAGCCGGTGAAAGATAAGACGTGGATCCAGGATGACGTTCCACATGAATAAGGTGTTCTTTGATGACAGGGTCAAAGATGGCCAGTAGTTTCATTAAGCCAAGGAAATTTCCCACATTGGAGTCATTGTTTAGTTGAAGTGACTCCCTATGTCCTCGCAAAGCCAGGTTTTGAGTCGCAAGGAATTTTATGCAGTGAAGGATTCTCATCAAGATATCACGCCACTTTTGCTTTTCCTTATGAACCTGTGACTGAAGTTCTGCATCAATAATTCCTCTGTTTTCAGCTAAATTTCTTTCCATTTCTTTCCACTGTGTGAAGCACACCCGATGATTCTTTGCATTTTCATGAACACTAATCCTTTCAGGTGATTTCCAATGGTTGAATCCACTCTCATGCTCCAATGAGGATTGATGATCTGACTGGGAAAAGAGAAGGCAACAGATACAAAAGGCAGACTTTTTAGAATGGGCATAGACCAGCCAAGAGCGAGTCACTTCCTCGCCACGACCATTTCCCATTTTCCTCATGAACCAAGTTTTGTTCATCGAGCGTTTATTTGTTGGTAGGAAAGGCCCCTCACTGTTCTGGAAATACTTTGAACCCAGCTTTATTATTTCTGTTCTCAGCACGTCGGGAAGAATTGATTTTCCAGTGTCCTTGTCAAACTTCAGAAGTCCAATGTCATGCTGTTCAATCACTTCTGGTACGAAAGTTAGAGCCTCTTTGACACCATCCAGTTCACCAAGTTCAGTGTTGTCACGTTCAGTCTTGTTAGGTAAAATCTTGTCAATAATCTCCACATCACCACCACCACTATCGTCTTTCCCTACTGAAACATCCTCTTTCTCTCCGGCAGTCTCACTCTTAATCTTGTCATACTCGGATTTATCTGACTTGACCTCTTCCTGGACCTGGTTTTGTGATGTATTTGTACTTGATCCACCTTCAGATTCTAACAAACTTGTAGCAGGTTCAGCCGACTCAATGGAAGGTGTTGATTCTGTTGAACTACTTGTTCCGGGCTTTTCAAAGAAGGTCATGAAGAACTTGCTCGACTTCTTGGCTTCCTCTGCCTCCAACATTCGTCTCTTCCGTCCTTCAGCTCCACTTTCCTTCTTTGTTGAGACACGTTTCATCTTACACAATGCTCTGAAATATTTAAATTGACATTGTAAACTATGTCTAAACCTATACAGGGTGTCCCGCGAGTTTTGTCAAATACTTCCAGTTGTGAAAGATTAGGTATTCATGAGTAAAAAATGTCCTATACACATAGGCTTCTGGGAGCATTTTTTTGCAGTTATGGCCCCATAAAGCCAGCTTTTTGGCATTGTTCGTAATGTTTTTGTTTAACCCTGTTTTTCTTCAATACGATGGGGATAGGAAAACCAACTAAGAGGTGTATGATGTAGCATGGTATCAATGCTTCAAACTGACTCCAACAACTACACTCTATCGTTTTTCATATTCTTTTGGCAATGAGTTGAATATTACAAAAAACCCACACAACCGTATGTTAAACTCATCATCACGGAAAGAAGAAAATCATACAGAAGATTTGTTGGTGTATTTTAAAAGTATTGATAACATGCACCATCATACAGGATTTTGCGTTTTCGCTATTAATTTTATTTACATGGAAAATGAGTTTAAACCGATGAAAAACATGAAAATTCCGTCCTTATCGCATGCCAGTTTTAACGTGTTTTGCCATGTTTACCGCTTTGTATCCTATAAATGAAAGAAATGGATATAATACTGAGTAGTGTATGATGGAGTATGGTATAAATATTCTAAAGAGGCATAACGAACTCATCTTTAGCTTTCTTCATCTGCCCATGACGATGTGTTTAATAGCCTATGCGATTATATATTTGATTTGTAATATTCAACTCATCACGGGAATATGAAGACAGATACAAAGGATTTGTTGGTGTCTCTATGAAGAATTAGTATGATACTTTATCATCCACTATTTATTTTCTTATTTATACCTTTTGATTAGAGGGAAAACTGCCTTAAACATTACGAAACACGAAACAAATTCGACTTCAATGGACCATAGCTGCAAAAATCCCTCAAAAGGCTATGTAGCCTATATAGGCCTATAGAACATTTCTTACTCAGAATGACCTAATCTTTCATTTCTGGAGTATTTGACAAAACTCGCGGGACACCCTGTATATTAAATTCTAAAAGTAGACCCCTATTTAGCCTAAGCAATAAAGTAATTTTATATAGAAATAAAGTTAAAACCACTTTCCTTCTTCATGAGGAAGTTTCGTGATCTAAGATTCTTCTTACACAAATTATACAATGCTCTGAAATAATGAAAATGACACTCTAAAATTACTCTAAACCACGTATAAACCTAGAAGCTAAATTCTAAAAGTATTTAGCCTAAGCAATAAAGCATGTTCGGATGTTCCTAAAATAATAAAGGTAAAACCACTTTCCTTCTTCGCTAGGAACGGTTTCATGATCTTGCATACTGCTCTGAGAGTCTGAAATAAGGAATATTATATTCAATTTACCGTCAGATAAAATTAAAGAGAGTATAGAGTAATAAATGCATATATTTCGTACCTTTGCCTGTCCCTGCCCGTTTTGTTTATCAACAATAAACGTTCGCTTGGCGCTAGCGTTCGAGAATGCTTAAAGTTATAAATAGCCTATATCCTGATTTTCTTGTGGGTCTCTTATAAAGTAAATTTCGAAGTACTAACAATATTTTACTATTAACTAATCAGTCAAATGAGAAATAATCCAGAATATCAATACATATATACATCATTCAACGTTGCATAAAATATAATACCGGTAACTAAAGAAAACCACCCCGAAAATATTTAGAGGGATAACTTAACTATTGTCTATTGATAAGTTTAGGCAATGGCTTGCAGGAATTCGTTGCCTAAAAGGCTAAAATGTAATTGTATTTAAAATATATATAGCATACTGTGATTACTGTAGTAACTGTACATAATTATAAAAACACGTTATGGCGTTATTATTCATCATAGCCTATTATATAATTATATTAATGACGAATGGATAGGATAGGTATTTAGGCATAATACTTGATATTAGATTTGCACTATAGTTAAATACCCTGGTTAGGTTAAGTTAGGATATTTTAGGTTATTACTTAAAAAAAAAAATAAAAAATAAAAAATAAAAAATAAATAATAATAATTGGCGCCCCCCTTCAAGTGGCGCCCATGGAACGTGCCCTACCTGCCCCACCCTAGATACGCCACTGGCTGCCGGTAAAGGGTAAGGATAATAATTGTGTTCAAATCAGATCGCTACTTGACCAATGTTCTCAGAGGACCTTTGTGAAGTCTTCTGTTCTATCCTCCCTTTCCTACATTTCTAAAGGAACTGAGGAATTGTGTCTTCACGGATTTACCGGAAAACAAGCCTCTAGGGAATATAATGTCGTGGCACTGCAATACAAACACAGAGGTAAATTTCATCATCTAGATGCAATAGTGATTGATGAATTGCCAGAACATAAAGGTGAACATAGCCTAAAGTCTAAACTGGTTAGTTTACAAAGTAAAGGCATAAAATTAGCCGATCCTCATGCAACGGACACAGATCAGTTGGAGCTGCTTATCGGTGCGGATCACTACTACGATATAGCGCAACCTTGGTATAAAAGGTCAGGTAGCCTAATTTTGCTTCCTACCAAGTACGGGTGGCGTACGCCATAAGTGGTTCATATGTGGCACAACATACCAGCTCCAGCACTGAAGTAATTACTGTATTGAAAGTAGCAGTAACCCCAATGGACGAATATATGTCCACTGGTAATATTCCACCATGCAAAAATGACTTGAATGTTTTGTGGGGAATAGATCATATCGGGATAACCCCTAAGGAATACTCACAAGTTGAGCGTCAAGCACTATCGTCATATGAGGATACCGTTACCTACGATCCTGACAGCCAACAATATAAAGTAAGACTGCCCTGGAATGATTACAGGGATCAGCTGCCAACTAACAAGGGTTTGGCCATAGGCCGTCTACGGGGTCTTCAGAGAAGATTCATCAAAGAGCCTGACTTTTGCGAGGAATACTCAAAAGTCATAAAGGAGCAGGTGTCCCGTGGTTTTATAGAAGTGGTGCCTTTTAACAATTCAGATACCGGACATTACTTGCTCATCATGGAGTTGTCAAGGAGAGCAAAACTACGCCAGTGCGTATCGTCTTCGACTGTTCGGCCAAGGTGAGTGATCGTCAGCATAGTCTTAATGACTGCTTGCATACTGGACCTTCACTGGTACCAGATTTAGCGCAAGTTTTACTCCGGTTTAGACTCGATAAATATGCCTGGGTGTCTGATATCGAGAAGGCGTTTCTGATGTTAAAACTCCATGAGGACGACCAAGGCTATACTCGGTTTATGTGGAAAAAATTTCCACGGCAGCTAGATTCTCCCCTCATTTTTTATCGATTCCAGGCGGTTTTATTTGGCGCTACATGTTCCCAATTTCTTTTGAATGCCACTATTTTAAAACACTTGTCAAATGTCAGTGCAGATTCGCAGGTTATTCAGCGGATTCGGTCAGGGCTATACATCGACAATTTACTGGGTACAGGTAATGATGAAGATTTCCTGATTAATACCTATGGTGAAGTCCGAGAAATTATGAATGATGCCCATCTACATCTGCGTGAATGGGCGACAAATAGTTCTGTTTTGCGGACTGTACTGCAACGTGATGGAGTGGCGGCTGTACAGCAGGAACATGTTAGGGTGCTAGGGTTGTTTTGGGAGACGGACACAGATACCCTCTCATTCGGCGTTCAGTACACGCAATATTCGCAGATTACAAAGCGGATTTGCTTGAGTATGACGGCTAAACTTTTTGACCCCTTGGGGATAGTTCTACCGGTGTCGATCAAATCAAGATTATTCCTTCAGCAATTTTGGAGGTTAAAATTAGGTTGGGATGAGATTTTGACTGGCGATCTGGTTCAGGAGTGGGAAGACATTATTTCTGATCTTCATCTCTGTAAGAGTTTTAATTTTCCTTGGAGAGTTGTCATGGACCATCCTGTTTCCATTCATGCCTTCTCAGACGCTAGCAAGGTCGCGTATGGCACCGTCATTTACTTTGTTTACACAAGTGGCAGCTGTCTAGTCATGGCGAAGGCGAAGGTCGCCCAGATCAAATCCCTTTCCATCCCTAAATTGGAGCTAACTGCAGTTCTGTTGGCTGCTAGACTCATTCACTTTATCGAGGAAACTTTTAAAAAATTTCTAAATATCTCGGAGACAGTTATATGGAGTGACAGTCAAATTACACTCTACTGGTTACATAGCCGAAAGAAGCTACCAGTGTGCGTCACCAACCGTGTCGACGAGATTCATACCCAGCTCCCAACCGCACAGTTCCGGTATGTGTCTACCAAAGAGAATCCAAGTGACTGCATTACTCGTGGTGTATCTACTAAATATCTCAAATCTTCTGCGTTGTGGCGGAATGGCCCATGCTGGCTTAATAATCCAAACGAATGGCCAGAAAACATAGATTTGAGCGAGCAACACACTGCTATTGTGGCACCGGTAATTGACTCGGTGCCTGACGAAGACACACGGTTATGGGACTGGGATAGATTCAGCAGCTATGAGAAGTTACAACGTGTTACAGCATGGGTGATACGATTTGTAGAAAATGTAAAAGCAAAAAGCAAAGGCACACCGCCCACAGGTAGTGCTTACCTCAATGTGAAGGAGATCAGAATTGCAGATAAATGATTACATAAGCTCTGTCAACAAGAAATATATACGCAGGAATATAAATTACTGGTTAAGGGAACAAAGTCCAGGAATAGCCTGATCAACCAGTTGGGCTTACACTTGAAGGGGAATTTGATACATTGCGGAGGCAGATTACGATTGGCAGCACTCTCTGAGGCAAGTAAGTATCCAATACTACTGCCCCCCAATCATCCTTTCACCCATCTTATCATCGATAGGTGTCACCGACTCTGTTGTCATTATGGGGTTAGTCACCTATGTAAGACAACGATGGTGGGTGCCTAGAAACAGGCAGGTGGTCAAGAAAGTCCTACGCAAATGCTTAAAATGTAGACGAGTACAGGAAACACAATATGATCCCATCGGAATTCCTCCCTTACCAAACCTGCGAACCACCCCAGGTGACCCCTACAAAGTTACCGGGGTTGACTACAGTGGAGCAATCCCTGTGAAAGATTCACCCAATCTTAAGGTGTATATGATAATTTTCACCTGTGCCATTACCAGGTCAATTCACCTGGAACTGGTCAACAACCTCACTTGTGATAGCTTCCTACATGCCTTCAGAAGATTCTGCAGTAGACAGGGATATCCATGTATCATGCTGAGTGACAATGCAAAGACTTTCATAGGGGCATCTACATATCTCAAAAAAGTGAGCAACAATCCCAAGATTCAGACCTGCCTTGCGGATGTAAATTGCGAATGGCGTTTCATTCCCGCCAGAGCGTCTTGGTTTGGCGCCATATGGGAAAGAGCCATAGGCATCGTGAAGGCGGGTCTGAAGAAGGTGTTGGGTAGAGCTCTCATATCGATTGAGGAACTCAACACCATATTCTTGGAGATTGAAGCCACCGTAAATGATCGCCCTCTATATTATGCTTCTGGTGATTTGGAAGACCTTACCCCAATCACACCCTCAGTACTGGTATGTGGATACAGGCTGCGGGATCTTCCTGAAGAACATGATGAGGATACTATGGAAGATCCAGACTACACAAGTAAGGATGTGATATCGGCCCGCTACAAATATATTCGTAAATTATCGCGAGATATTTGGCATCGCTGGTCAACAGAATATCTGGTGACTTTAAGGGAAGCGCAAAAAAGTAAACTAACACCATTAAAAGGTCATTAGCCTAGGGTAGGAGACGTGGTAACCATCCATGAAGAGGGCCCGCGCGCATACTGGGAATTGGGTCGGATAGAGGAGTTGTTACCAGGTCATGATGGTGAGGTTCGGGTAGCAAAAGTTCGCACCAGGACTGGAGTAATCACACAGCCAACAGTACGACTATATCCTCTTGAGGGTGACCTCGATCGCAAGGACACCCCCTCGGATCAGTTATCCATTGATGTCCCCTCCCTGGCTCCTACATCGGCGCAGCCTGTTGACACGTCCGGCGGACACCCCAGTCGACAGGCAACCCAGATATCCTCCCAAGCTTGGCGGGATAAGATTGCCTCCAGGCAAATCTAATCATGTAAATTTTGTATATTTTCTGTTGGCGGGAATATGTTCATACTTAGTATACTCTATCTAGTATGAACAGTCTCGATGTTACGTAATCTGGGTTGATGTAGCGTTACGTATCTTTCCGTAGTCTTAAGTTGAACGCTTCCGTAGTCTTAAGTTGAACGCTTCCGTAACCTTAGGTCGAACATTCCATAATTTTGGTAAGAATATATTATTCTGTAGTTGAATATGGGAAAGTATTGTAGGATTATAATTCCCATATATTTGTGTATTACTTATTAAGATTGTTCATATGTATCTCATTGTACTATGATGGGATACATTTTCCATATGCTATGCGCGTGCGCGGTTGGACACAAAGACGACGCGCTTGCCCTCACTCTCAAAACAACCTCCGTCCCAGCTACACACGCTAAGCCTTCTTCATTGTTTCACATATTAGGTGTTTTCACTTCACTTTCATCTCATATTCATATAGTCACTACATAATCATCTTTTGTTAGTTATCATGAGCGGCTCGCTTGGTGTAGTGACTAGCGTCTCGGACTTCCACCCAGAAGGCCCGGGTTCGCGCCCACGCTCGGCGCATTAAAGATTTTTCACAAGCACTGAGTCGTTACCATCCCTCATGAGCAAAGGGATGGGGTAGTAGTACAGGACCCCAATGGAAATACGCCTAATCGGCCTTATTGAGCTATCCTTAGCTAGCTTAGCATGCGCTAGCTTTAAGAACTATTATTATTATTATTATTATATGAAATGTAACGTAAATATCTAGCCTATCCTAGCCTCTTTCCATACGCTTCTTTATCCTACTAACCCACTCAAGTCAACTAGCCTATCTTCCGCCATCTTTCAATCACCAACTGAGTTCATCATAAAAGGTGACTAAAATATTCTATATGTGTTAATCTTCTTTTACATCAAATATATACAGTCCACTTCATCTAAATTAACCATAAAAGTAAACGAAAGCACGAACACCAATGAAACACACTTAGACGAACACAAGAAGGACATGTAAATCAAATAAAACTAAATAAAGCAAGATATACTGTATAGGAATAAAGTAGGCGAGAACAAGAATGTTAAGTAGCTGTGCTAAATATTTAAGGGGAGGCAGACCGTTTTTATGGACCCCCTTCTCCCTAATATTTAGCCCCACTAGTTTTGATATTATAAGAAGTTCGGCCCATTAGTTTGGCGATTTTAACACCTTTCGCCCCATTTCGTTGTCAATTTTAAGACCTTTTGTGCCATGTAGGTGTCGATTTTTTTCGTGGCAAGCGAAAGCGAGCCTGCAATTTTAAGAGGAACCGGCCTTGGCCGGGATTTTTTTTTTACCGAAAAATGTACAAATTTATCTTGAAGGAGGGTCTAAGGGGTGTTTTTTCTAAGCTTGATGGAGGTCTAGGGAGGAAACTAAACAATTATATATATGATTAAATTAATTATTAGACCAAACAAACGGCCAGTATCCCTTGAAGTACAGCATATCATTACAGTATAGAACACAATGACAGCAAGGATCACCACTAGAAGTTAGTCTATGAGAATAAGGAACAAACAAACAAATACTTCATTCAACAGTGGAGAAAAGGACAACATAATGCCAAGGTAAGTCAATTAACGTTTGTTTTTTTTCTGTTTAAGGGGAGATGGTTCACTTTTTGGGCGATTTTTGCATGTATTCGTTATTTTTCTAGTTTCCTCCCTAGGCCTCCATCAAATTAAAAAAAAACATCCATTAGATCCCCCTTCTAGATTAATTTGTACATTTTTCGGTAGAAAAAAATTCCGGCCGAAGGCCGGTTCTTCCAACATTACAGGCTCACTATCGTTCGCCAGGGAAAAAATCGACACCTAAATAGCACAAAAGGTCTAAATATTGACGAACAAATGGGGCGAAAGGTCTTAAAATCGACTAACTAATGGGGCACAAATCTTAACATCTGAAAACTAATGAGGCTAAACATGAGGGAGAAAGTGGTCCAGAAAACCGGCCCATCACCCTTTAATAATTATGCTCCCTAGACCTCTATCAAGCTTAAAATAATACTTTCAAGACCTCCCCCCTCCCCCCACCATAAATGTGTGCATATTTCGGTAGAAAAATGCCCTGGCCGATGGCCGGATCCTCAAAGTCGCAGGATTGCTATCCCTCGTCAGGGGTAGAAACAAGATATAAGGCCGCGTCATACAGAGATCGACAGAAACCCGAAGGCAATGACTTGCACAAAAAATTCAAATTTTTGCGGTTCGAGTGTATTCGGCCCAAAAATCGGGCGACATCGAGTATGATTCTGGTATGTTCGAGTCGTTCTAGTCATGCTCTGGTCATCACCCGAAAGTTCGGATGAGTCGGCCAAAAGTTAGTGCATGCGTTAACTTTTGGGAAATCCTCGAGTGCGTTCGGGTCAAAAAACCATTACAAAATCCTCGAGTCACCTTCGATTTACATTCGATTCGTATTCGGCTTACATTCTACCATATTCTGATCGCATTCGACCTATGTGAGTCACTTTTGAGTCAACAAATTTAACTCGATTCATACCAGAATTGATCGAACCTAAGTGGACCCGATGATTTAGACCGTAACCCGAATTAGACTCAATGCTCACTGGAAAATTCCTACATAAACTTGTTCGAACTTCTACTGTTCTCGATGCTGACCCGAATTTTAGGATGGTGACTGGATGGATACCCGAATACTACTAGAAAATGACTCGATGCATGTCCGACATTCCTAATTAGACTCGATGAATATTCGATCGTGATCCGAATGACTAGAATGTAAGTCGAAGGGTTGTCGAAGCCAAGTCGAATCAAACCCGAACGCGAGTCGATGGGCGGAGCCACGTGAAGCAGGCCCGTGTGCGGTTGGAGCGGCCCGAATTATCGTACACTGCCACCCCCGCACGGGCCCTATTAATTAGCGGGTGGGAGTCATTCGCTCCATTCCACACCAGTACCCACCGCCCACCACGTCTCTCTCGCCCACCACGTCTCTCTCGCCCACCACGTCTCTTTCTCCAACTCTTGTCGCCAACATGCCCGGAAACTATGGTAAAGGAGGCAAGGCAGTGAAGAGGCCCCGCAAATTTACCATGGAGTCTGTGGACCTGTTTGCCACCCAGCAATCCCAAGAGGAAAGCGAGGAGGAAGTAGAGGAGAGGCAGCACATCGACTCCAACCCTGTTTTCGACGATGAAAACCCAACCGAGGAAGCAGAGTCACAGTCTATTATTATAGCAAAGAAAGCCCATGTCCCTCACAAAAAGACCCACCCTATCGTGTCAACCGAAGGTGACAGTCCTTCGGAACAGGAAAGCGAGGATGATGACGCCACCCAAGATGACCTCACGCCACTCACCGAGCCACCTACCCAGACACCAACGACATACTCCGAGACGCCTACCCAGACCACGCCGCCCATCAACCCAGTACAACCTGTGCCGAAAAGGAGGAGAAGGACCTACGCCAGGCTCCCTGATCAGAAGGAGGTGGAAGTGGCCGAGTGGTATTCTGAGCAGGAGTTCCTGTACAACAGGAAAATGAGGGCCCACAAGGATAAGAACATGCGGGAGAAGACACTCGCCACGAAGGCAAAGGAGCTCAACATTGAAGGTTGGTTGTGTGCGTTCTTATGATATAATAACCATTATGTTGAGTGATATTACTTACAAATACCAAACACATCTATGTTTCTGGAATAACTTACCTGTGCCGTGCAAAGTGGATACATATTTATCATAAAGTTTGGCGTAAACATTGCTGGCGAATCTTGTTTTCGGAATTGAAATATCTAGGTAATATTTGGAGTTAATAATAGATAATGTTTCGTGTGCAGTCTTGCATTGTACTTCCCTCATATTAATGTGTGCTGTGTGGTTACCTGCCCAGGTGAACCATACTTATTCATGTTGACTGATAATAAATTCGGTTGTGATAATCTTTGTCCCCATACTATTTATATTTTGTACGTAATCACTCCTAATATATATTATTTAAAATTTTCAGTGGAAACACTCAACAAGTGGATGGAAGGGATGAGGACCAGGTACGGGAAGCTTGACAAGATTCCCGTGTCTGGTTCAGGTGCGGTCCAGTTGACGGAGAGAGACGCCTGGATCAAGACCCACTTTGCGTTCCTCAAACCCCATCTTGTGAAGTTGCCCACCAGAAAGAGCAAGGTACATTTATCAAGTCTATTTCAAATTTATTTTTAATCAAAAATAAATGTTAAAGGTACAAATAAATATCTTGGTGCTGTTCAACATAAGATTTAATAAACATAAGTTACATAAATGTTTCACCATTATTGTTGGATGTTGTAAATAGAATAAAATTGAATATTAATATTGTCTAACATGTATAATACTTTTTTAATTATTTCTATGTATAAATAATAAGCTGCACCCAGATTATTGTGAATATTTATTGCTATGTAAAAATGACCAAATTAAATAACCATTGATATTATATTAAATATATATATATATATATATATATATACCGGTATATATATATATATAATTATATATACATATATATATATATATATATATTTTATATATATATATATACATATATATATATATATATATATGTATGAGTGTTGCTAGAAAATTATTTACTCTATAAATTGATGTTCAACACTGTCATAAACTAATAACCTGATACATTCCACAGCTCTACAAGACAACGACTGTGGAGGAGGAGATGGTTGACGACGTCGAGCCTGAAGGGTACATGTCATATTTATAACAAACTATGTGGTACCAACTCTGTAAATTGCTGACTGAATAAATATTATTATTATTATTATTATTATTTTATTAAGGGGAGGACGGGCCAGAGTCAACTCCCACTCCAACCCAAACCACAGCTACCCAGGACACCGCGACCGGGAGCTCAGCCGTGGTGGCAACTCCCGGGTCATC
This sequence comes from Paralithodes platypus, assembly GCA_032716605.1. Classification (NCBI taxonomy): domain Eukaryota; kingdom Metazoa; phylum Arthropoda; class Malacostraca; order Decapoda; family Lithodidae; genus Paralithodes; species Paralithodes platypus. The sequence goes on from CM064521.1 coordinate 53,387,942, forward strand.
TGGGTCCGGTGCCACCCCCAGCCAGGCGCCAGCCGCCCAACCCGACCTGTATGACAAGGTAAATATCATTATTATGTATCCAATGTTAACATGCCATCATAATTGAATCTCTCCACTCGTAAACACATACACCCACATGCAACACAAAACACCCCACCCTCTGTGCCTTCACTCAGCCACTCACTGACTGTCACCCATTATAGTATTGAACACATTTAATTGTACATTCGCAATTATGTAAATGTTTTAGTATATATAAAAAGAAAATGTTTCATACAATAAATCTATTATACATTTCGATGTATCATATATCGGTAATTTGTATCTTATTTGTTATCAATGCAGTAACGTTTATTAGGCAATATTAATGGTGCAGAGGTTATTTTGTCACGCATTATTTATGAAGTATTGTCTGATTCATTCTAATACATTTATTTTTCTCACACAGCTTCGTGAAGGTGAGAAGGAGCTGGACAACCTCTACCATGTGTGGCAGAGGAGCCACCAGGTGGACACCCCCGCAGAGGCGAGTCTGAAGCCATACTTCAAGACACTCCAGACCAACATGCGTGACCTTCCATCACCCTTGATTCAGGCCTTCCAGCTGGACGTGCTAAGATTTTCCAATGCCATGATTTCCCACAACCAGGGCCTAGGACCCCTCCCACACTTCGCACCCCTCTCCCACCCCCTGTCCCCAAACCCTTCCCAACATCATCCCCAACGTCAGTATTATGAAACTCTCAATGTCCCTACCACTAGCACGTCCTACCACCATATAGGGAAAAAAATTCAACAGTCTCCAATCCAGCAGCCAGACACACCCTCTCAGTGGAAGGCCTATGGGCCTTCACGTCCTTGTGCCACGCCCGTACAACATCACCCCTGGACCCTGCCTTCTTGGAGACCATGCTGGATCTACCTCATTGACAAACCAATATCTCTACCTTATGTACCTCATTTATTATAATAACAATTTATTTTCTATGTTTGACTTGTGTTGTGCTTACTTCTACAATTTATTTTCTATGTTTTACTTGTTCCTAAGGTTAATTTGCTTGCTTAATAATAATTAAAGGGAATATAAAGTTAAAATATATGATCGAGTAGATCACATGGGAATAGGATATAAAAGAAAATTAAATTGAAAAAAACAAAACAAAAACAGAGAAATGTGTCACATCCCAATATGATATATATTAAATTGACATTGAATTTTTTTGACCATGTTACCATGTTATTACTTTAAACAAATCAACAGCCAAGATCAACATCAACAAATAAGAAAAAAACAGAGAAATTTAACACATCCCAATATGATATAAATAATATTGACATTGAAACAATTTGACTATAATTAAAAGTTAACATGATATTACTTTAACCAAATCAACATCCTTGAGCAACATGTTCGTGAATATTAATCAGAAAACAATATAAAAGTTTAACATATAAAGTGACGTGGACATGCAGTCCAAAGTAAGGTAACACAAAAAAATGTTATTTCAATTAAGAGGCTTTGACCAAATATAATAATAATAAATTAGGGGATTTATCTTAATGAAGTGAGACTTTGACCAAATATATTAAAAATAAAGTAGGGGCTATATCTTAATGAACTTATGTTTCAAGGATATATATATATATATATATATATATATATATATATATATATATATATTATAACAACTTTATAACAGGTCAGAATATTTAGTGCTGTGATTCACTTTCGGGTTTGTATACAATATATTTATCAAAGACTTTGACACTTTTATAATAAGGCATCGAAGGGAGTTTGATTTATGTCATTGCAATGACAGTATTGGGACACCTACGGCAGTCACACTGCAACATTGTGCAACACTTATAAAACGGGTGTGGGATATTATGGACCTGCATATAGTGGAAACGTACCTTTTTACTAGTCCTGCCAGGCAAGGCGCTGTTCAGGGTGGTTGTAGTACTGGGTCAGGTAGTCCCTCATCACTTTGGCAGCGGCTGGTCCTCTCTGGCGCTGAAGTGGCTCCAAGCCATCCAAGGGGTCCCTCGCCCAGTCACTTTGGGGTATTTCAGGGCGACGAAGTCCGGCTTCTGGTTGGGGCTCACGTCGGTCGATTAGCATATTGTGGAGTATGCATGAAGCCAGGACTACCTTCTCCACGGTACTGGGGTGTACGTTGATGGTAGTCAGTAGGCACCTGAAGCGGTTGGCTAGCATACCGAAGGCATTCTCTACCTGTCTCCTGGCCCTAGACAGTCTGTAGTTGTAGTTTCTCTTGTCATCATCGAGCCCTCGGTGTGGGTGTGGCTTCTGCAACCACTCCCTCATTGGGAATGCGTCATCACCAACCAGAAAGTAGGGCACTGGCTGGTCCTCCCCTGGGAATGGCTCGGGTGGTGGCAATCCTGCTGCTCCATCCTCCAGGGCCTTCCGGATGTCAGTCACCTGGAATATACCACCATCAGATGCTGACCCGTTCGCTCCAACGTCAACGTACATAAATTTTCCCAGGTGATCGACTATTGCCAGGAGCACAATGGAGTGGTAGTGCTTGTAATTGTAGTACAAGGATCCGCAGTTGCTTGGAGGCTGTATGGCAATGTGCTTCCCATCAATTGCCCCAATGGTGTGTCTGAAGTCCCACCTATCCTTGAAGCCCTTGGCGACCTCCTTCCAACCTTCAGGTGTTGATGGGCACTCTATTTGCTCCTCCATGTATTCCTGTATGATTGCCTCGCACGTCTCCCGCACTGCCAGTGATATCGTGTTGGCACCTATACGGAAGTTCAGTGCCATGCTCTTATAGGCCTCGCCAGTGGCCAAAAAGCGCAGTGTCATGGCAACTCACAGTCCGGGCTCCAGGGGCTTCTTCCAGTTGGTCTCGTCCTTCTTGATCCTGGGTGTGACACGTTCGACAATCATATTAAACAGCTCCTCGTCCATACGCAGAAAGTATTTATAGGTAACCACGTCAGTTTCCTGGAGTTTCTTCAGCAACTGGTGGTAGCGTCCGTGTGTCTCTCGCTGTGCCACCCATGGCTTGACGCTGCAGCTTCGGGGTTTCCTTAGTCGTCGTGGCCGTCGAGGTTGAGCACGTTGGGGTTCATGTTCTTTGTCCATGATGGCGCGGGCAGTAATCTGATATCTGAGGTTGGCATTAACTATCTCCTGCCTCAAGATTGCCAACTCCAATGCCTCGTCATCCATCTTTTCTGGTTGTGATGGGTCCGGGAGGTTGCTTTCCTGTGACATGTTGTTGTGTTGGGTGCACTGTACAAATGAAGCTTGTGTGAGCACACCCTCTCTTTATATAGTGGGGTGATGCATAACTTCAAAATCGTGTCATAATCTACTTATTCTAGTCACGTTCGACTTACATTCTGGTTTCATTCCGGTTGGGTTCCTGACTTCGGGTGGGGTTCGATTTTCATTCGGTTTTAAGTCGGGTTACTTCGGGTGTGATTCGGTTTTAACTCGGGTTGGTATCTGCTACTCGGGTCACCGTCGATTAGCTTTCGACTCCTGGTCGATTCAATTCCGTTCTACTTCTGGTTAGTTTCGAGTAATATACGGGATAACATCGACTCGTATTCGAGACGCATTCGAGTCCCTCGGGTTGCATTCGAATTGCTTTCTAGTCATAGTCGTGGTACGAGTCTCATTCGGGGACTTCGGGTGAATTCGGGTGAAAAGTGCAAGTCATTGCCTTCGGATTACTGTCGGGTCGCGGTCGACCTCTGTATGACGCGGCCTATACTGTATAAGATCATTGGATATACTAATGGAGATTATTTGTTTAACCCCTTCAGCACGATGACGTAATTTTCATCATATTCTGGTCACTATAAAACGATTTTCCTTAGCTTATAATGTACAGTACCTCTACGACTGAAATGGGTAAATACAGTCTCAAGAAGACCTTTGAATAACACAGGTCCTTCTTAAACTGCCTAGAATCGTCTAACTTTAGCCGGAAAAGAAGGCAAGAAAGACATCATCGTGCTGAAGTTTTTTTTTGGTATAAGATGTGTTTATTAACACCAATATACCTTTTAATGGGTAGATTATTGTACATGGATTATATAATATACCCTTTCACCCCTACTGTACGAGAGAGTATTACCATAAATGTACCTTCCAGTACCGGGCAATGCGGCCAAAATGGCTTCAGAGTCAAGAGAGAACTCCCTCCCATCTCAAAAGTTGGAGGAGCACTGAACCAGCTAGCCTGTAGGAGCTTGGAACTAAGCTGAGAAGTGTTGCCAATGTCTCAGAGCAGTGCGTACAAGTCATGGTACTAGGTAACGCTCGATACTGGCAGTTAAAAGGACCGCATATTATGGACGTACGTCATCCGTCGCTGGTACTGACGGGTGACTTTTTTTTCGCTGGTATAGTAAGCGGGTTTAAAATATCACATGATAAATGTTTTGATGAACTTGTGGCAATCTTCCACAAGACAATCAATTTCTCTTCAACAATACACAGATCAACCCTTCATCTTCTCTCAACATTTTTGGTGTATCTGTTTTATCCAACCTTTCTTGGAAAGATCATATTACCACTCTTGCTAAAGCAGCTTCCCAATAGTTAGGTGTGCTCAACCATCTCTGCAGGTTCTTCATCCCCACACAGCTTCTTGCTCTGTATAGGGGCACAGTGAACATAAGAAAATGGGAGTCTGCAGAAAGCCGATTGGCCTAAGCAAGGCAGATCCCTGTCCCACACAACCCCAAATCAATTACAAAGCTCAATTATAGGCTCAACACTCTAATACCCTGAGGATCATCTTACCAAAACGGTTAGAGATTAACGCAGGATTATGGGGGTCTGCAGAGCGCTGATTGGCCCAACTCGGCTGATCCCCCTTCACACCCAACCCTTCTCGTCCATATGCTTATCCAATTTTATCTTAAAGCTCCCTACAGTTTTAGATCCCACTATAGCACTTGGTAGTCCATTCCACCCATCTACAACTCTGTTACCAAACCAATATTTGCCTATATCTTTTCTGAAACGAAATTTATCTAATTTGAAACCATTGGTACGAGTTCTTTCGCTATCACTGAGCTTTAGTACATTTGTCATGTCCCCTTTGTTAATCCCACTAACCCACTTGAACACCTCTATCATATCCCCTCTAACTCTGCGTCTCTCTAACGAATGTAAACCTAATTTCTTCAACCTTTCTTCATACGGAAGATTTCTAATATTATGGATCATTTTTGTCATTCTACGCTGTACTCTCTCCAATGAATCTATGTCCATTCTGTAATAAGGACACCAAAATTGGACAGCATAATCCATATGGGGTCTCACTAATGACAAGTAAAGTTTTAAGATAACATCAGCAGTTCTGTTACTCACACTCCTAGAGATGAACCCGAGAATCCTGTTTGCCTTATTACGAACGCCTATACACTGTTTTCTAGGCTTCAAATCATTGCTAACAAACACACCTAGATCTTTCTCGCAGTCTGAATTTTCTAATTCTAAATTAGCTAGTTTATATTTAACATTTGTTTGCATCTTCCCTATCTTTAATACCTTGCATTTGTCAATGTTAAACTTCATCTGCCAATTTACTGACCATTCATGTAAGGTATTTAGATCCCTTTGGAGGCACTCTCTATCGCTATCTGAATCAATTGATCTCCCCATTTTAGTATCGTCTGCGAATTTACTTATCCTACTAGTTATACCTAAATCTAGGTCATTTATGTATATAAGAAACAACAGGGGACCTAATACCGATCCCTGGGGGACACCACCTTTGACTGCTCCCCACTCTGACTTGGTACCATTTATGCTGACTCTCTGTTTCCTACCAATTAGCCATGACCTAATCCATCCCAACAACGCCCCACCTATTCCATGTGCCTCAACCTTTCTCATCAATCTCTCATGAGGGACTCTGTCGAAAGCTTTACTGAAATCTAAATATATAATATCGTATGCCTTGTCAAGTGAGTCCATGTATCTTGATACTGATCGCATGTGAGGGGAGTTTCCACCCATACTCGAAGGAGTAGAATCAAAAGCATTTCGCCTCATCAACTCACTTCCTCTTAGTAGTCCCTAACAATTTCTTGCTACACGCCACAATGTTGAATCTCTTTCACTCTTCTATCGCTATTACAACAATCAGTGTTCTTCAGAGCTCTCGCAGTGCATAGCCCTCTACCTTGCGGCGAGTGGGGGGCACCCGCCTTTCAACACAGTCTCACTCCTATTCTGTCCAGCTTTCCAACCTAAGAACTCTGGAATTATCTTCCTCAATCAATCTTTCCTTCATCCTATGACTTAGACTGCTTTAGACTTTGTGTCCAGGCATTTTGACACCAATATCCCTTGAATTTGGCGCTCTGTCACTCTTTTGGCTTTGGGGGAGACACTCGGTACAGGCAGCCTGCCTTTTATCTCCATCATACACATAGGAAAACAAAAATAATTATGCCGCCTCACCGCATCTCTGCCCTTAGTTCTAGTTCTAGGGCAACAGTTAGCACCCATGACTTTACAATCACTTCTCCACATTGCAGAGCCCATGTTTGTTTGTTTTTTATCCTGAACCACATCCCTTTGGAATTAACTTTAGCAGAGTAACTTTCCTCCGATTTGTAATAATCCAGTTGTAATACAGTTTTCTTATTAATGAGGGTCACCATTGGGTGCACGGAGTGTGATTTCATCAAATTTGTAACCCTTTCCCCATTATATTTTATTATATTGACACACATACATACATACACACACACGCACTAACCCCCCCCCCCTCCCCCTACACACACACACACACACACACAAACACCCACACTCACACCCCCACACACACTAACACACTCACACGTGGTACCAATAAAGCATATTTTAAGAAAAGAATACATATAATTCTTGCAATATAACTTTTTAATGATAGTTAAATATCCGTTAATTGATCGCATGAGTTAAGAGGGGTCACTGGCTTCTTTTTATCTTTCTCTCCTTTTCTCTCTTTCTCTGGCTTGTATTCATTCGGCCCCATTCAGCCAACCGTTTTAAGACGTTTATTCCCATCCAGGTGTCGATTTCTTCTTGGCGAGCGATAGCGAGCCAGCATTATATGGAGAAATCCGGCTTCGCCGGAGAGATTTTTCTATCGAAAAATGTAAAAATTTAGTTTGCTGTCAAAACAAAACAAATATATATGCTGGCTCGCTACCGCTCATTAGGAAAATATTGACACCTGGATGGGGGTAAACGTCTTCAAACAGTAGGCTGAATAGGACCGAATGGATACAAGCCAGAGTAAGAGAGAAAAGGAGACGAAAAAAGCAGGTGACCCCTCTTAACTACAGTATAGTTCATTTATTATAGGTAGGCCAGAAATCCTAACTCCTAACCTCTGTAACTCAAAAAGGGCTGGAGGAAATGGGTTGTAAATTTCCACACCTATTCCCTGGCTGATTCTTCCCAAACGATTTAAATATTAGCTCGATTACTCTAGTCATTTATGAGATATATGGATTAGTTGTCAAGATTTCTGGTTATGTATAATTAATAGACTATAATACATAACAAACTACACTTCTAACATAATTAAGAACATAAGAACATAAGAAAATGGGAGTCTGCAGAAAGCCGATTGGCCTAAGCAAGGCAGATCCCTGTCACACACAACCCCAATTACAAAGCCCAATTATAGGCTCAACACTCTAATACCCTGAGGATCATCTTACCAAAACGGTTAGAGATTAACGCAGGATTACGGGGGTCTGCAGAGCGCTGATTGGCCCAACCCGGCTGATCCCCCTTCACACCCAACCCTTCTCGTCCATATGCTTATCCAATTTTTTCTTAAAGCTCCCTATCGTTCTTGATCCCACTATATCACTTGGTAGCCTATTCCACCCATCTACAACTCTGTTACCAAACCAATATTTGCCTATATCTTTTCTGAAACGAAATTTATCTAATTTGAAACCATTGGTACGAGTTCTTTCGCTATCACTGAGCTTTAGTACATTTGTCATGTCCCCTTTGTTAATCCCACTAACCCACTTGAACACCTCTATCATATCCCCTCTAACTCTGCGTCTCTCTAACGAATGTAAACCTAATTTCTTCAACCTTTCTTCATACGGAAAATTTCTAATATTATGGATCATCATTTTTGTCATTCTACGCTGAATTCTCTCCAATGAATCTATGTCCATTCTGTAATAAGGACACCAAAATTGGACAGCATAATCCATATGGGGTCTCACTAATGACAAGTAAAGTTTTAAGATAACATCAGCAGTTCTGTTACTCACACTCCTAGAGATGAACCCGAGAATCCTGTTTGCCTTATTACGAACGCTTATACACTGTTTTCTAGGCTTCAAATCATTGCTAACAAACACACCTAGATCTTTCTCGCAGTCTGAATTTTCTAATTCTAAATTAGCTAGTTTATATTTAACATTTGTTTGCATCTTCCCTATCTTTAATACCTTGCATTTGTCAATGTTAAACTTCATCTGCCAATTTACTGACCATTCATGTAAGGTATCTAGATCCCTTTGGAGGCACTCTATATCGCTATCTGAATCAATTGATCTCCCCATTTTAGTATCGTCTGCGAATTTACTTATCCTACTAGTTATACCTAAATCTAGGTCATTTATGTATATAAGAAACAACAGGGGACCTAATACCGATCCCTGGGGGACACCACTTTTGACTGCTCCCCACTCTGACTTGGTACCATTTATGCTGACTCTCTGTTTCCTACCAATTAGCCATGACCTAATCCATCCCAACAACGACCCTCCTATTCCATGTGCCTCAACCTTTCTCATCAATCTCTCATGAGGGACTCTGTCGAAAGCTTTACTGAAATCTAAATATATAATATCATATGACTTGTCACTATCTACTGCTTCATATACCTCTGAGAAAAAGCTAAGCAAATTAGTAAGGCAAGAACGTCCCTGAGTGAATCCATGCTGAGAAGAATTTATTAAGTTAAATTTTACTAAGTGGCTTCTAATTTTCCTAGCAATAATGGACTCTAGCAACTTTCCTATGATTGATGTGAGACTAATGGGACGGTAATTGGATGCTATCGATTTATCACCTTTTTTGAAGATCGGAACTACATTTGCAAGCTTCCAAGCTTCTGGAACTAAACCTGTTTCTAATGACTTGTTAAATATAAATGCTAATGGACTACTTAACTCATCTCTGCATTCTTTTAATACTCTAGCATATACCTCGTCAGGACCAGGCGATTTTTGAGGTTTCAGTCTGTCAATTTCCTTAAGCACATCATTTCTACTTATGCTAACTGTACTTAACATATTTTCTATACTATCACTATATACCATATTGACTTCTGGAATCTGTGCCAAATTTTCATTAGTGAAAACGGAAAGAAACTGACTATTTAATGTACTGCACATTTCTAAATCATTTTCTGTTATTTCTCCTATTGAAGTTTTTAGGGGGCCTATTACATCTCTAACTTTAGATTTATATAGTTGGTAAAAAGCTTTAGGGTTATTTTTTGAGTCGCTGGCTATCCTTATTTCATAATTTATTTTTGCTTTCCTGATTTCCTTTTTGACCTGTCTTGATAGAGTCTGATAGTATATATGTAAATGATTTTCACCTTTCTTTATTTTTCGATATATTCCTTTCTTTTTTCCTATAAGATCTATTAGCTTATTAGTCATCCATTTTGGTTGGTTCTGCGTCGATCTAAATCTTCTTTTAGGGATATATTTATTTTGAGTATTGTGGAGTGAAGCAATAAACTGGTTATATGTAGGTGGCAAGTCTAACTCTGGCAAATCCTGACTTAATTGCTTAACAATAGGGTCCACCCTTAAGTCTCTTCTTAGCCCACCATAATCGGCTTTTCTGAAATCTGGGATAAGTGTCGTATTCTCTTTAGCATTCCCTGTCCATTGTATATTAAAATAAATAGATTTATGATCGCTATTTCCTAGGTGGTCACCAATCTCTACATTATTTATCATATGTTCATTGTTACTGAAAACTAAATCAAGAATATTAATACCTCTAGTCGGCGTATCTATGAATTGAAATAAAAAACTATCTTGTACTACCTCAATAAACTCTACTGAATCGGAGTCGCCTATTTGGTGCTGCCAATCAATGTTCGGAAAATTAAAATCCCCCATAATGCACACATTGCTAAACCTTGATGCTATTTTAATTTCCTCCCATAACGATTTTCCGCCATTTCTACTCATATTAGGCGGTCTATATATAACTCCAATAACTATGGTCTCACTACCTTCGTTAACCTCTACCCAAACACTTTCATTATCATTATTTAGTCTAATACCTGATTTAATACAGCTTTTTAATGTACTCCTGACAAACACTGCTATACCCCCGCCCCTCCTACTTGTTCGGTCATATTTAAACAAACTATATCCTGGAATATCAAATTCTGCTAAAAAATGCCTAGATTCTGTATTAATCCACGTTTCAGTTAGCGCTATTATGTCTATATTTTCTGTGCTAACGAGTGCTCTAAGTTCGTTCATTTTGTTACATAAACTCCTACAATTTGTATAATATACCCTCAACCTATTACTTTTATTTGCAACTAATTTTCTATTGTGTTTAGCTAACTTATTATTTCCTGTTGAACTACTAGCTCTAGACGGAAATTCTACTCTATCAGTATTCTCATCTTTACTATCAGTTACATGTGTAGTGTTATCGATACTACTATTACACATCACTATATCCGCACTATCTTGACTGATTATTTCTATTTTACTCACTGGTTTGTCACATGAAGTACCTGCTCCATATGGAGACAGTATTTTACTTACACACCCAGGTTTGTTTAACGAAACCCCGCAACAATCTTGTCGAGTGAGCTGGCCAAGGTCGAAACTCCTAGTCGAGAGAGATGTACTCCATCCTGGGCATACAGTTCATCCTTACCATAAAAGAGGGACCAGTTATCCAGGAATGGAATAGTATTTGCCTTACAATACTTCTCCAGCCGGCTATTTACACCAATAGCCCTGGAGGACCATTCCTTCCTTACCCCTCTTCTAGGCAGGATACTGTTTACCACAGGAACTCCACCTTTTTCCTTGATCCTCTCCAACATTTCCTGATACTTGGAGAGCAAGTCCTCAGTCCTGCATCTCCATATGTCGTTGCTCCCTGCGTTGAGGAAGATGATGGGGTCCTCCCCACTCACTTCCATGACAGCATCTATCTTCTCAGCCACCCTCCCGACTCCGGCACCAGGCACGCAGACAACTTTACCAACCTGAGTGTTTGTTGCCCTGCCAAGGTATCTAACCAATGAATCACCGACAATGAAAACAGACTTAGCTTTTTCCTTTTGTCGGCGTGTAGCAGTAGTTGTTGCAGCAACAGCAGCAGACTCCCCCCCTCCCCTCTCACTGCCTCGATGATCGCCACTTCATCGCCATCACTCTCATCAGCCAAGGTGCTGAAGTTGTTGTGGGTCTTGACTGGCTGCCTTTTCAGCTTGCAGGCCGTTGCACTAGTTGACACCACTTTCCAAGGGGCTTCACGATCCCTGGGAACACTTCCGGTAGCCTCACACTTCTTCTCCGCCATAGCTAGTCTCAAGGCCAAATTTTCATCTTTGAGACACTGAATCTCCTGCTCCACACTCTCCAGTCTCTCTTGCAAAGCAAGACAAAGCTGGAGAGTATGGGAGGAGACAGCAGACTCATCAACAACAGCCATCACTACGAAAGTTCACTAGGACCTCACTAAGGGTAAACCGGTACACTAGCGGTCACTGGGGACGTCCACACTAGTCACGGGTCAGAGGGCAACTAGACTATAATACATAACAAACTACACTTCTAACATAATTAATAGACTATAATACATAACAAACTACACTTCTAACATAATTAATAGACTATAATACATAACAAACTACACTTCTAACATAATTAATAGACTATAATACATAACAAACTACACTTCTAACATATTAATAGACTATAATACATAACAAACTACACTTCTAACATAATTAATAGACTATAATACATAACAAACTACACTTCTAACATAATTAATAGACTATAATACATAACAAACTACACTTCTAACATAATTAATAGACTATAATACATAACAAACTACACTTCTAACATAATTAATAGACTATAATACATAACAAACTACACTTCTAACATAATTAATAGACTATAATACATAACAAACTACACTTCTAACATAATTAATAGACTATAATACATAACAAACTACACTTCTAACATAATTAATAGACTATAATACATAACAAACTACACTTCTAACTCTAACATAATTAATAGACTATAATACATAACAAACTACACTTCTAACATAATTAATAGACTATAATACATAACAAACTACACTTCTAACATAATTAATAGACTATAATACATAACAAACTACACTTCTAACATAATCATATTAGGTTTCCATTAAGGGGGCCCACCTCCTTTTTCTTTCTCTCTCTCTCCCTCTCTCCCTGGGTTGTATCCATTCGGCCCCATTCAGCCTACTGTTTTAAGACGTTTATCCCCATCCAGGTGTCGATCTATTCCTGGCGAGTGGTAGCAAGCCAGCATATTTATAAACAAAAATTGACAGCAGACTAAATGTGTATATTTTTCGATAAAAAAATGTCTCCGGCGAAGCCGAATTTCTCAATACAATGCTGGGAAAGAAATCGACACCTGGATGGGGATAAATGTCTTAAAACAGTAGGCTGAATGGGGCCGAATGGATACAAGCCGGAGAAAGAGAGAGAAAAGGAGAAAAAAAAAGCAGGTGACCCCTCTTTAGAAATCTCACAGCGTGGGTGTAAATTAACGTGGGCGACGGTACAGTGTATTATACAGCATGAAGGTGGGGCTGACACAAGGGGTTTTAAGGGGAGACGATCGTTTTTCTGGTCCCCTTTCTTCCTCGTGTTTAGTCCCATTATTTTTTAGACTTTCAGACGTTCGGCCCATTTGTTTGGCGATTTAAAGACCTTTCGTCACATTTCGTTATACATTTTAAGACCTATGGTGCCATTTAGGTGTCGATTTTTTCCTGGCGAGCGATAGCGAGCCTGTTATTGTAAGAGGAAGCGGCCTTTGGCCGGAAAATGTTTCTACTGGAAAATGTACACATTTATCTTGAGGAGGGGTCTAGGGGATGTTTTTCTAAGCTTGAGGGATGTCTATAGCGAGGAAACTAAGAATTTATGAATTAATTAATTTATAGGTAAACAAAATCGACACCTGGATGGGGATAAAAGTCTTAAAACAGTTGGCTAAATGGGGCCAAATGGATACAAGCCAGAGAAAGAGAGAAAAGGAGAGAGAGAGAAAAAAATCAGGTGACCCCCCTTAATTACTACCAATATACCTGATATATGGCCTGTGGAGAATTGCCAAACCGAACCACCGAGAGATCACAACAACATCAACGCCAAATAACCAACCAGTCAAGATTGCTATCATTCGGCAATTGAAAACAGCCTGACCTATTGAACACCAACATGGAGATCCTTGATATAGTGACCCTTTAAATACTCCAGATTCTTCGACGCCCCTAACCTCTAGAGAAAACAAAATCCAAATAAATGGGGGACCATTCTATTCTCCCGAAAGCCAGCGACGCCATCTTGGATAGAACGCTTCAACCACCTATTACGACCCTTACACCAGCCCAAACATCACCCCATTTCGCTCACAAGACCAGCACAAGGGCGTGTACCAGCAGGAAAAGTCAAACCCCAGGCCAACCACCGAATTCACCATAAAAACAATGACAGAAGGATTCACACATGGACAGAGCCACCATTTCCACTTCAACACTTCACCCGCACCTTGCAGAGCCAGCACGAAACCAAAATACGCCCACCTTCAGCCATACTATCAACTCAGGGGCGTTTATCGTCAGAAAATCAACAATACTTGTTCCTCCACCGAAATAAACAGAAAATAATTGCAGAAAATGAGAGCAAGAACGCGAGAAAATACTCACCACAACAAACCTTCATATCAACGGTTTTCCACATCTCCCGACCTACAACCTTATTCCAAAAATTGAACGACTGATCAACTCACCAGAATTACAAGGTGTAACAGCTGCACCATACCTAACAACACCGAACAAGACCTCTCCTCCTGGCGTGCCCTTCATGCCCGGAGATACCCTACACACGACATCTCAGCCAGAAGAGACAGTACCCAACCATCAGCAAGCAATCAGCTGGCTTGAGACCTATTATTGGTTCTTACACATACAGTTCTAAGGTTGGAAAGGACAAAACCAAGACTAAGTTGAGCAGGTCTATTCGTTCTACAGGCTGAGGATCAGAGCATTATTGTTCAGATTGGGATCCAGTATACTCCTGCAAGGATAGTAAATACTAATAGGATGGGGCACTCAGCGTTAATTTTTGTATTGCCCGGGCTCTCCGCGCGACGGTAGCACCTCTAGCGGCCAATAGGAAACACTACTCTTGCTGGCGTACACTTCATCTCAATAACCATACACATTACTCTTTATGCTGAAGATAATATCAGTATGATAATATCACTTGTGTATAAACATTTATAAGCGATTTTGAATACATAATAAGATGAACAGAAAGGAAATCATTAAGAAAACTAAATTTATACCAAGAATAAAATTATACAGTTGTAGGCTACTTCATTGTTTACAGCTGTATTGCAGATCACATCTTATTATGTACATATTCATGAAAAAGAAACATAAGTATATAGAGTTTACAGTATATTATATAGACTACAGAACATAGTGAATATGTAATAGCCTGCAGTACAGTAGACCACCACCACCACCACCTTGTATATTTATTCTTAACGCTACAGAACATTGTGATTATATACTGTAGCCTAATACTCCATCACCACCTATAAAGCCATTCTTATGACTATGTAACATTGTTTGTAAATACACAACCACCAGCACAACTGCTACTACTACTACTATACCCTGTTCATTATAGTTAGGCCAGAAAGTATTACTTCTAACCTCTGTAACTAAAACAGGGCTAGAGTAAATGGGCTGTATATTACCACACTTATTCCCCGAGCATCTTAGGCCTGATGTGAACCTGTTAGCACTACACATGTTTCAAAATTAAAGATTTCCTGCTTTGTTTTTTCATTTGGGAAGCTCGATAACTATTATTTAGTTTGTGAATTTTCCAGTATATTGCTATTCTGCAATACACTTGTGCAATTTTAAACAAACAATTTCTGCAGAGTGAAAGGTGTGACAGAGTATTTACAACACATATGGTCAACCTGGAATTCACATTCGGTCCAACCAGATTTGTCATGTCAGACAGGAATGGTACAATCATAGAGCTGTGAACAGAGTGAAATGATTGCACCAAATCCTCTGATGGTACTGTGAGACCACCAAAGTCTCTGTTCGATGTTTTGAAAGCTTTCATGTGTGTAAATATCTGACTAGCTTCATTGAGAAAATCAGAATTGTTTACAAATGAAGTGGAGCAGCTAGCACAAGAGATATTTAGCTTTTTTAGTACATAGCCTAGAACATAACTGACACCATTAGCATCCAAGTCATCAACTTGGTAGTCATAAGACAAGTCACTTGTATCACAAGAAGTTGAAATGGATGTTGATGGTGCTCTAGAGGTTGAACATGACTGTGTACGAGCTTTGTTTAACTCAGATAGTGTGATGAGGAGAGAATCAGAGTCTGGGGCACAATTGGCAGACAAAGATGGTGCAAGGAGCATGTTACACAGAGTCTGTCTGAAGGTGAATCGGAACTGATTAGGATCTGGATTGTATCTGTTACCACCCTTCTGTCGAATTATAGCAAACAGATTCTCAAGACAGTCCTGGTTTAGCCGGGATGGGAGTAGGAACTTAAATCCATCAATGGATTGTAGGTCCTGCATGAGGCCAAGCATTGCTTGTAGGGTTAGTCTCCATCCAACAAGACAGTGAATAGTGTAAGATGTGTTAAAATGTACACCCTTGAGCCATTCAATTGTATCCATCCAAAAAGAAACATGAGGACTTGTGATTTTCACTGGTTTCTTTAACTCTTCACATACTTCATAAGTTCGTCCATTTACACTGTCAAAGATGTCATTCCATTTTGCAATGAAATCTGCAGTGTGAACTGCAGTGCTAGGTAACTTACCTAAAGAAACATGCATGTTCATTGCAGCTGCAACAGTGCGACTAATTACTTGAGTAGCCAAGCACACACGCATAGTCTTAAAAGGGGGAGTGAAAATATGTGCATTGGTTAGCTTGGGGGCAAGAGCAAATTTTGATGCTACAGAATCCTGCTGATAAAAGTCCTCAATATGCTTCCACTGGGCAAGCTTTTTATCTTCAAACATTGCACCATGCTTCTTCAAGTTGTTCCTAATATTCTTAATTAAATGAGGACGATCATATAAGCACCACACACGATGCTGTCCTACATAAAAGTAAGGTTTGCTTTCTGTGACACCAAGAGATGAGAACGCCCTCCGGTTGTTTGAACCTTGATCAGCTACAATAGCACGCACATCAAAACCAATATTTAGTAGCTTTTCCACACCCTGTTCTACAATTATTTTCAAAGTATCTCCTTTCATGGCATTACCAGATAAAAAATATCCAACTGGCTGTTTCCATTTATCAAACAAACACCTTACCATTACTACTAGTGCTTCACTAGCTCTTGCAGTTGTTCTGCCGATACTCGGTCCTGAATCTTGGAAACCAACTATCTGATCATCATTCTTTTCATATTTCAAACCTACACTCAATGACATTTCATCAAAGCAAACTACTACAACCCTTTTTCTAGCATTCATTGATGTCAACTTGGACTGCATTAGAGTGAAAACTGTTTCATTATACCCAGGGCTAGTTTCTACACCAGAAAGCCATCTTTTTAAGGATGTATGAGATGGCAGAGCAAACATTGACTGTAGAAAGCGGTAAGAAGCCGGACTCTTATAGTGCAAAGCAAAAGCTACCATTTTCTGTTCAGAAGTCCACCGTCTTCCTTTGCTATGTTTGAAATACATGTGCAACTGTTGTTCAAAAAATTGTAGGCACGGTCCATCAACATACTTACTACACATTTCAAGAATATGACCAATTGGATCCCTTTTCTTGGCTCGTAATCGTTGGAGGTCACGTTGAAGGCGCTTCACCTGTAAGCACACAAGAGGAATGGTGCAGGCTAGTAGTTGTAAAGGTACATATTGTATGTTCAATTCAACAGTTAATCATCAATGAATCTATAAACCTAAGACGTTGTAATGTAGTTCAATGAGGACACCAAATACGATTTATATCAATATATGCGAGTTGATTACTTCAGTATTATTATGTTTCCTCCACCAACCGACTTTACTCCTAAACTCAATTAATGAAATCAACAAATACATGTGGCAGTCCAGGGATTCGAACCTAGGATGCTCACACCGAAATTCAGTGCATTTATCCATTGCACTACGAAGACAGTTGAAGAATTAATGCTATGATATACTGTATTTGATAGGACATCAATTTTATTACACCCACCTTTGCTTCAAGCAGTCTCACTTTCTTGATCAGATTCAGTCTGAGATGTGGCATCTTGCACTTCTGGCATCGAAGAGGGGTCACTAATGTTAGGTTCTGATGAGGCAGAAATTAAGAAGTTAGTTACAAGGGTTATATAGCCACCTGGATAATCAAAGTAGTTCGAGAAATCAAATTGAGGAAGATTACTGAAGCTGCATATACTATAAATATGAGGTAATATGTTATAGATGATAGCTATCATACAAATATATAACATATACACTAAGAAAATATTTTAATTCTCAACATTTCATATTGGAGAGAGAGAGAGAGAAAGAGAGTGTGGGAGGGGTTGACACCTCAGTAGGAACTTTAATCCTAGGGGAGGGTATATTTGTCATTAGCAAAGGAATGGAAACACGCACACACATTTGTGTGTGTGTGTGTGTGTGTGTGTGTGTGAAAGAGAGAGAGAGTGAGAATGTGTGAGTGTGAGATAGTGAGAATGTGCGTGTGCAATTTTCTACCTTTCCTGAGCTAATCACGGCACTAGACTGTATATACTGTGTATACTGTATATACTGTGTATACTGTATATACTGTGTATACTGTATATACTGTGTATACTGTATATACTGTGTATACTGTATATACTGTGTATACTGTATATACTGTGTATACTGTATATATTTAAATGATGGCAAATATTAAGGTTATAGTAGATTCTAATGAAAGATAATAACAGGAAAACACGCAATTACCTGAAATTTCATGTTCATCCTGATATACAATCTTCCTCTTCTTGGCGGAGGGGGTAGACAACGGGTTGTTGGCGCTTTTCTTTTGGGAGATCTGCTAGGTGGAGGGTTAGGCACATCAAACAAACTTGGAACTGCATCCCACACCAAGCTGTTCCTTTGCAAGATGTTCATGAAACAGGAGTCGTTGAAGTGTTTACTGCAAAGCCGCAAGTTCTTGTAGGCATAATCAGCAGTAACCTTCATAATATCTTGCCGTCTACAGGCCTGAAGCCATAGTTTCAATCTGAGGGAAGGGGAGAAAATGGTATACTTAGTTTAAAAGTTAGCTTAGGTTATAGTTAGTTTAGTCAGGTTGCACAATTGCACACGCACATTCTCACTATCTCACACTCACACATTCTCACTCTCTCTCTCTCTCTCTCACACACACACACACACACACACGTGTGTGCGTGTTTCCATTCCTTTGCTAATGACAAATATACCCTCCCCTAGGATTAAAGTCCCTACTGAGGTGTCAACCCCTCCCACATTCTCTTTCTCTCTCTCTCTCTCCAATATGAAATGTTGAGAATTAAAATATTTTCTTAGTGTATATGTTATATATTTGTATGCTAGCTATCATCTATAACATATTACCTCATATATATGGAAATTTAATTGTAAAATATATTAAGCCTTAAAATAACATATTATAGCACCAGTTACCATCATTATTTGTACCATTAATCACTAATATAATTAGCCTAACACAGTATCACCATTACCACCAGTGTTCTATAATTATTATAATCACCATTTCCTCTAACATCATAGCCTATATAGTCGTCACACCTTGATGTAATGCGTTTTTATGACTAAACTGCGTTCATAATTATGTGGCACACAATAGTGAGACCGAAAATACCTTTAGTAATTGTTAATACCTTGTATAGAGAATCCTTGTTAATATATTTTACGTATTAACAGTACCTCAGTAAGTGATCTTGGAAATGTGGCTGAAAATCTTATTCACTCTGAACTCTTATGGACGGCAGCAAATAGCCTTCAGTTTTCATATATATTTTTGTCAAT
Source organism: Paralithodes platypus (assembly GCA_032716605.1). NCBI lineage: Eukaryota > Metazoa > Arthropoda > Malacostraca > Decapoda > Lithodidae > Paralithodes > Paralithodes platypus. The sequence goes on from CM064521.1 coordinate 53,407,345, forward strand.
AGGCCTAATGATCATTATAGTGTGCCATTAAAACATCAGGCTGACGCATAATTCCTGTTAGTTAATACACCTGAAGACTGGTACACTATCAGTGTCACAGACATCAGATACATTATGATTTGATAGTACAAAATTATGCATTTCCTACCTACAAAACTCACCTTTTAGGATCCTTTGGAAAGCGGAAAAAAGACAGGTCTCTATTCCATTTTGAATTATTGGAGCAGTTTACAGCTGAACATCCTGTAATCCCCATCGTGGCAACAATAATAAGCCATCAATATCCACCTGTACGAGAAACACACACCTCTCCCACCTCTCCAGCTTGAATGAGGCCGCCAACTGCAGTGTTTATTCCTATCAGCCGCTAGGTGGCTAGTCTGACCCATGCCGACTGGGCCGCCCATAAGACAGGTCTGTCTTCCTTTCTCTAGGGTCTTTGACTCCCGTAAGGAATATGAGGTAGACGAACAGGACGACTCCAAGTCTAAGGTTTGTCATAATACCAGTTTTGGGCGACGAAGTCCAGTACGCTATTGTGCGAGCGGATCTAGTCAGTACAAAGGAGTACAAAGGAGTACAAAGGAAATCAAGCAACAACAGATCTAGTGACCCTTCTAGGTTGCTTGTCCTCCAAAACACTGAGGATCAAGTGTCCATACAGTGGTTTAGAGTGGGTAAGGGAACATTGGAAAGGGAATTACTCCCCTGGAACTAATGTCCGTGGCAGGATTAGGAAGTTAGTAGGGGACAGATGGGTTAGTAACTGAGGGGGGGATAAAATAAAGTTATTCATTTACAAACGCAGTCAGTCGCGGGTTTGATGCGAGATATTTGTCTAGGTGGAGTTTAAATGAATCAACAGTGATGCAGTCTATAACGTTTCGGGGAAGCCCATTCCACAAGTTGACAACTCGATTGAAGAAGAAATTCTTAGATTCGTGTGAGTTAAAAGATTTACCAATAATTTTGCAACCGTTTCCCCGCGTGTAATTAGATTGGTCGATAGTGAAGTACTTACTACAGTTCATATTGTCGATGCCTTTGATGATTTTGAACACTTGAATTAAGTCACCTCTTAATCTGCGCTGGGTTAAAGGAAATAGATTTAATTCTCTAAGACGCTCTTCGTATGGTTTGTTCTTTAGGCTAGGTATCATTTTGGTAACTCTACGTTGAACTCGTTCTAGCTTGTTTATATCTTTTTGGTAATAAGGGCACCAGGATTGAACGCAGTATTCCAGAAGAGGGCGGACTAAGGAATTGTAAAGGGTTAGGATAACTTCTTTGGAATTATGCTCAAATGACCTGCCTATAAAGCCAATTATTTTGTTTGCCTTCTTAACAACTTCTGAACATTGTTGACTCGGTTTTAGGTTACTCGATATTGTTACTCCCAGATCGGTTTCTCTGTTTACATTCTTAAGCTGAGTGCCATTCATCGAATAGTTTGCTTTCTCATTTAGGTATCCGATATGTAGTACTTTACATTTATCCGCATTGAAACTCATTTGCCAAATTTGGGCCCAACATGACAATTTATCTAGATTGTGTTGCATATCGTCAACTTGTTCTTTTGAGAGTACGCTATTTGCAATTTTTGTATCGTCAGCAAATTTTGAGATTGTACAGGTGAGACCCTCATCTATGTCGTTGATGTAAATTAGAAAGAGAATTGGTCCTAGTACCGATCCCTGGGGTACCCCGCTACTTACTTTGGTCCATTTAGATGCCTTACCGTTTATGACTACTCTTTGCTTTCTGTCGCTGAGCCAATTTTCTATCCATTTCAACACACCGTCTTGTATTCCATGCGCTTTTAGTTTTAGCAGTAAACGTTTGTGGGGAACTTTGTCAAAGGCCTTTTGAAAATCAAGGTATATAATATCTACAGATTTACTCTCATTGTAGAGGTTGAGGATATTGTGGAAGAAGTCTAAGAGGTTTGTTAAACAGGAACGTTTTTTACGAAAGCCGTGTTGAGTATCTTTAAGTAAGTTATTTTCCTCTAAGTGATTTACGAGTCTGTCTCGTATGACCGTTTCTAGCATTTTACATACAACTGAGGTTAAGCTAATTGGACGATAGTTACTGGGTAGGGATTTGCTGCCTTTTTTGAATATCGGTGTTACGTTGGCTAGCTTCCACTGATCGGGCATAGTTCCAGACTGCAAGGATTTATTGAATAGTAATGTCAGTGGTTTAGAGAGCTCATCCTTAGCTTCCTTTAGAACTCTAGGCGAGATTGTATCAGGTTCAGGCGTTTTATTTACCTTGAGTTTATCTAAACAATTCAATACTTCTCTCTCTGTAACGGTGATATTGCTTAGAACATCTGAATTATCAATCTGAATCGGCGATGGTGTAGGGATATCACTGAGGTCTTCTGTTGTAAAAACTGATGCAAAGAAGGTATTGAGGGCATTACTCATTTGTTCTTCGTCTTTGGTGTATTCTCCATTTTCATCGACTAACGGTCCAACAGTTGAAGTAACTACTTTTTTCTTTCTGATATAACTATAGAATTCTTTCGGGTTTGTTTTACTTTGATTCGCAATATGTAACTCTAAGGTCTTTTTACTTTGCTTAATTAACTTTTTGGCTTTGCGTCGTAGCTCTACAAATTTCAGCCGTTCTTCGTCATTTTGTGAGGATTTTAATCTATCATTAGCAAATTTTTTAGCAAGCAGGCAGTTTGAAATATCTTTATTCCACCATTTGGGCTTATTATTATGGCCTGGACGCCGTATTTTCGATGGTATGCAGTCTTGCACTGCTTTTAGGTAAGTGGCTTCGAATAACTTCCAAGATGTATTTATGTCGTTATTGTGAATTAAAAGGGTCCAGTCAGTTTCTTTAAACATAGCTCTAAGTTTATGGAAGTTTGCTTTCTTGAAATTAGGGACTTTTTCGATGCTACTATTTGGTTCGTTACTAGTAAACTTTAAAGTGAAAGTTATCGTACGATGGTCGCTGTTACTGAATTCTTCAGCAACATTCAAATTCTCTATTAATTCTTCTTTTGTTGCAAGTACAATGTCAAGAACGTTATTACCACGGGTCGGCGTTCCAACAAATTGATAAAGCGAACTCTCTTGCAAGTTCGTATACAAGTCATGTCCGGAGTGTGAAGTAAGAGTATCGCCCCACTTGGTCACAGGTAAATTAAAGTCACCAAAAATTACGGTATCTTGTGAGTTACTTACATCTGCAATTTGTTCGTAAATTTCTCGGTCAGTTTGCACTGATTGAGCTGGAGGTCTGTATATTAATGCAAGTATTATTTTGGTACCTTTATTATTCTTTATTAGCACAAAAGATGCGTCGACGTTCACAATTTGAGGTTTTGACAAGAGGGTAGGGTTAAGACTTTCTTTGATATAAAGTGAAACGCCACCTCCATTTCGATTTATTCGGCTTTTCTCAAACATTACATAACCGGGAAGTGAATACTCTGCTAAAAAGTCTCTATCTTCTGTATTGAGCCAAGATTCTGTTATGCCAATCACATCATAATTTTCTGTAAACACTAGCTCCTCTAAATCTGAAAATTTATTGCGTATGCTACGAGCGTTTGCATAGAAAACCTTTAAATTTGTTATTTTAGAACTCACGGAACGCTCTTTAATAATATTTTTGGTTCTTGTCGGATCTACATTTATGTTCATGGCTGTCCTCGGTCCTCGCTGTCTTCGGTCCTTATCGCTGGTGGTCCTCGGTTGCCTCTGTTTTTTTCTTGGCGTTGGATGATTTATGTTACTGCTGCTTCTTCTCGGATGGCGTTTTTTGATCCATGGCTGCGGACTGCTTCGTGTAGGAGACGACCCATGCGTGCTGAACCCACAGGGTTTAGATGAGTGCCATCCTTGCGGAACAGAGTAGGCTGGTTGTAGAAGTTGTCCCAGAGGTTGATGAATTCAACTTCTTCCCTCAGACACAAATATTTTAGTCGGCTATTTGTGCTGAAGGCCTTGTCGTAGAATTTGTCAGTCAAACCTAGTACGCTATTGTGCGTGCCGGGCAAACTCTGTATTTGTCAATCCAGAGGCAGACAATAAGTCTAAAGCTTATCACGACACGAGTGTGGGGCGGACAAGTCCAGTATGCTATTGTGCATGCCGGGCAACCTCAGTGCCAGTGACTAAACCTGCAGTACTTGTTGTTTCTAAGGTGACTCTGCCGACATTGTCTAGTCCAGAGGTATCTAGCAACACCGTGTCAGTGTCAAAAATAAAAACTGACTCCCTGAACAGTCCCCCCTCTTGTCTGGCCCTGACTATATCAGGCAAAGTGTGTGTCAGTTTACCAGTCCCTATTAACCAGGTGAGCTTACCTCCGACACCAGGAAGACCTTGGTCGATCAATGGCTAGGAGAAAAGCTGACATTTCCCCACAGAGAAGGCGAGAAAGCGTGCCAGAGGCCCAGCTGAGGACTCCGGAGGAAGAGTGACGTAGCCAAGTGCCTGTTGCAGCTCTTCATGCCAGATCCTAGCCCATAGAGGACCGAGGTTGTATGTGAAGCAGCCCAGACGTCGTGGAGTCTTATGTTTGGGACCTGTACTACGCCAGTGTGTGTGTGCGCGGATAGCAGAGACCCCAGCTCCTCGTCAACCCTCAGTGCCAGTACTCGTTTTCCTCAGTGTCAAAGGAGTACAAAGGAAATCAAGCAACAACAGGTCTAGTGACCCTGTCAATGTAAGTGGTTTGGAGAGCTCATCATTAGCTTCCTTTAGAACTCTAGTGAGATTGTATCAGGTCCAGGCGTTTTATTTACCTTGAGTTTATCTAAACAATTCAATACTTCCCTCTCTGTAACAGTGATATTGCTTAGAACATCTGAATTATCAATCTGAATCGGCGATGGTGTAGGGATATCACTGAGGTCTTCTGTTGTAAAAACTGATGCAAAGAAGGTATTGAGGACATTACTCACTTGTACTTCATCTTTGGTGTATTCTCCATTTTCATCGACTAACGGTCCAACAGTTGAAGTAACTACTTTTTTCTTGCTGATATAACTATAGAATTCTTTTGGGTTTGTTTTACTTTGATTTGATTTTACTTTGATTTGATTTTACTTTGATTTTGCAAATGATTCGCTACATTTGTAGGTAGTAGGGGTAGGCAGCCCCGCCCAGGGAAGTACTACCGCCAAGGTTTCGGGAGACTCAGGGAATAGCCTGAATTCCATTTTCTCTCCCAGGCCCTGGTAGCTGGATACATATCTTTCTGCCTCACACATCAGGGGTATCAGGAAAACCCTCTTTATACAACATACACATCCAACTTCACGACATTGCCCTACATCGCTATCCTCTATCCATAAAACACTACTCTTCCCACTACATATCATACATGTAACACCATACACCTTTACCAAATAAATATGGCAGTGCAATTGTTAAGAGCAAACCTGGTGGTCCCTCGGATATCCACCCCCGGCAGGGTTGGGTCGTTGACACAGGGCCCTCCCGGTCGTCATCATGCGACTGTGTCAAGAGCATTGCAATGTCCCAAAGCTGCTCGTCGGTGCAGCTTTTTTTTTAGTAATATAAGGGGACTTCACTCTAACATCAATTCTGTACACCAATTTCTTCAAGCAGAATCCCCTACTCTCCTTTTTTTGACAGAGACTCAAGTAACATCCACATCTGACACGTCTAGATTTAATTTTCCAGGTTATCAACTGCTCCAAAATTTCAGACCTAAGGGAGGTGTATGTTGCTTCGCAAAATCTGAAATTGCCCTGGAGGAGGTTACTAGTTTCAATTGTCCCTATTTTGATTATTCTATATACAAATTAATTTCTGCTGGTAAATTTAAATACATATGTTGCATCTACCGTTCCCCAAATACTCCTCCAGAGCAAAGTCTTTTTGATTCTCTGTCCTCACAACTCAGTGTCCTCAACTTAAATGCTTCTTCTGAAATCACTGTGTTGGGTGATTTTAATGTCCATAATGTTGAATGGCTCACTCATTCAGCCAGGACTGATGATGCTGGTCTTGAATGTGAGCTATTTGCAGACTCATTTAATCTCACTCAACTAGTCAACCAACCACCCGTGTACCAGATAATCCTAATCATAATTCCCACCTACTGGACTTATTTTTAACAACCAATTCAGAAAATTATGATGTTACAGTGAGGTCCCCGCTTGGATCTTCTGATCACTGTCTGATACAGGCCACCTGTCTATCACCTACCACACCTTCCCACTCTGAACCTGTTTTGGTGACTAAATGGCATTATGATAGGGCAGACTGGGAGGGTCTTCAAGGTTTCTTTATTGATATTCCCTGGACCTCTTTCTTTTCTAATGATGCACACTCCACCTTGAGCCACATACAAGATTTTGTAAAAATTGGAATGGAAACTTTTATTCCTCATCAAAAGTACAGTAAAAGATCTAATTCACCTAAATGGTTTGACCATAATTGTGCTAGAGTAACTGAACAAAAAGCAATAGCCTACAATGCATACACAAGATAAAAAACACATGAAGCCTTTAATTACTTTAGAAACATCAGAAATCATGCCAAAACTGTATTAAACCTAACTAAATCAAACTTTCTCCACAAGCAGGCAAATAAACTTCTAAATAATCCAAATGATAACAAAATATTTTGGTCTACTCTTAACTCATTTAAATTCAACTTCACTACTGCTTCATCCATTCCACCATTAAAATCTCCGACTGGCAATCTTGTAAGTGACCCACGAGGTAAAGCTAATCTTCTTGCGGATATTTTCTCCACCAACTCAACCTTAGATGAAATAAATCAAGATGTCCCTGTACTTAATTTTAATTCGCCTGAAATTCCCTCACTTAAGATCCACACCAGACATGTCAAAACTATTTTGCAGAATCTCTCAGTAGATAAGGCTCCTGGTCCAGATGAAGTTCCTCCAATAGTACTTAAGAATTGCTCCTTGGTGCTCGCTCCTGTATTGGCAAAATTTTTCCGTCTGTGTACTCATACCTCATGTTTCCCAGTACCCTGGAAAGAAGCAAACATCCATCCAGTTCCTAAAAAGGGTGCCTCTTCAGATCCATCAAACTACAGACCAATAGCTATAACTTCCACTCTTGGTAAAGTCTTTGAAATTATATTAAATAATCACATAATTAAGCATCTTGAGAATAATAAATTAATCAGTGATAGGCAATATGGTTTTAGACGATGTCGATCAACTGCAGACATGCTTTGCCTTCTTACGCATCAAATCAACCAAGCTACAGACCAACGTGGTGAAACACATACAATAGCACTGGATATATCAAAGGCATTTGATAGAGTCTGGCATCAATCCTTATTGTCGAAGATGTCACACTACGGCCTTGCATCATTAGTTCCACTAATTTCTTCTTATCTTCATAACAGAAAAATACGTGTAATGGTAGATGGCCTTTATTCTCAATTTCACTCAATAAATGCTGGTGTTCCCCAGGGATCAGTTTTGGCCCCAATTCTGTTCCTCATTCATATCAATGATCTCATATCTACCACTCATAATCCAATACATTCCTACGCAGATGACTCAACACTCCACAGTTCCTTCACATTTACCAATTCTTTCACCCAACCCGATCTTACAAATTCAAAAATAAACACTGCAATTTCTCTGAACCAGGACCTTTCTAGAATTGATGGATGGGGACAAAAGAATCTAGTTTCCTTTAATGCACAGAAAACCAAGTACATTCAATTTTCTAACCGACAGAATCTCACTGACTCCCTTATATTTTGTAATGATGTAAATATTCCCAATTCCCCTAGTATTGACATTCTCGGTGTAACATTAACTACTAACTTGAGCTGGACACATTATGTTAGAAGCATTGCTAAGAATGCCTCTAAACAACTGGGACTCCTGTACAGAGTTCGAGAATTCTTCACTGACGAGCAGTTGGCCGTAATATATAAAAGTCATGTGCGTTCTCAGATGGATTACTGTTCACCTCTGTGGGGTGGAAGTGGAGTGGTTGCATTGAGGCAGTTGGACAAAATTCAAAATAAAGCTATTAGATTAATCAATAACCCTGCATTCACACAGGACCTTCCTACATTATCCATACGAAGAAACGTTGCATCCCTTGCATTATTCTACAGATATTTTCACAGCAATTGTTCCGAGGAACTTGCTTCAATTGTGCCGCCTCTCCACATCTTTCCCCGTAGAACTAGGGCAGCTGAGAGCGCCCATGAATTTACACTTTCTCCTCCACAATGCAGAACTTCTGCATATCAGAATTCATTTATCCCCAGAGCTACTACTCTTTGGAATTCACTTCCCTCGAATTGCTTTCCACAAACTTACAATCTACAAATGTTTAAATCCAGTTGTTACAAACATTTTATGAATGGAGGATGCCTTTAGGCACATGGACCTTTTTGTTTTATCTGTGTTTTTCCTTCCTCCGTTCATTGTCTCTTAAAAAAAACAAAAAAAACACTCCAGGGTCTTTTTACTTTGCTTAATTAACTTTTTGGCTTTGCGTCGTAGCTCTACAAATTTCACCCGTTCTTCGTCATGTTGTGAGGATTTTGATCTATCATTAGCAAACATTTTAGCAAGCAGACAGTTTGAAATATCTTTATTCCACCATTTGGGCTTATTATTATGGCCTGTACGCCTTATTTTCGATGGTATGCAGTCTTGCACTGCTTTTAGGTAAGTGGTTTCGAATAATTCCCAAGATGTATGTATGTCGTTATTGTTAATTAAGTAGCTCCAGTCAGTTTCTTTATACATAGCTCTAAGTTTATGAAAGTTTGCTTTCTTGAAATTAGGGACTTTTTCGATGCTGCTATTTGGTTCGTTACTAGTAAACTTTAAAGTGAAAGTTATTGTACGAAAGTTGCTGTTACTGAATTCATCACCAACATTCAAATTCTTTATTAATTCTTCTTTTGTTGCAAGTACAAGGTCAAGAACGTTATTACCACGGTTCGGCGATCGAACAAATTGATAGAGTGAAATCTCTTGCAAGTTTGCATACAAGTCATGTCCGGAGTGTGAAGTAAGAGTATCGCCCCATTTGATCACAGGTAAATTAAAGTCGCCAAAAACTACGGTATCTTGTGAGTTACTTACATCTGCAATTTGTTCGTATATTTCTCGGTCAGTTTGAACTGATTGAGCTAGAGGTCTGTATATTAATGCAAATATTATTATTGTACCTTTATTATTCTTTATTAGCACAAAAGATGTGTCGACGTTCACAATTTGAGGTTTTGACATGAGGGTCGGGATTTTCTTTGATATAAAGTAAAACGCCACCTCCATTTCTATTTATTCGGCTTTTCTCATGGTAACATGGGCCTAATCATAGGTTACTACTAAAAAAATGTATTTCAAAGGCAGCGTCACACTGTTTTTCGCAAATATCTCCCAAATGAATTGTTGTATCAGTATGGTATTGCAGCACAAAGCCTATTACACCCCGACCTAATTTATAGATAATATATTACATTGCCATAAGTGTTTAGTCAGAAGTTTACTGAAGAATATTAAGTCTAATCCAGTCATCGCCTCTAGGGTCTTGTACACATTCAGACGAGTGTGGGGTACTGTCTAACCCCTCCAACCCCCCTACCAACCCCCAGACCATTACCCCAGTGCCTAGTTCACCCTCTCCCCGTCTCCCTCATTACTCCCACTCACCCACCCTCTTTCAAAGCTGTAGTATACGGTTTATGTTATCGTGAATACTTAGGTTATTGTGATTACGTACATTAAATACTATATAATTATGTATTTAAGTATCATACTTTGCTATTATTCATACAGTTACTGCTATGTCTGGGCATGGAAACGAGAAGTGGGGCGAACGAGCATGAAAGCAAGGCATAATCCCCTTGGTAATGGCTGTTTTGCCGTATGTGTGTATTAGGAGGCCAATGCATGCATTCATGTGTAGTAAACCAAATAAACGGAATCGTATGTTATTACGTGTGTTCTGAACCGTGTCACGATATGTAAAGTGTACCTTTATTGAATACATTCCGCCTCCTGTAATTCCCCCCCCCCCATCCCTCGTCACTTTCTGACGATGTTTTCATGGGCAGTGATAGCGAATAAATGGTTTACAGTATTGTCATGTTTGCCTCATTTTATTCCTACAATATATTTATCGATCATAATGCATCTACTTCATGACAGTAATGTAATGTATGTAATAGTCCTAATGATACGTCACAATATATGCAGTATATTTGGTACTTTATATTTATTTGATAAGGCTACAATGAGAGATTCAGTGATGGAGAGAAGTATATGCAGTCTATAGGTGATGATGTGGTTATCAAAGACACAAGTTAACAAAATATTAATATCTTAACCATGTTTATATTTTATGATGAATGCACAGTATTTAGCACAAATAAAAACAAGTTATCACAATAGGTCCAGACCACAGGTAATACCAATAAAACGTTGGCAGTGATAACGAGTTTTGGTGTGTTCCTTGGTAGTTCTGTGACCTTCTTCGACAAGTCTTCACACAAGATGTCAATGAGCTGGACCTTGTTTGCTGTTACTGTTAGCGTCACTTTCTGTGGTGGCAGTGGTGTTTCTGGTGAAAGCTGGTGTCGCCTACTGCATCCTTGCCAGCACGGCTTATCCTTGCCACGTTTTTTACACTTTCGTCATAGTACCGGTCAAAAATCAGATGGACTTCAGTCATCAGCAGTCGGTTGATTATGTTCTTGGAGAAGTTGTTGGCAAAGTCTTGTACTGTTCCGCTGGCTGGCCACTGTACAACCCAAAGTAGTGCACAACCATCAATGATTATTACCTGTGGACTACATACTAATCTACTCGATCGTTCAACTTGTAGTTTTTTCTTGAGTATGGATTTTGTTGGTGTGATCCTCATGTCACCATTGTCTTCAAACATTGAGGAAGGGACTGGTGACAGTTTGTATGACAGTACATCCTTAACGTCTATTTCCCTGGACTGTTGGAGGCACATCACCCTTGTGTATATGAGCTCAGTGTCATAGACAGGCAAACCCTCAACTTTTATGTACTTCATGCTCACAGCCATTGTAACAACTTTTTTTGGAATAACACTGTGGAACTCTTTTGGCCAAGTAGATTCAAATTCCTGCATCTGTTTGTTGCCAATGACGAGTGATTCTGCTACATTCACTTTATCGGAGGCGATTCTTCCTGTTACAATATTGACATGATGATCAGGATGGTTTTCAGGTTTCAGTGGATCAATCGAAGCGCTCAACTTGGTTTGTATTTTACATCTGTCCTCGGCATCATTGGCTATTCTACCTGGATTCTCTTTTTTGTGGCGCGTTACAGAAACCTGACCTCCTTGTTCTGTCATCAGCGACAAGCCTTTCAGCAGTGTGCTGCAGATATGAAGGCTCAGTGCCCATCTCGTCACAGTGGCTGGTTTCAGTGTGATCCCAATAAGTCCACCCGGGCCTTTACCATACCGCATAAAGGTAGTTTCGATGAACATATCTGACCATATTCCATTCCATAGCCCACGGGAGTGACGCATGACATGTTGTCCCCGAAAGAAGTCCTCCAAGATGTCATCAGGAAGTCGCTCCATAGACCGTAGGTAGTAGAGCCCATACCTAGCATAGTTTGTATGTCCAGAAGCAAAGAAGTAGGGGATCATCTGTTGAACTGCCCAGATGTGCAAAGGCCAGTCCCCTTCACACTCTGCCCGTATGAAAATCATCATGATGAGCACCGGCTTGATCAGATTGTCGACCCAAAGTTTTGTTGTTGAGCTGAGTGCTGCTTGTGTGTCGAGTCGTTCCATTAGGTCGTCTTGACCCTCATTGTTTGACAATGTCTCTCGCAACAGCTCTTCCACCACCATTCGCAACGCTCGGACATTTTGCGGGAACTTTTTTCCGGACAGCATTTTCTGGACTCCTCCGAAGGCAGATTGCAAGATTTCTTCCAAGCCACTGTTGCACATGAGAGTTCCCACAGCACCGACAAAGCTCATTAACATATGCATGCCACCCAGGCGTGGAATAACATTTGGAAACTTGTCCGGGTATACCCACAGCACATGTTCCGCAACACGATAGAGCTGTTGATCGTTGGTGAATAACGTGAAGGCTTGGCCTGTACTGCAAGTCAGTTTCTGTGCTTCGTTCATCGCTGTCATGATAGTATCCGGTTCTGATGGAACCATGTCAATTAATGGCGTATATATGGCTTTGGTCACTGGATGAATGGAGTGTCCTTGAGGCCCGGGTGTTAAAGCCATTGTACTCTGGTATGTCTTTCTCCCGGATGACCTTTTGCAGGAAGTCATAATCAACTGCTCTTGCCCTTGCCAGTGATACCTGTTGAGAAGCAAGCATCTTGAGAGATGGTACTGTACGTGTTGCATCTTGCACTGGCATTGGGGGTTTCCTTGGTCCAGTATAGTGCTGGATGGGGATTGCTGGAGTTACTTCATTTTTCATCTCTTCTTTCTTGATACGCCGAATCTTTTAATTTCCAGCTGAAAATGGACTCTCATCTGTTTGAACCTGAGTGAGGAGAAGGGCAAGATAATGTGTTGATCTCAAGCCATTAGGAGAAGATATGGTGGCGTCGAAGTTATCAGCCACGGCTTGCACAAGACCGGTCTCACTGTCGAATGCCCCCCGAAGGTTGATTTTCTGGGATGCAGCTTGGGCAGCAGAAGCCTTGAACCTTAGCACCTCATCATACGAGCAGGTGATTCCAAAAGCATAAAACTTATCAATCAGGCTCTTGTCCTTCATCAAAAGACCTAAAGATACTTGCAAGGTTGTTGCTCGATGATTCACGGTGCTGGTGATGACGTTGCCGATGAGAGAAGCCTGCAAGGTGTCTCCTAATTTTGGTGAAATCTGTGAGAGGAGATGAAGCAAGGTTGGACTACAATCATCACGAATAATGTCGGCACTTATTTCTGTTGCATAACTGTTCAAGTCAGGAACAAGTTGTTTTGTCTCCTTTGTTATTCTTGCTGCGACTTTGCGGATGTCCAAATCATCTTGGTCATCATCGTCAGGTATTATCTTGAGGAGATGAGAAGATTTGCTCCGGAACGCAATAATGCTTGCAATCCCAATTCCGGAGAGAACTAGAAGGTCTGACCCAAAATGTGTTGAAAGATGTTCAATCAATGTGCGTCGTTTTAGCTGAATTCCATGAAGAGATACATATAGGTTGTATACTTCAACAGAGTTCCAGATCCGTGTTGGGTCATTGCTGAGTTCTTGGATGACCTCTACAAAGGCAGGATCTGCACATTCATCTGTGTGATGCTCCGACTTATGATGGGCATACATCCTACCTCTTGGACCCATGAACTTTGCCATGCACTTCTTGTGGTACTGTGCATCTGCTGCATGAAGGTCGCTGACAGTTCCTTGCACCCGTATCCTGACCTGCTGGGCAATTTCATCCTCTCGAATGGAACATACTTCCAGAATGGAATCTTTGAAGGTCTTCTTGCCAGGTCCCCTTTCAGCAGTTCTGCAATGGACTACTCTTTTCCATCTATGAGGATGACGTGGGTCAGGGGCTGGTTCACACACCTCACCACAAAATAAGCAGTGTGTCAAGAAATCAAACTGGGCAATTTCTGATCGACGTGTTCTTTTTGGAGGGAGAGTTCCACTGCTTTCGTTGCTATTTGCCTCCACAAACCTTTTGATGTGGGTTTTTGACGTATATGTCGAAACACAACTTTTGTGACATGAGAGTGCAGTGTTAGGATCATCAGCTACTCTATGCTCTAATTCTACATGCAACCCATCACCACGGATTTTGCTACTTTCTATGATAGTACGCAGGCATAGCAGAGATAAGATTTTCTTTTGATTGTCCACAGTTGAAGAGACACCCCTCTGCTTCATTGGATGCCATGTTTCAAGTCAGTCTGGAATAAGAAAGAGATATAAGAAATAATTTATGTAATATTGCCAAAACAACAAATGGCTCTAAATTATCACATATAAACTATTAGTTGTTTTTCTAAGTATATTTGTGTCTGTGATTAAAAATAATAAAACAAATGTGTGGGTAATAATTATTGCCAGCCCATACCTACAAATTATGTTCTACACAATGAATTTTTTTTGAGATGCTATGTTTATCAGCACAAACATCTAAACAAAATATTTTTTCAAAGCGTAAAACTCCACTGGAAAATAAACAAGAAATAAAAAAAATCCTACTGAAAACTAATATTTTCGGAAACAAGCAACAAAAGTTAGGCAGTGGTACTGCACATCAGAGAAAACCAAGCAGAAATCCATCCTAGTTTGGACATAGGTATTACTAATTCATAAAAATCTATTTTAGACAGTCGACAAAGTGTTGATAATCGCTCGAAAACGTTCCTTCTTTCTAATTGCAATAACAAAAATTCCCCAAAGGTGCCACAGTGGCACCCTCTTGTTTTGAGATCAGTATACATATGAGTTATAGAAACTGCAATAAAACATTGTATATACTGCAAAACACGCTTAGTCAGGATTCCACTGGACTACTAAAGAAAGTACTGCCTTTCACTAAGTCCCGCTACCAGTCCATGGTAATGCGGGACGGAGACTACAGTGAAGACGGCGTACATCTTACATATGATGCCAGCGAAGACCTGTTCAAGAGGGTCGTGGCTTCTGCCCAGGAGCACTTCACAAAGCTGGGAGATGTTCAGGCATTAAGGGACCAGTCGGATGAGAAATGGGAGGCGGGTACTTTCTCTAAGGTAGATCTGAGTAATAATTGGTAGGCTATAGGCTAGGTAATATTGCAACAACTAAATTAATGTTAAACCTCTCACGTTCTTGACGCAATTTTGAGCCTATTAGGGATATTTTAAATCCTTTGTTACCATCAGGGGTATTTAGAAACCTTTAGTTTAGTTACTTTAACCTCTGCAGTTGTCTTTGAGTTAGCTGTGGGCAGAAAACTAATTTTGGAGAGGTAATTATAAGAGTGAGAGAACTCTATTTCTTATTGCTAATCTGGCAACCTCTGCGTCATATGGTCGTGAGAGGGTTAAGTAGAATTATAAGGGTTAAATTGAATTTGTTCAGTCTTAACTAAATTTAAAGGGGGTAATTACCACAAACATTTTTGGTACCATTAGATGTTGTTGGACTAGCCTAGTTTAACCCACAGAACCCCAGCGACGCAAACCATGCGTCCTCAATGTATGTAACGCTAAACCCCAGCGACGCAAACCATGCGTCCTGGCCGGTCCGGTCCCAATTACTCCGGTCCTATGGCACCTAGAGGGCTCAGATTTGTATGGAAACTGTGTAAGTATCCCACACAACCTAGACACTGATTGAAAACTCTCTAAGTCCAACCGCGTGCGCGTGGGCGCGCACAAACCGGTATTTTGGGTGTATTTGCCTTCAATTTTTTACTCCTGTAAAATCGACTTTCGGGGGCTCCGTAGGACCATTTTTTGAGCTTTTTGGTCGTTTTTTGTGGTTTTTCCTTCATTCTTAACCCATTCGCTATTGTTTCTGGATTTTTTTTTTTTTTCAAAACAGCCGGTCCCTGGTGGTACATTTATTATAAACTAGCTGGTCCTCAGCGGGTTAATATATGTTTACAATTTAAATTGGCTCGTTATACACCTTTTTGGCCTCCCTTCCTTAGTGTACTCTAACAACAAAATTGCCGCATTTAATATAAGGTTACTATTTAAATTTAAGTGTGGAGATCCTTATGCGTTGTCCGTTTACTTTTATTATTGCATTCCGCGTCATATTTCCCGCTTATTTAGCCCTACCCCGACATCACACGTTTAATTAATTATTATGTTTGAGTCGGGGTTCCCTATATCTTGCCTTTATTGGCGTCAGCTAACTTTCTGAGTGCGCTTTACGTCCACATAGGTAAGATATGGTATTATTCTATTATATTTCCTGTGTATTGCCATCATGTCGTTGACACTGTCCCAGTACAAGCGACGCAAGGGGCGTATCAAGAGTGGTTTGACTAGGATCACCAAAGATATTGCTACATTTATAGTTAATGCAGATAATGATGCGATTGAGGCTAAATTGGCTTCGGTATTAAGACAGCTCGAAGATTTAAATTTATGTCGCCGCGAAATGGAAACGCTCTATGAAGATGATGCAGTATTTCGCGGACATAGAAACAGACGTGGATTATATAGAGTGTCTTGATAAAGTTATCATCCTCCTCAAAGGTAAGCTAAAACACAAGGAGCCAAATCGCGCTGCAGTTAACAGAAATGCCGGTATAAGATTGCCGAAAATAACCCTTCCTTTGTTTGACAGTGATCCCACTCTATGGTTGGGATTCTGGGATATGTTCCACTGTAGTTTCCACAGCAATGCGGAGCTCAGTGACATCCAAAAATTCACCTACTTAAGAGGTCAACTGAATGGCGAGGCAAAACAACTAATTGAAGGTTTCGCAATTGAGAGAGCCAGCTACCAAACAGCAGTTGCCCTTCTACAGAAAACCTATGGGCACAGGGATAGAATTAAGGCGGCACATATAACTAACCTTACTACTTTGATTCCTCCCTCTTACAATGTCGAGGAACTAAAGGGATTCTATGCTAGTTTTGAAAGTACACTGAGGTCAATAGAGATCCTACAAATTACCCTTAATGAAGCTAGTGTTGTAATTCTCATGAATAAATTGCCATCCCCACTAAAGGAAACATTAAAGAGAACTTTAGGTGAAGAAGGTCTGGACCTAGAAAGGTTTGTCCAGGCTTACCAGACAAAAGTGTTTAACATGGAAAGTGTAGCAGAACGGACTACACCACACATACCAGATGTTTCAGCATCCTTTGCGGTGCAGGAGGCCTCGGTGCGAAGGAAGGGTTGCAAGTTGTGCGAAGGGGCACATGCATGGTTTAAGTGTATCAAATTCAAAACCAGTGCTCTGAAAGTTAAACGCGCAAAGCAACTCAACCTTTGCACCGGGTGCTTATCTTCAACCCACGGGAGCAATGGTTGTGTGAACCCTGACATCCGCAGCTGCAAGTTCTGTCAAAACAGACACTACCATATCCTCTGTCAGTCCAGATCTCAATGGGACGGTGCAAAGAAGGAGCAAAAACCTCAACAGGTAACAAAGACCAAGACGCAAACTACCACGATGTCTGTGTCGTCAAAGAAGACTAGTATTATCCTCCCAACTGTTATGCTGCCAACAGTTAAGGAATCAAGAGGAACAGTCAAGATGAGAACACTGCTGGATCAGTGCTCACAGCGCACCTTCATTTTAAATTCCGCTCCAGACTCTATCTATTATATAAAAGTGGGTGATGAAGAGCTAGAGTTGCAAGGGTTTACCGGAGAATGTGAGAGCAGAAAGTACCCAGTAGTGTCCTTCAAATACAAGTTCCGGGGCAGAAACTATCCTCTACAAGCAGTTGTGGTAGAAACTCTCCCGGATCACAAAGAATCAGAATGACTTGAAGCAGACATGAGAGTTTTGCGAAACAAGGGTTACAAATTAGCTGATCCTCTAATGACACAGACATCTCGACTGAACTTGTTGTTTGGTGCCGATTATTATTATGACTTACTGCGGCCAGGGTACAAAAAGGAGGGTGACATAATTCTCTTACCCACTAAATTTGGCTATGCACTAAGTGGCTCCTGCCATAACGACAAGTCTAGCGCCCAAGTAGAGGTAGTTACAATTTTGAAAGTTGCGGTCACCCTGATGGATCAATTATATAATTATATATCCACGGAATCAAGTAATCTATGTCATAATGAATTAAAATATATGTGGGAACTGGATCATCTAGGAATTTCTCCAAACGAAGATTCAAAGGAAAACATGACTGCGTTGGACATATACAAGGAGACAGTAACATACTCTGCACAGAATCAGCAATATGAAGTCAGACTGCCATGGAACCAACATAAAGAGAAGCTGCCTTCTAATTATGGTTTACCTGCGGGTCGCCTAAGGGGTCTGCAGAAGCGTTTCAAACAAGAACCTGTCTATTGTAGTCACTACACCAACGTTATCCAAGATCAACTTCATCGTGATTTTATTGAAGAGGTTCCTTTCGGTGTTACTGAAAACAGTCATTATTTGGCACATCACAGGGTCACCAAGAATAGCACAACGACGCCCGTTCGTATTGTGTACGACTGTCCCGCTAGTATTGACAAAGGCAGGCCAAGTCTTAATGACTGCCTTTACACAGGGCCATCACTGGTGCCAGATCTAGCAAAAATATTGCTGCGATTCAGGGTACACAAATATGCCTGGATAAGTGACATCGAGAAGGCCTTTCTCATGTTGAAACTTCATGAAGAAGATCGTGGCTACACCCGATTTCTGTGGCCAAAGGATCCCTTGGATTTGTCTTCACCCTTACTTTGCTACCGATTTAAGGTAGTGTTGTTTGGGGCGACTTGCTCACAGTTTCTTCTTAATGCCACAATCTTAAAACATCTTTCCATTATTAAAGAGGATCCTGGAGTTGTGGAGGCTATTAAGGAAGGTTTGTACATTGACAACCTCCAGGGTACAGGCAGTGATGAAGAGACTGTCATTAAGCGTTACTGGGATGCCCAAAGAATAATGTCTCAAGCACATTTATATCTCAGAGAATGGACTACCAATAGTCCTCAACTACGTGACCTCCTGCAATTGGATGGTGATGCTGCCAAGAATCAAGAGCGAGTGAAGACATTAGGACTCTTATGGTTACCTGACTCTGATCTGTTGACGTTCAACGCAAGTCTCCCAGAGACCAATAAGGCAACAAAGAGAGTGTGCTTAAGAGTGGCGGCGCAACTGTTCGATCCACTCGGTGTACTACTGCCCGTTACAATAAGGTCCAGAATTTTCTTACAGCAATTATGGAGACTGAAACTAGATTGGGACGATCCGCTACCTGACGACTGCGCTACCGAATGGTCTACAGTTACCAAGGACCTGCACCTCTGCTGTGACTTTACTTATCCTCAGAGGACGGTATATGCTGATTCAGTGGAACTTCATGCGTTTAGCGATGCAAGTGGTGTCGCTTATGGCACTACAATATATTTTGTGAGCCCGGAACATACCTGTCTGGTCATCGCTAAAGCAAAGGTCGCTCCCATCAGATCCATAACTATAACAAGATTAGAGCTAACTGCTGCTTTGCTAGCCGCCAGATTAATCAAATTTGTGGAGGAAGCCTATCATAAAATTGTGAAAGTCAACAAAATTGTATTATGGTGCGACAGCCAGGTTACATTGCATTGGTTGCGTAGTATGAAGAATCTTCCAGTGTATGTCGCAAACCGTGTTGACGAAATCAAATCCCTTCTTCCGAATGTAGAATTTCGGTACGTGTCCTCTAAAGAAAACCCTAGTGACTTACTGTCTAGAGGTGTTTCGGCAAAACATCTGAAATCTTCTGCGTTTTGGTGGGAGGGGCCCTTGTGGCTCCCAAACAAAGACGAGTGGCCAGAAGACATATTACCAGATGACCCAACGCCAAAAGTAACTAGCCAAGTCATTGGGACTAATGATGAACAGGACACACGGTTATGGAACTGGGAAAAATATGGCAGTTATGATAAATTAATTCGGGTAGTTGCATGGACTATTCGATACAAGAATAATTTGAAGACAAAAATTAAAGGGACGTCTCCCACAGACAGTGCCCTCCTCAGCATAAAGGAGCTAAAAGTAGCAGAACAGATTATAGCTCAAAGATGCCAGCAGGAATGCTTCCCAAAGGAGTACGAGATGCTGTCTGGTGACAAGGGTACTCGCAATAATTTGGTAAACCAATTAGGACTTGTCATGAAGGGAGGATTAATTGTATGTGAAGGTAGATTGAAGTTAGCGGCTCTTCCGGATTCAATGAAGTATCCGATACTACTGCCTTCCAAAACATCCTTTCACTACCATGCTCATCAATATGTGTCATCATGTCTGTTATCACTATGGAGTTAATCACGTGGTCGCATATATACGGCAGAGGTGGTGGATTCCTAAGATAAGACGAGCAGTTAAACAAGTGACTAGTAAGTGTATAACCTGTCGTAAAATACAGGGTAATACCTACGCGAAAGCTAGAGTACCTCCTCTACCAGACATCAGGACTACTCCTAGAGATCCCTTCGAGGTCACGGGGGTTGATTATACAGGAGCAATTCCTGTCCGGGGCTCACACAACAACAAGGCTTATATGCTTTTATTTACGTGCGCTACTACAAGAGTTATTCACATTGGAGTAGTTAGCAGTATGACCTGTGACAGCTTTATCCATGCATTCCGGAGATTTTGTAGTAGGCAGGGATTTCCACAGATAATGTGAAGCGACAATGCTGCTACATTTGTGGGAGCTTCCAGACACTTGGAAGACATCCAAAGCGATCCCAGTCTTCAGGCTCATCTTGCCGAAATCCGATGCGAATGGCGTTTTATCCCAGCACGCGCGCCTTAGTTCGGAGCTATTTGGGAGAGAGCCATAGGTATTTTGAAGGCTGGGCTTAAAAAAGTACTAGGTCGTGCTCTAGTCTCCTTTGAGGAACTAACTACTGTCCTATTGGAGCTGGAGGCTTCCGTGAATGATCGCCCTTTAACATATGTCTCGGGTGATCTGGAGGACCCTTGCCCTATTACTCCATCCATGGTTAAAGGTCGTAGACTTCATGACTTCCCAAAGGACCTAATTCAGCTAGATGAGCTGCAGGATCCTAGTTACAATAGTAAAGCAGCGATACACAGCAGGTACAATTACATCAATAAATTGATCCGGGACCTATGGAGGCGTTGGTCTAATGAATACTTGGCATCACTACGAGAAGCCTATAAGAATAAAAGAGGCTCATCAAGCAGTGTATGGCCAAAGATAAATGACATCGTGCTTATACATGACGAGGGACCTCGTGTCCTTTGGAAACTTGGTAGGGTAGTTAGACTCTATCCCGGACGAGATGATCTGGTTAGAGTGGTCCAGATTAGAAAAAAAATGGCCTGACCACTCGACCCATCGTCAAGTTGTATCCATTGGAACAGGAAATCGAAAGCATTTCGATCCCTCAACCGGCGGTCACTGGTGATGGTGTTAGCTCTCACGACTCCACCCCTATGTCACCAGCAGTCGCTGGACCATCTGCCAGTAACGATCCTGTTGGAAGATTACCTCTTCGCCGAGCCGCTGTTAGCTCTTCACAGCTCTGGAGATCTAACATCGCTGCGGGATTATTGGAGATAATGTATACAGTATATTGGTGGTGGGAATGTGTCGAGACTCGTAAGTAACTCGACAGTTTAGGTTAAGTAAACATACTGGAAGTTCAAATTAGGCACCAGTATTAGGCCAAGTCATATATCCATATAAAAGATATATACTATTTCGTATTAAGTTTATATGGGTTTATTATCCATTATTATATCAGGTTGTCATTATAATAAATCCGGTATATCTTGTAGTTAGTTAAATGATGCATTGGTAGATAAGATAACTGCGCATGCGTCATATTCGGGAACCTGAGGGTCCCTCGCTCCAAGACAAACTAGACTCGCTTTAGCTACGAACTCAGCAAGATCTCCTTCTAGCCGCTCCAATACAACCACCTGTTTCATGCTAAGTTACTACAATTCTTAACTCTTAGTGGCCACTATACCTATTCTATCTATCCCTAACACTATCCTTGAGCTATCCATCCCTATCAACAATAAAAGTAAGTTAACTCTTGTGAGTTTATAGGTAAATTTCGCTTTGTTTACTGTCGAATTCTCACAGGCGGGACTTTTTCTCGAAGGGGATGGTGAAATGACGGGGCCCTAGCCAACAAGAGCCAAACACCAGCTCCCGTATCCAGACAACAACCAAATCAACCAGTGTCGCATTGCTCGCATATCAAGCAAACCGAAAGCCACAAAACCCCCTCCATCACAGACACCGCTTGAACAAGGTCATGTCAGAAAAAATGCATCAAAACCCCTTCACGTGATAGAAAACGCATCACTCCCCCTTTCCAGGATAATGAATGCGTCCATACCCCCCCCCCCCCCCCCCCCCAACCAGGACATACCCTACCCCCAGCCACACCTTCTCTATTCTGAAGAGATGTTTATGAAAGTTTGCCACAAAATCCCCAATATCTTCTTGTATCTTCTGCCCAAAGTGAACTTAACCATGGCAGCCAAGTGAACAAACAAGTAGAAACTCAATATCACCTGCCCTCTAAAGTCACCTCCATACAACAGGAGAATTCTCTATTTTCCACACCGTCAGAACTCCTTTTTTCAGTACCCCAGCTTAAAGTTAATATAAATAAACGAAGAGCATCCAAGCCATCCCGGAGAAATAACCCTCATAATTTTAGTATAAATCCTAAGCTCACAGTAAATAAAAAAACTCTCAACACCATGTCCATGCTGCCTCGAGAAGACAGCCACTTAACCCTAACCAAAAAGTGAATAGGATCTCAACTGACCCAAAGGAAGTTAGGCAGAACTGGAGACCAGTCGAGTAATTCTTCTTTGGACGAACCTACTTAACTGCTAACCAACAAATAGTGCAAACAAATGTGTTGAATTGTGACCCCGAAGAATGGACGTAGAAGAAAGAAAGAGAGCATTGTCTACCTGGACAGTGTGCTGATACCGTGACCTTCCCTTGGTAAAACAGGAGGGACAACTGGCCCTATCACCATGTGCGCACCAGACTCTCTACGAGCTCCTACCTTTTCTACTCAAATCCTTTAAGTGACATATCGTTTTGTAAAGAGTTTTGAAGATTACAGTAAGGGTTTATAAGATATGCCAAGATTCACATTAACATAGACTCAAGATTTTCCATTCTTCACTTCTCCTAGATATCCGTAACTCGATTTAGAGAGAACTTATGAGGAGTGATATAGATAATTGTTCGGGAAATTATACATGCACCTATACATGTAAAACCAAAGTGAACTATTATCAAGATCTTGTTTCTATGCTAGTAATCATCCACAGGGTACGTAAGTTATAGATGAGTTGTTCACATAGTGTTTTACCATTCAGTCTCTTTTATTGACTATTATTATTTATCATGCTTCATGACTTAGAATTCATGTAGTGTTCAGTTTGAGTTGTTTCTAACTCTGTATTTCACGTCGCATTAATCATCCGCCCGGCGAGGATATCTCAGTCACGCATGCATGACTATTGTATTTGTTTAACCCATGTGTGGATTTATATTCATTAATTTGACTCTTCGAGTTCTTTGAGTTAATTCTCTTGTAACCATTGTCTTAACGTAAAGGTCAAACTTAAATATAATAGTACCTTATTTACCATAACCTCAGTGCTGCATGTATGCCATCGCAGTAACTAATATTTACACTGAGCGTAAAGCTATCTCGCCCTCGCTAAATTCCCTGCAAGGTACTATTTATTGTTCGAGACTAAATCTCTCTGTGTACACTTGTTATGTGTCACGATAGAACATTAAATTAGATTATTTGTACTGTTGTGTAACCTAATCCACTTTCTCCTAGGTCATCAGTTATCCTAGGACTAACTACTTTCATAATTAATATTTAGTGATCGGTCGAAGTGCTCCTCTCCCTACAGGAGATCTCTTATTTTGTATCTATCTGATTTATATCCTAGCTAATTAAGGAATAAAACTTGTGAACCTAAATTGTGTATTCTGTGTCCATTGATTATTATTGTTGCAATTATTTATAATATTGAAGTTAATTATGATCCAGTGAGAGTGTTTTAGATTCCCCATTCTTTCCTAAGGTGGAAAAAGCGGCTTCACTATCAAGCACGTTAAATTATAACATCGCATAACAAAAATTAATGTCTTACAAATTATATATACTTATACAGATATGCATATACAGTACATTGAAATATGCCTAACATTACAATCTAATCTAATCATATATATATACAATTTTATACAAATCAATGAACTTGAGAAAAACAAAATCAGTACAATACACAGCATAATATTTATTATGAACGTATGCAGAATAGCCTATATGAAACTATAACATGATACGCACAACACAGTGAACTAATAAAAATATATAATAGTAATGCTACAACGATATGTGCTGTAATACATCGATGAACTCAACTATATATACGAATATAAGAAAACAGGAGTCTGTAGAGAGCCGCTTGGCCCACACAAGGCAGATTCCTTTCAAACTTTTATATTTGTATGTATGTAATGTATGCGTGTATATGTATGTATATGTGTATGTATATGTAATTATATATATATCTATATGCATTTCTTCATATTTACATAAGTTAGATAAAAGTTTGAAAGGGATCTGCCTTATGTGGGCCAAGCATTTGGGGGTCCTAAGGGAGGGGGGGGGGGGGCCCTCAACCATCAGCTGGTGCCGGGCGCCTCTTCAAACCTCCCGCGCCGGCACACCAAAGCTGGGCAATACAGCATGGCAGATGTACGATGCGTCCAGTTTTCGAGAGACGGTTATTTACACCACCCGAGCATCATGTGTGCCTTCATAGTTCATATATTAGCAACATGTATCACATAATGTCATTGTAAGTCAAGTTACATTGTGATAATTGCATAGATTCAAATTTTATAAATGCCGACAAGTGTCAAGCCCCGCGCGCGTCCTGGTTACCATGGCGACCGGCGGCCATCTTGGCCCACGATGCACGCATGTACACAAGGCCAGCTGACTGACAGCCGACTCCCCATACACTTACTTCACTCACTTTCACCTTTATTATGCCTTTCTCACGCATGTTTATTGATTTTATACTTTATCGTATGTTTTACAGTTAGAATATGAGTTTTACATATTGTTTAAGGCACTTTTGACTTAGAAATATGGGTTTTGACATTATATTTGTAGTGGGGAGAGTGTGGGAGGTGGTGGTGAAGGCAGGCGTGGGGGACGACCACGTACACAGCACTGGTCAACATGACACACTCTCAGCTCGTCTCTTTTGACCCCTACGATGGCCTGGCGGAATTTTGAGGAATGCCATGGGGTCTGGGTCATCCTCCTCCTCCTCTTCCCCACTTGGTGGGGAGTCAACCATGTCATGGGGAGCAGTAGGGGAGCGATACACATTCTATTCCCTTTGTTCCAACATCGCGAGGCAACAAGGTAGGTCAAACACTCGTGAAGTCAACAGGACAACTGTCTTTCCCCCTCCTCCCGTGCGTCCCTCTCCCCACTCCCCATCGCGGCTGGACTTGGGGGTTGCCAAGTATTACCACTGTTCGGCAAAATCATAAGGTATATCCCATACAAATTTGAACCCTCTAGCAACCATAGGACAAGAGTAAATAAGCTCGAAAGTGGCCGTGAGATAAGTGGGTAAACTGGCTTTCCCCATCCGCCTGTACCCACATGCGAGGCTGGACTTGGGGGTTGCCAAGTACTGCCACTGTTCTTCAACATCATAAGGTATATCTCATACAATTCTCAAGCCTCTAGCTACCATATGACAAGAGTAAATAAGGTCGAAATTGCTGACGTAGGTGCTGCGGCGCTGGGGTTTAGCGTTACATACATTGCCGACGCATCACGTTCGTCACTGGGGTCCTGTGGGTTAACCCACTGAGTACCAGCTGATAAATAATAAAAAAACTGTTGGACCAGCGGATTTTTTTTTTATTATTTATTTCCTAAAACAGCTCAAATAAGTGTGAAATGAAAAAAATAACAAAATATCATCTCGGTCATTTGGGGGTCCAAAGGGGGGAGGGGGCCTCAACTATCAGCTGGTGCCGGGCGCCTCTTCAAACCTCCCACGCCAGCACACCACAGCTGGGCAAGGCAGCATGGAAGATGTACGATGCGTCCAGTTTTCGAGTGCCGGCTATTTACACCACCCGAGCATCATGTGTGCCTTCATAGTTCATATATTAGCAACATGTATCACATAATGTCATTGTAAGTTAAGTAACAGTGTGATAAGTGAATAGATTCAAGTTTATAAATGCCGATGAGTGGCAAGCACCGCGCGGGTCCTGGTTACCATGGCGACCGGCGGCCATCTTGGCCAACGACGCACACACGTACATAAGACCAGGTGACTGACAACCGACTCCCCATACACTCACTTCACTCACTTTCACTTTTATTATGCCTCTCTCACGCACCCTGCTTATTGATTTTATACTTTATCGTATGTTTAATAGTTAGAATATGAGTTTTACATATTGTTTTAGGAACTTTTGACTTAGAAATATGGGTTTTGACATTGTATTTGTAGTGAGGAGAGTGTGTGAGGTG
This sequence comes from Paralithodes platypus, assembly GCA_032716605.1. Classification (NCBI taxonomy): domain Eukaryota; kingdom Metazoa; phylum Arthropoda; class Malacostraca; order Decapoda; family Lithodidae; genus Paralithodes; species Paralithodes platypus. The sequence continues at coordinate 53,433,570 of CM064521.1, forward strand.
GTGGTGAAGGCAGGCGTGGGGGAAGACCACGTACGCGGCACTGGTCAAGATGACACTCTCAGCTCGTCTCTTCTGACCCCTACGATGGCCTGGCGGAATTTTGAGGAATGCAATGGGATCTGGGTCATCTTCCTCCTCCTCTTTCCCACTTGGTGGGAAGTCAACTATGTCATGGGGAGCAGTAGGGGAGCGATACACACTCTATTCCATTTGTTCCAACATCGCGAGGCAACGAGGTAGATCAGACACTCGTGAAGTCAACAGGACAACTGTCTTTCCCACTCCTTCCGCACGTCCCTCTCCCACTCCCCACCACGGCTGGACTTGGGGGTTGCCAAGATTGCCACTGTTCGGCAACATCATAAGGTATATCCCATACAAATTTGAACCCTCTAGCTACCATAGGACAAGGGTAAATAAGCTCGAAAGTGGCGGTGAGATAACTGGGTAAACTGGCTTTCCCGATCCGGCCGTACCCACCCGCGCGACTGGACTTGGGGATTGCCGACTACCGCCACTGTTCGGCAACATCATAAGGTATATCCCATAAAATTCTCAAGCCTCTAGCTACCATAGGAAAAGAGTAAATAAGGTTGAAATTGCTGACGCAGGTGCTGCGGCGCTGGGGTTTAGCGTTACATACATTGCCGACGCATCACGTGCGTCGCTGGGGTCCTGTTGGTTAATGATGGTTTATGACAAAATAGGAGGGTATCTTATATGCACCACAGGTTTATGTGGGCTTCTGCGTTTATTATGGATATTCTTTTTCTTATGTGTAGGATTTTATTCCTTTATGTTACGTCAAGTTTTACGAGTACTGTATATAAGCAAAATGGTTTAATGATGGTTTTTGACAAACTTGGAAGGTATAATGTTACGCACCACAGGTTTATGTGGATCTATTGCGTTTAATATTGGTGTGGTTATTTTTCCTATGGGTAGGATTTTCTTATTTTGTTTTACTTTGGTTGTATATTTTATTTTTACCTTGAATTGTAGGTTTGAATTTGTATACTTTACTTTGGTAATAGAGTAACGGCAGACTTCATTGAATTATAATGAGCTTGTATGTTTTTTGTTTTCTTTGTTGGGAATATTATTTAAAAATGCTACCTTTAGTATTTTTCTCTGCTTTTGCATTTTTTTGTTTTTTTTGTACATTGTCTTTGTGCAGTTTTGTTTTGCTTTGTTCGATTTTTATACGTACTATTATATATACTTTGTTCCAAGTTATTGGTACATTTCTATGAATTTATTTTTAATAGCACAATACTATAAAATTCCATGCCACTTACATACTATCAAATTATTCAATTTATTATTTTTGGTTTTGGTCTTTGCCTTAATTTTTCTTTGCTCTCATATACTTTTAAATTGCTGCCTTGTGATGGTACGCGAGTATTTAAATGGGGGCGTATTACATGTTATATTCGGTAATTATTATAGGAATCATTATTACATCTCTCATATAATTTTAAGGTGGTTTACTTACAGCGTACTGTGTATTTAGGCAGAAGACTACTATCTGAAGGTTGAATCGTTGTGACTTCCTGCTTTAGTTCTACCCGTGTCAGACCTTACTCATGCATTTCTGAGCTCTCCAGGCACTGTCTACGTGAAACAGAAGTGGTCGTGGGAGCTCAGTAGGGGTGTGAATGGGAGGTGTGTAGAGAGAGGTATGAGAAAAGGTTTGGAAGAGTTAGACAGAGAACGTGGGCACGACAAGAGGCCCCGGAGTTTACTCCCGACATAGGTGAATTCTTCCTGTAATATTTAAATCTACATTTGTTCTTGAATAAATAAGGTGGCTGGAATTATAAGTTTCCTTTACCCTAAGTAATTGTGGTAAAGGTGGTGGCGGAATTTATTCTATCACATCTATCTTATTTCTACCAATCAACACGAGAAGCGACCCAGAATCGACCAAGTATCGACCCAGCATCTTCAATCAACTTAACAACTACAATAAACCAAATCTATAACCCATTAAAGGAAACAGCCCAAAACGTTTACCTTACAATAACGCATATCTATCTTTAACCTTTAAAGAGCGGCACCCGGCTATAGCCGGGCACCAATTTGCAGCAAGTTAGGAGCATTATTATGGCTTTTAAAGGGTTAAAATCGAGTGCAAATGGCCGGGAGCACAGCGGGCCACACGTCCGACTCCCAGGGCCTACCGCCGCCCACTGACTCACCCTCCCTGTGTTCTCGAGAGGCCGGCAGTGTAGCCAGTAGTGAGCGTAGCTGGGAAAAATATACCGCTATACGCTAAACTCCCATGTTACTGGCACCACTGTATGAGAACCACGAGTGCTACGTAGCTCGTTCTGGTCTCATTTTGAAGCTTTTAGCGCCTAGTTTTTTGCTGAATATATTTCTTTTCATGCAGATATTTGATTTATCATTCAGAAGGGCCTGAATATGCCCAAAATAGCCCAAAACCCTCCGCTAGACGAGGGTTAAACCTTTGAAGATTGTGACGCATTTTGACAGTTGTTGTTGTTGTTCCCCAGGCTGTCTGACTGAACAGCCCCAAGGTCCCGAGCATAACCAAGGCCATAACTGAGCGCCCCCACAGAACCCTCGCTGCTAACCACTAATAAAGCCCGGATGACTGAAGCCGCTACCAGGCGGGGAGCTGAGGAGGGTGCGGAAACGTCCGGGACACCGAAGCCCTACCCAAGGCCCTGTGCCCCTCAGCAATTATAAAGGGAATGTTGAGGGGCAAAGGAAAATTGTGACGCTTTGGTTCCCAGTCTGCCAGCCTCTAGGTTGGCAGTAGAGAGGATAATCCACAGAAGAGACACTGTCACTTGAGATTTAGATAATGTATAAGTAAAAGGAACAGTCAGAGTAAGCTATGGTTATGGCAAAGAACGCTTAACTCTCACTCTGATAGACCAGCCCATCACCACATGACCACATGACTAGAACCAATCCTCTCAGCATCAGCTAGGAAAGGCCCTGGAAAGCAGCCTTTGGTGGGGGGATAGCTCCCCTATTTCAACCCTTTCGGAGTTGGGCACCCACATTATGACAGTATACTCATGGCTATCATTAGACTATGTTACACAGTTTAAGAGGGATCTGTCGGAATTATAAGGGTAAAGACTATCTCGATTAACTCTCGGACTTCCATATAGCCTTCCTAATCTGAATAAAATTGCCTAATAATAGCCGGGAAACAGATACGAATTGCATATTGGATCTTGAAAGGGTTATTCTGGTTATCAGTCAATTATTTGATTGTGCTTAGAACGGACTACAGTGAGCTAGATGGTTAATTGAATGAAGCATTAATTTATACAATCTAACATGGCCCTCCTAATTTATAATTTATATACAATCGCCTGATGATAGCTAGAACACAATGTAAAACAATGGATGATAGAAATTTTGTTTATTGAATTTTTGGAAAGTGCGTGAAAGTGCTGCACCTCCGATTCCGCGATCTCAAAACTACAATACATTAATTATCGTCTTATTTCATTATATAGCCTACTTGTTTTATTCCCATGACCATAATAGCACTTACCTCTTATCACCTAACTTAACCCAAACTAATAAGGGGTCATTTAAGCTAGGTAAGTTAGATTCTGTTGGATCCTGTCAGGGACGTTTGGATAAATATACACTACCTAATGAATTAATATTTTTGTGTCATGCCCCAGCGAGGGTTCGAACCCAGGCCAATAGTGCAGCACTCCAGCACCTAACCAACCAATCCTGTGACACCAAAAAGTCAATAATAGCGACGCGGAAAGTTTATGCAGAGTTACCCCATTTTCCACCTTTCAATACAAGCCCCATTACTCTGGGGTACATTGTTTATCGACAGTAATGTAAGTGTTTGTGTCTTTACTGTACATGTCAAGATTTTTCAATTTAGTTACTTTTGAATATACCATTTTCTTCGAAATTATTTTACAGAAAACTTTTTTTTAAGAGGGTAACTCATATATTATTTCGCACAAAATAATTCTGTTCACTCTAGTTATGACAACATTGTTTCTTATAATTTTCTCCTTTATATCTGCATGACCCTCCGCCACAACGTTCCCCTAAGTGGTGGGGCTTGTACTGAAAGGTAAATATAAGTTTAAGGGAGGTAAGCTGCTTTTTTCCTCTCCCCATTCAGCCTACTGTTTTAAGACGTTTATCCCCACATAGGTGTCGATTTCATCCTGGCGAGCGATAGCGAGCCAGCATTGTAATGAGAAATCCGGCTTCGCCGGAGACATTTTCTATCGAAAAATGTACAAATTTAGCCTGCTGACAAAAACATTATATAAAATATGCTAGCTCGCTAGCACTCGCTAGGAAAAAATCGACACCTGGATGGGGATAAACATCTTAAAACAGTAGGCTGAATGGGGCCGATTGAATACAACCCAGAGAGAGGGAGAGAGAGATAAAAAAAAGAGGTGGGCCCCTTTAACTGGTATTTTTACCTGGTTAGCTACCCCATGTGTTCAACAGTCATGTTCAAAGGGAAACATAATAATAATAATAATAATAATAATAATATTTATTCAGTCAGCAATTTACAGAGTTGGTACCACATAGTTTGTTACAAATATGACATGTACCAGCCTTGCATAATTCCAACTAAGGATAGCCCAATAAGGCCGTTAGGTGTATTTCCATTGGGGACCACGATCAAAGAAGGGACAGCCCAGATCTATCTACAACACCTCTTCTCTGCTATCTACACTTTCCCAGCTGTATGGTCCTAGTGTACTACAGCCTGATGGCGTAATGGGATTCCAAATATAAGATCTGCAATTCAGGACTTGCTTGTGACGTCAGGTACGGGGCTGAGGCACGCTTAAGGCGGTGTTACACGAGCGATTTTTCCGTAAATTTGTACGAGCAATTGTTGTCTGGCAGCTTCAAAATACAAGTTCCATAAGAATAAAACTACCTAACATAATCTACCTTCCATCTAGTTTCCGATTACAATGCGAAAATATCCCTATATATATCACCAGAAAAAACTTGCTCATGAAAAATTGTCGGAAAAAGTGCTTGTGTGACAGTGGCTTCATACACACAGAGATTGGTATGTGTTGTGTTGTATCAGGCTGTTTAGGCAGACAAGGACGAGACAATAGGTCTTTATTTATGTCTGCCAGTCAAAGATGCAAGGAAGAGAAATAGAGAAAACACTATATAACCAACTTCAAAGCAGAAACATAAAACGTGCAATTGGATAGCAAGATAAAAATTAATTGTGAGATCTCTCTTCTAATACATATGGTGAATTGGATTATCATTAACAGGTCTTGATTAATTTAACCCACTAATATAGGCCCAATTCATTCAATAGCATATAGCTCCTATATATGCAGAAATATATACCGGTAGTTATCGGAAGGCAATGGTCAATAATAGCAAACTGTTCTTCTATGTTTTAACTATGTTGGTGGTGTCCCGAGTTTGAATCCCGGGAGGATCATATGCTTTCATTTGTTTATTCTAGTGCATTGGGGTTTGTAATGGAGGATTAATGTTTAGAACAGGGTGTTCCTTAATGTATATTAGAACATGGCTCTTATGATCCATCGCCGTCTAAAAACTACTTCGATGAGGGAAAGATGGATTCAGGGAGAGAGTTCCAGAGCTCTATTGTTGAATAGAAGAACGACTGGGAATATTGTTTCACTCTTGGGATGAAGAGGGGACTGTGATGCAGGACGGGTGCTACGTCCTCTATGTACAGAAGGTTGTATACACTGAGAGAGCTCTGAGGAACATTGATTATTGTAATAGCCGTAGAATAGCGAAAGAGATGCAACATTGCAGTGCAGAGAGAGAAGTTGCAGAGAATCGGTGAGTGTATGTGAGTTAATGGACGAAAGGCTTTCTTTTCTACTTTGTCTAGAAGTGCTGTCTGAGAGAATACTCCGCACACATGTGAACAATAAATATAAACACCATATGAGGAGGAGCACTTTATTCACGTTTCACAGATAGCTTCTTCAGGTCACTAACAGACGCTATAGGTCCTTGGAAGCCTTAAGGGGGTAGTGCTTGTTTTTCTGGACCCTTTTCTTCCTCGTGTTTAGTTCCATTAATTTTGAGAATTTAAGATGGTTGGCTCATTATTTTGGCGATTTTAACACCTTTGACCCAGTTTGGTTGTCAATCTTAAGATTTTTCGTACAATTTAGGTGTCGATTTTTTCATGGCGAGCGATAGCGATCCTGTAATTCTAAGAGAAACCGGCCTTCAGCTGGGACATTTTTCTGCCGAAAAATGTACAAATTTATCTTTAGGGGGTGTTTTCTTATGCTTGATGGAGGTCTAGTGAAGAAACTCAAAAATAAATTAATATATAAATGTATAGACTAAAAACCAAGCACTAACCCTTTAAGGGGATATGGGTCGTTTATAGTTGGTCATTTTTGCATTTTGTTATTATTTTACTACTTTCCTCCCTAGACCTCCATCAAGCTTAAAAAAAACCCGCCCAAGACCCTCCTTCAAAATAAATTTGTACATTTTTTATAGAAAAATGTCACGGCCAAAGGCCAACGGGCTCGCTATCGTTGGCCAGGAAAAAAATGACACCTAAGTTACACAAAAAGTCTTAATATTGACAAAGAAATGGGGCGAAATGTCTTAAAATCACCAAACTAATGGGCCGAACTTTTTATAATCTCAAAACAAATGGGGCTAAACATGAGGGAGAAGGTGTGCCTTAAAAATGACCCATCTCCCCTTAAGTATCAGTCATGACAGGTGGGGACGGTCCTCTCAGGCATAGGCTGAGAGCCTGTACACTTCACCGCTGAACACGATGAGGCCCGTCAAGTCTTGTTCCAGTCTAGGGAGTGTTTGGACACTTGATCCTCAGTGTTATGGAGGACAAGCAGCCTAGAAGGGTCACTAGACCTGTTGTTGCTTGATTTCCTTTGTACTCCTTTGTACATGCGAAGCATCCATTCACGGCTCGAAGAAATCCATCTCTGAAGCTACTTCACCTCTGGGCTTCACCGCTTCATCCCTCACTCTCAGAATGCCACCTATTGAGTAATTAACTCACTAGGCATTGGCCCCCTGTAGTATATTTTGAATATGGGAATATTCATACAATGCTATTTAATCAGGGAACAATGAAGGTATTTTTGGGGCATTTCGGTGTGCTGTGGTAATGCACTGAAACTAGATACAGCACAAATTCCATCCCAATAATATCTTCCCATTGACATATTGGGATTCGAACCCGGGTCCATTGGATTACCAGTCCAGTGGCAAGACCACTTCGCCACACCTCCCCAGCAATAAGCACAAATACACAAATTAGTATAGGCTAACAACGGAACACAACTACTACTAATACTACTACAACAACTACTACTACTACAACTACAACAACTACTACTACTACTACTACAACAACTACTACTACAACAACTAGTACTACTACTACTACAACAATTACTACTAATACTAATACTACTCAACTACTACTACTACTACTACTACTACTACTACTACAACAACTTTCATTATATATTACAAACATCAGATATTACTCTATTCCTACTATTCTACTATACTACTACTCTACACCATGCAACTTCAATCCAGTCGCCTCCCTATGCGACCCTCTGCCACCGCTGCCTCGTAGTCCATGTCTGCCACCGTCGCTGGTTGTGGTGCAGACAGTCTTGTTCCCCGCAGGCATAGTAGTGCTGATCTGAGCAATGAGAAAGATAGGCGGCACCTCATTCAGGCTACAACTTGGCTCCTGGGCTGTTGCTTCTTCTCTGCGATGATCTCTGCTAGCCTTGAATAGAAGCACTGGGCCCTGGGTCCCATCCTTCCAGATTTAGAGCTGCCTTGTTCGATATTTAGGATCCTTTCCCCATATGCTCTGACCTTCTCTTGTTCGTTCCTATTGTGTGCAGCCTCCAGAGATAGCTCGCTGTAGCTACGTGCCATTGTGTCGAATATTCTTATGTTGAAGATCGCTCGCTGTCCTCTTGTCCAGAAACCTCCTGCACTATCGTCCACTCGTGCTTTATTGGATGTGTTGGCCGTCCTGTGCTGCAAGATCTCTCCGTCCAAGGGAATGATTGATGGTTCGCACGCCACATCGCGACACACATATCTCTGAGCATGTTCGCCGTTACGTCTCTCACTTCATCGTGCCTGATGCTGATGAACCCTCCCTTCCTACATCTCATGCGATGGTCTGCATCGTTGTTGACTCCACAAACGCATCGATCGGGCAATCCTTCAATATGCCAACCATACCTCAGTGCAATGGCATAAACAAATTCTTGTTTGTTGAGGTTGAAGCCTTTTGCCTTGATTGGTAGTGTTGTCAGCCAATTTGAGGCACCCATTTCTTGTGCTATTTGTATTTTTCGTACTAGCCTCTGGGACAGTTGGTGCATCAGTCGTGCCAGGTCATTTTTCTGTGAGTTGTGCCTCTCTGACGTGATGGTCCTTCTGATGGTGTAAATGTCTGCCTGGTCTACTTCCCCGTCAGAATCTTGTGCTACGATACAGTCAGTGAGAGATCCTGTTATCTTTACCGAGTTTTGGTGTTCCGTTGTCGCCCTCCTCACCAGATTGATGATTCCAAGCCTTCCCAACCTAAAAGGAAGTGCGAGCAACTCCTTCTCTGTAGCACTCGGGGTGTGGGACTTTACCCACGCTGGGATGAGTTTGTCTCTGATGGCATCTTCCAGGGGTTGAAGTAATGCACTCACGTTTGGAATGGTACGCATCAGGTAGGTCCAGCGATGTTTGACCCCATGAGTGAATGCCGAATACGCAGCCTGTGGTTCCGTCTTTGCAATATTGGCCAGTTTTTCCATTTATGTACCAACTCCCTGACCTTCTCCTCTATGTATTGCTTCTTGAACTCTTCCGTGCCGATCACCGCCCCAAGGTGACGCTGTCCGTTCTTTGTTACGACTACTTCACTACCGCTGAAAGCTTCTACAGCACTTTCATAATGTTCTGGTTTTACTATTAGTATAGACTTGCTGGCATTTGGATGGTACCCTATTTCTTGGCCTACACTTGATACTTGCTCCCACCAGTGCTTGATATCGTTGACTTTTCCCGCTCCAGTGAGATCGTCTGCATAGGCCACCTGCTATACTTGCATCACTTCATGGCTTGTTAAGGTTTGCAACACTGAGAGGCCTAATGCATACATTGCCATTGCTAAGGGGTCACTTTGTGTGGTACCTTCCATTGATTTCAGAGCCGATCCATGTCTACTACTACTACTACTACAACTACTATTACGTCGACCAGTACCAATGCTTTACACTGACCGGTACCAATGCTTTATACCTTCCAGTACCGTTGTCATACACCGACCGGTACCTATATTTCTTGCGGAATAGTATGGTATCGCCACCTCTCGCTCATGAACGTTAAGGTAGCTATACAATACCCGCAGAGCAGTACATAGAAGGCCGCCTGGAGGTGGGAGGTTGTGAACGATCCTGTGCGGAGGTCGTTACACACAGACAACAACTTGGTGGTCACTTTGGCGCTCTCCTCCCGGGCCCAGAACTCTACCATACCGGCATCTGATATTCTGCCCAGTCTGTGGATATGTGCAATAAAAGTAAAGATGCTCGCTAGGAGAACTCGGCCAAACATAAACTTTCTCATGTTTAGCCCCATTAATTTTCAGATTTTAAGACGTTCGCCCATTAATTTGTCGATTTTAAAACCTTTCATCCCATTTCTATATCAATATCAAGATCTGTCATGCCATTTAGGTGTCGATTTTGTTTCAACCAAGCGATAGTGAGCTTGTAATTTTAAGAGAAACCGGCTGAATTGTCTATTAGAAATGTACAAATTTATCTCGAAAGGGGTTCTTTTTTTTTTTTTTTTAAAGGTTGATGGAGGTCTAGCGAAGAAACTAAAAACAAATTATATTCTGCCCAGTCTGTGGAAATACGCAATAAATGTAAGGAACGCCAACTGCGAAAATGCTCGCTAAGAGAACTCGGTCAAACCTAAACTCAATCTAACCTAATTACCTTAAGGGGGGATGGGCGTATATATTACCTTAAGGGGGGATGGGCGTATATATTACCTTAAGGGGGGATGGGCGTATATATTCGCTCATTTATGTATATTTTTACTATTTTGTTTAGTTTCCTTCGTAAACCTCCATCAAGCTTATAAAAACACCTGCCCAAGATCCTCCATCAAGATAAATTTGCACATTTTTCGATAGAAAAATGTCCCGACCGAAGGCCGGTTCCTCTAAATTACAGGCTCGCTATCGCTTGCCAAGAAAAGATTGACACCTAAATGACACTAAAAGTCTAAATACTAACAAAGAACTGGGACGAAAGGTCTTAAAAACGCCAAACTAATGGGCCAAACGTCTTAGAATTTGAAAACTAATGGGGCTAAGCATGAGGAAGAAGGGGGACCCGAAAAACGACCCATATCTCCTAAGCCAAATCTAACTTATCCTACTCTCTGTGGTCAACTTATTATTATTATTATTATTATTATTATTATTATTATTATTATAACTTAGGTGAGCCTATATACCTAACCTAAATGTTTAGCTTAATTCTGGCTACTATTAGACGATGTTATTCAGTTTAAAAAGGGTCTCCAGCAAATTAAAAGGCTTCGAACGATCTCACTTAACCCTCTATACTAACACAGATCCTTCTTAAGCTGCACAAATTCGTCTAAATAATGCTAGAATAGAATTAGAAAGTCGTCGCCGGTACAGAAAGGGTTAACCTAAGCTATCCTACTCCCCTGACTTCTTCTGTACTTTAACCTGTTCAGTACAGTGGTGTCCTTTTAATATTATTCTGGCTACTATCAAACGATGTTATTCAGTTCAAATAGAACCTCTAATAATTAATAGGCTTCGAGCGATCTCACTTAGCCCTTTTTACTACCACAGATCCTTCTTAAACTGCATAAAAACCGTCTAAATATAGCTAAAATCAAATTAAACAGACGTGGCTGGTTTTTGGTCTATGTATTTACTTATTAATGTATTTTTTAGTTTCCTCGCTAGGCCTCCATCAAGCTTAAAATATCACTCCCTAGACTCCCTTTCAAGATAAATTTGTACATTTTCGGTAGAAAAATGTTGCGGCCGAAGGCCGGTTCCTTCTAAAATTCAGGCTCGCTATCGCTCCCCTGAAAAAAACGACACCTAAATGGCACGAAAGGTCTTAATATTGAATGAAATAGGGCGAAAGGTCTTAAAATCGCCAAACTAATGGTCCAAACGTTTTAAAATCTGAAAACTAATGGGGTTAAACACGAGGAAGAAGAAGTCCCGAAAAAGCGACTACCTCCCCTTAAGAGGCGAGTTCTCCTGACACTGAAAGATGGAAGGGTAGATAGATATAATGATAGGAAAACATGTACAGTTGGCCACGTAAGTTCTGTTCCTCGTCGTGATTTATGTATGAAAGTAAAATATTATGAATGATGGGCGAGTGTGGTTTCTTTTAATTATCAGTTGACTAATCAGATGAGTTAACCACTGCATAAGAAACTACAATCGTAATTCAATCATGCGCATTATATTTCCATGTATAAGATAACGGAGAGGAACAGAACTTATGTGGCCAACTGTGGATGAATACACAATTTAAGAGTTAAAGAGATAGACCCACTAAGCTTGCATCAACTACTTGTAGCAGCCTGATTGTCGAGAAGTTTAGCCGTCTTTCCTTCTTGCTGGAAGTTTGCTCTCATTCAACCTGTCCCAAAGAAGGGTGACCGCTCTCAAACCTACAACTATCGTCCAATTGCTCTCATCTCTTGTATCTCTAAAGTTTTTTAAACTATTCTTGCTTCCAAATTTCTTAAGCATTTCTCCTCCCATAATTTACTCTCAGATCGCCAGTATGGCTTCCTTAAGTGTCGCTCTACTTGTGATCTTCTTTCATATCTTACTAACTTTTGGTCATCCTCCTTTCGGGCCTTCTGTGAGACCTTTTCTATTGCGGTAGACATATCGAAGGCCTTCGATAGAGTCTGGCACAAATCTTTAATTTCTAAATTACCCTCCTTCGGTTTCTATCCCTCCATCTGTGCCTTTGTCTCTAATTTCCTTTCCGGCCGTTCTATAGCTGCGGTTGTGGATGGCCATCGCTCACTTCCTCATCCTATCAACTCTGGTGTACCACAGGGCTCTGTCCTATCTCCCATTCTCTTTCTAATTTTCACAAAATTAATGATCTTCTCAACTGTACCTCCAGTCCCATCCAATCATACGACTCTACCTTACACTACTCAATTAGTTTTCCTGAACGCCCCAGCCAGCAGTCCCTCAAAAACAAACATAATGAAGCCATACAACACTTATCTTCTGATCTAACTATTTCCAATTGGGGCAGAGAAAACCTTGTTGCCTTTAATGCTTCCAAAATATAATTTCTCCATCTATCTACCCTTCTGGAACTCCCAGAGGACTATTCATTATCTTTCAACAATACAAATATCAATCCTTCATCTTCTCTCAATATTCTTGGTGTCTCTTTTTCTTCTGCTCTCACTTGGAAGGACCATATTAAAAGTGTTGCTAAGGCAGCCTCCCAGAAGCTGGGTGTGCTCAATCGCCTCAAGTTTTTTGTTACCCATGCACAGCTTCTTGCTCTGCACAGAGGCACAGTGCGTCCTTGTATTGGGTATTGTTCACACGTGTGGGGTGGATCCTCGCACACCACACTCCTAGACAAAGTCGAAAGGAAGGCCTTTCGTATCATTAACTCCCGTCCACTCACCAACTCTCTGCATCTCTATCTCTTCGCCGCAATGTTGCATCTCTCTCTCGCTATTCTATCACTACTACAATAATCAATGTTCCTTAGAGCTTTCCCAGTGTATACCACCTCCTCTACGTAGGGTACGTAGTACCCATCTTGCAACACAATCCCACCCCTACTCTGTGCAACTCTCCAACCCAAGAGTGAAACGTAAATCTCAATCTTTCTTCTATTCCACTGCTTAGGTCTGGAACTCTCTCCCAGAATCAGTCTTTCCCTCTTCCTATAACTTAAATTGCCTCAAACTCCTTGTGTCCAGGCTTTTCGGCTCGAACTTCCCTTGATTTTGGCCGTCACTTTTTCAACTCTGGGGTAGGCACTCGATACAGGCTGTTCTGCTTTTTGTCTCCCTCACTCACATAGAAAAGCAAAATAATCCAGCTGCAAAATAGTTTAATGATTGCCAGATTAGTATGAAAGAATGTTGTCATCCTACAGAACTAGTATAACATTTAATCTGGTTAATACCACTACCTTCCTCATAGCTTGAGAGGTGAACAGTTATGCAAGGTACAGTTGGCCACATAAGTTATGTTCTTCTCTGTGATCTTGCACATTGAAATATAATGCGCATGATTGAATTATGAGTGCAGTTTCTTATGCAGTGGTTAACACATATGAATAGCCACCTGATAATTAAGGGAAACCGCACTCGTAATTCATTCATACTAATTTTACTATCATACATAAGCTCACGAAGAGGAACAGATATTATGTGGACAACTGTACGGTGGCGCTAATAAGTCATGTCTCAGCTGTCATTACGTTTGGCTCGCTCTGTGCTGTATTGATGGCTGTCCGATGCTGAATAGGGTGGGTAAGTGTGTAGGAACATGTTGGTATATCTCACTTGAAATTAAGAAATCCTGTTTAGATATGGTTGATATAAATTATAGAACAAAATATACATGGTGCCAAGCCATCACTTATTAGGCCGACTGTACAGTCGGCCTAATTATGTTTTGATCAATAATTGGTAGCAGCAACATTTACACATGCTCTATTTGTTTTTTGAGTGAGATATACCAACATGTTCCTACACTTACCGAACCTATTCAATATCTTACAGACATTAATACAGCACAGAGCGAGCCAAACGTAATGACAGCTGGGACATGACTTATTAGCGCCACCGCACATACACATCTAATGATTGCCCAAATGAAATAACGCAAGTGGTGCATGATAATACTAGTTAAATTATCATACATAAGATCACGACAAGAAACAGAACTTATATGGGCATCTATACATACACTTCTAATGATAGCCAGAACAAAATAAAGCAAAATAAAAATCAAGCAACATCAAACAAATTCAAAATCAAGCAAAATCAATATCAAGCAAAATTAAAATCAAGCCAAATCAAAATCAAGCAAAATTAAAATCAATCAAAATCAAAATTAAGTAAAATGAAAATCAAGTGTTGAATGATAATATCTTACAGTCGGTCAAAGATCCCCTTGATAGGTGACCCGGTGGTGCAGGCTATACCGTAACCCTGAGTGTAGAAGCTACCCCGGCTGATGTGGAACCTGTGGCGGCCTCTACTGTGGGTCTGGAGCTCCAAGTTGTATAGGGCGTTGAAGAACACAAAATTCCCCGTTAGTACCTGGAAGGTAGCAATTGTTTTAGTTTGTAAAGTGAGTATCCCACGAAAGATTTAATCATTAAAATTTGATCCACAGCTTTATTCTAGAAACATTCTGAGCCTATTACAAGTAGACTATAAGTAATAATAATAATAATAATAATAATAATAATAATATTTATTCAGTTAGGATTTTACAGTGTTGGTACCACATAACATGTTGCAAATATGACATGTACCAGCCTTGCATAATTCAAACTAAGGATATCCCAATAAGGCCGTTAGGCGTATTTCCATTGGGGTCCTTGTGGGATTAGGTTAGCTGGGGAAAAAGGGGATAAAAAAAAAAAAAAAAAAAAAAAAAAAAAAAAAAAAAAAAAGTATATATATTTTAAGATACCTTACATCCTATAGTAAATATCAGTAATCCATAATCAGTAATCAGTAATCATTTCAGTTTGTTTTGCCTATCTCGTATGTCGTATTTAGTAATAGACATAAGCTTGGTGCTCCATTCTCCCAGCTGTCCGGTTCAGGTGCTCCTACAGGCTACGTCTGAAGGAATACAGTGTTCTCTTTTCACGGACTGACTGGGGTAGGTCGTTCCAGTCTTTGATGGCAGTGAAGAAGAATGTCAGCTTACCATGTCCTTGGATTCTTGGTACCGTAAAATTAAACATCCTATTTCTTGTATTATGTCCACTCCTCTCATTTGCTTTAACAAAATTACTCTTTAGATACTCTGGAGCTCTGTCATAGAATAACTTGAAGGCATTAGTGAGCCTGATTTGTTTGGCCCTGTCAGAGACATTGAGCATACCTAGTGACTGAAGTTGTTCCTGGCCAACATACGATCTGGGTCCTAGGTTCAGCATGAACCTAACCATTTTATTTTGAGTGACCTGAAGTTTGTGCTGAGCTGACTTAGATGATGCAGAGTACCAGGATGACACAGAATAGTCAAAATTACATTGAACAAGCGCTTGGCATAGGGTCTTTTTGGTCGCCGCTGGCAAGCATCCCACCTGTCTATACAGGTATTTTATACGTGCTCTACATTTACTCAGGATAGATTCCAAAATTGTTTCACCTGACAGAGTCGAGTCCAGTTTTAGTCCGAGATATTTAACTTGTGACACTGTTGTTATAGGAATATCATTACTGTTGACCGAGAAGTCCACAATGTCTTTCAGTTTGCGTTTTGTTCCACATAAGATGGCTTCCGTCTTGCCCAGGTGAAAAGATAGTCTATTGTCCACTAGCCACTCACTACACGATTCTAGTTCTTTGGAAAGTGAAGCTGCAATACTTATTGGGTCTTTTCCTGAAACCAGAAGCACGCTGTCGTCAGCATACAGTAATCATTTACACGAGACACTCAGTTCCATGTCGTTCTCATAACAGAGAAAGAGTAAGGGACCAAGGATGGTTCCCTGTGGGACCCCACAGTTAATTGGCATAGGATCAGATATATTATCATCAATTTTGACTCTTTGTGTTCTACCACTAAGATAAGATTTAAACCAGTTCACTGACCCAATGCCCATTGGTTGTAGCTTATTACAGAGGATATCATGGTCTACTGTGTCAAACGCTTTTTGTAGATCAAGAAGAACCATACCGGTGTAGTTACCTTTAGACATTTCTTTACGAATGTGATCTGTTAAGTGGATGAGACAGGAGTCTGTCGAGTACATGCATCTGAAACCGGATTGAAACTTATAGAATAGATCATTTTGTTTGAGGTAGTGTTCAATTTGGGTGTATACAGCTCTTTCAAGGATTTTAGATACAATACATAATATGCTAACTGGTCTGTAGTTGCCAACATCTAGTTTATTTCCTTTCTTGAATAGAGGGGTTACAATAGCTTCCTTCAGTTCAGCAGGTACAGTGTTGGTGTTAATTGACAGGTTGATGATGTGGGATAGGGGACCTGCTATACCAATGGCTCCATCTCGTAGAAATTTGGCAGGAATTTTGTGTGGTCCTGTGCTTTTATGTACATTTAGGTTAGAGAGCTCGTCAAATGTGTATTTTGGTGTAACATTTTGCAATCCAAATGTGTTCGGGTGTATGCCTTTATCCGTGTAGAAATTTCGAAAGGTAGCCGTTGTTGTCGTGTATTTATTGAGAGGTTGCGGTAGGTTCTGTGCAAGTGTGTTTGCTATGGAGGTGAAGAAGGAGTTGAAGTAGGTTGAAATTTGTCGTTTATCGTGGCAAACCTGATCATTAATGTTGAGAGCAATATTAGTGTTAGACGAATCCCTTGCCTTGTTGCTGTAGCCTGTTGTTTTTAAGTGCCTCCATAGTTTCTTTGGGTTATTCTGATATTCCTCTGCCTTACTGTGGAAATAATTAGATTTCGCTGATTCAATTTTCCTACTTAGTTTATTCCTAGCCCTGTTGAACTCATGTTTCAGACCTTGATCCTGTCTATGTTTCACTAGCCTTTTTAACAGATTGTCTCTGTGTTCCAGATCGTGTAGTATGTCATTGTTGATCCATGGGTCTGACCTTGCTTTAATTCGTATGTCTTTCAGAGGAGCTATTTCGTCTAGGATGTTTGTGATGATGGTTCTGAAGCCAACCCATGCGTCATTAACGTTTGTATTTCCGAACACTGGAGACCAATCTGTATTCCATAAAATGTCCAGAAATGTTTCTTTGTTGTAGTTTCTGAGTGACCTTGTTTTGATGACCTTGTGATTCTCTAGGGTAATTTTTGTAGTTTTACGTGTGCAATATGTGACGAAGTGATCACTTATCCCAGTCTGTATAACCCCTGATTGTGATATTTTGTCCTCTCTGTTACAATTTATATGGTCTAATATTGTAGCAGTGTTCTCAGAGATACGTGTGGGGGTTGTGATGAGTTGTTTGTGATTGTGCATTGTCGGTATGTGCGTATATTCTCGTACAAGCCTATTATTTCGTTGTTTGTAACACAAGTTAAAATCCCCTAGTATAATGGATTCATTCCGGGGGTCTAGTACTGACAAAGTTCGCTCAAATTTGGTCAAGAATTGTGTGTCGTCTGGTGGCCTATAGCACACTCCAATTGTGATAGGTTTTGTCCTAGGCAGGTGTAAGTCGATCCACAGAGCTTCGTGGTTTTCTACATGGAGGTCGGTCCTAGTTGTGTGTGTGAGGTTGTGTTTTACATACAGACATACTCCTCCCCCATGTCTATTGCGATCATTCCTTACCATATTGAAACCTTGAATGTTTATTTCACCATCGTTTATACTCGAGTCCAGCCAGGTTTCTGTAATTGCAATTATTGAAGCTTTGGCCTTATTAGCTAACATGTTTATTTCTGACAATTTATGGTACATTGATCTGGCGTTAATGTGGATAAGATGGAGCCCTTTGTTGGTAAACACTCTGTATTCATCTTTGATTTTGAATGTGTCCTGGCTGGATTCTGAGTTGTTAATACTTGGTTCATTTACATTAACATTCGGTAATAAATGCGAGGCACACTTATTGCATAAGAATTCACGTTCTTATAGGGGGTAGAATTACTGTGAAAGTGTACTTCCATAGGTGCAAGATCAGCGTTACATATATATGTTAACCCAGGAAGTGCGATAAGCCTAACGGAAAGCACAGTATTTTAACGTGTAAAAAGAACCCTTCAAATACCTTGCTAGTTCCTGGAAATGTTTCAGGGAACAATGCATCGATAAACTACCAGAATTAACTACTTGCGAGTTTCAGGTTATTAAGAAGTTTGAGGCAGAGACGTCGATATTAAGCAGAATAAACAAGTTATAATATTAACATAGAAATACATAAAGCAAAATTGATCACACTTTCTATCCATCAGAAACATACATTATTATTGCATTTCTGATCCAACTTCCTTATAGCTTGAAACTCGCAAGTGGTCATTTACAGTCATCGCATCAAGAATATCTTAATAAATAAAGGTCAATGTTTGTCTGTTTGTCAGTTACCCGACTTTTGTTACTAAACTCCTCCCACAGTTTTGGTGCCAGGTGGGAGTGTGGGGCACCGTTGGAAAGCCCAGGCTTTGGAGATGGTTTTAGGCAGGTTTAGTGGAAATCAGAGACACTTTTGTTTAATAAAATTTTCGGCAGAACTTATGTAGTATACAGCAGCGAAAAAAATGCGAAAAAAAAAAAATGCTCCCCAAAATGGGTGTACGGATGAGGTCAGATCCAAAATCGGAGGTCATTTAGCGGCCGAAATCGAGGTCGCCGTTTAATGAGGCACAAGGAGGTCGAGGCCGGTGATTATGGTAGTAGTAGTATTGTGATGATTGTGGTAGTAGTGATTGATGATGGTGATTATGGTAGTAGAATTTAAACCCGGGCAATGCCGGGTACCCCTCCTAGTTGCAAATAAACCCCAGCAAATAATTTTGAGATAAAACAAGATTCATATTTATTCACCAACCCACCAATTAATTTACAAATAGTGAACTCAATGAAAGTAATGAATACATGTGTTACTCCAAGAACTCGAACCTAGGATACTCACACACAAATTCCGCACACTAAACATTAGGCTATCAAGACAGAAACGAACTTGTGTAATAATATATGCACTAACCTTCTCCGTGCCCTCTGCGACATTCCCTACGTATCCCTGCTGGGGGTCGAACATCTCCCAGACGCTCTTGTAGAGGCCAACTTCTGCCTTCTGTCAACAAAACAAAATACTCTCAATATCGTGTGTGTAGAATTTACCCCATACAGTACCGGTGACGTCTTTTTCATTATATTTTGGCAATTCTTAGACAATTTTATTCCGATTAGAAAGGACATTTAGCAATAATAAGGCTTCAAACTATCTCAACCAACCCTTTTAACTACTGTAGATTCTTCCTAAGCTGCACAATATCGTCTAAATATAGCTAGGATGAAAGATAACACACGTCGCTGGTACTCAAAGGGTTAAAGGGGTAGAGTTTATTTATTAATCTATCACAGTTTTAGTTTCCTCTCTAGACCTCCATCAACCTTAGTGAACGGAGTGACTAAAATAATTCCCCGACTAATAATTAGCAATATGGGCCATATGAGGAATGGTCCCCTTCTCCCTCGTGTTTAGCAGCATTAGTTTTCAAATTTTAAGACGTTCGTCCCTTTAGTTTGGCGATTTTAAGACCTTTAGCTCCATTTCGTTGTCAATTTTAATACCTATCGTGCCATTTAAGTGTCAATTTTTTCCTGGGCAAGCAATAGCGAGCCTGTAATTTATAAGAAGAATATGAGGAATAAGCAATGTGAGGAAGGACTAAAAGAGTTAAATTAATTAACCTTGACAGACGGCAGAATAAAAGAGGACATAATCCAAGTTATTAATATTATTATGGGGCTAGTGGCTATTTTTTTTGGTATATTAATTCACGTATTCATTTATTTTTTAGTTTCCTCACAAGACCTCCCCAAACTTAGAAAAACACCCTCTTGACCCCCCCGCAAGATAAATTTGTACATTTTTCGGTAGAAATATGTCCTGGCCTAAGGCCGGTTCTTCTTATAATTACATGCTCGCTATCGCTCGTCAGGAAAAAATTGGCACGATAGGTCTTAAAATTGGCAACAAAACGTAGCTAAAGGTCTTAAAATCGTCAAATTAAAGGGCCGAAAGTCATAAAATCTGAAAAATAATGGTGCCAAACACGAAGGAGAAGAGGACCATAAATAAAAACACTAACCATGATATCATAGAGTAACTACTTCACATTAGATAAATCAAATTACACCAGAAGTAATGGTTACAAAATGGTCGTAAAGGTGTTTTATTTACATGAAGCTAAGCACTTCCTTTTCATCAGAGTAGTCAATTTATGGAACAAATTGCTTATAAATGTTATAGTGTGCCATGCATTCTTTAATTATTGCTTACATAACTATATTCCCATGAATTCCTGACTGACTGCATTTGCACCTGAGTAATGTGCCTGTATCAATGTTGTTGATATTACTATTATCAATATATACAGTATATATATCCGAGCCGTGACATAGTGAGTAGAGCATTGGCTTCTGATTAAAGGGTCGGCGGATCAAGCCCGCACCGTCAAAATGTTATTGGTAGATGTCAAGCCCAGGCAACTTGACCTAGCGGTTCGTGACAAACACCTAATATTCATGGCTTTTCGGGAATTACGGCGTCTGGCAAAAAAAAAAAAAAAAATCTACATATTTTTTGGATCTGAAGCATTCTAGTTTTTCACTGTGGCAATAATTCATTTATTTTAACCCATAAACGGCGACCGTCCTAAATAGAGGTTCTGCTGGTGCAATACGACTGTCCTCAATAGATCCAAAGCATAAAAAAAAACTTAGAAAACACCCCAGTGGACCTCTAAACAAAGCAATCTGTGATTAAGTAAGATAGTTTCCCTCCATTACTTACTACGACTCCTACATATGTATCATAACCCCCACAACCCCTTCCCCTCCTTCCCCCCTCCACATTTATCTGCTATTTTTCCTCTTATTCCCCCTTTTATCGGGCATTTTCCGGCGCGAAATTCCCTCACTCGGTCTCCTTAACACGGGCGAGGCAGCTAGAGATCCTTGCAATAGAGAGACTTTAAGTGCAAGGCCTCAGTGTCGCTCTTCAGGCCAGAGAGGGAGGATATACGTCCCCCCAGCATCTCGCCTCATGATACGACCTTACGGCAATAATACGTCTTTTCATCCCCCAAATGCTATTCCCACTTCTTGTATTGCTCTTAAATGTGTATATGTTCATAATAGAAGCAAAATAGGCGTATATGGATAAGTAATAATTATATGTATGGTACTATGACAATTTTCGTCAGAATAAAACCAAATACCTTCGCTTGGCGGAGGGTTTGAACTACCATAGCTTCGCAGTTTATGAGTTAAGGGGGATCACCTTCTTTTTTTTCTCTCCTTTTCTCTCTTTCTCTGGCTTGTATCCATTCGGCCCTATTCAGCCTACTGTTTTAAGACGTTTATCCCATCCAGGTGTTGATTTATTCCTGGCGAGCGATATCGAGCCAGCATTGTATGGATAAATCCGGCTTCGCTGGAGAAAATTTTCTACCGAAAAATTTACAAATTTAGCCTGCTGACAAAAACATTATACAAAATATGCTGGCTTGCTACCGCTTGCAAGGAAAAAAATCAACATCTGGATGGGGATAATCGTCTTAAAAAAAGTAGGCTGAATGGGGCCGAATGAATACAACCCAAAGAGAAACGAAGAGAAAGAAAAAAACGAGGTGGGCCCCCTTAACTAGTAAACTAGGTCTGTTGTTGTTTGCCTTCCTCTGTATTAGTTTCATACCTTAACTTGCTTGGTTTAACCCCTTCTGCACTGGTGACATCTTTTGTATTTTATATCAGCTACACTTAGACAATTTTATTAAACTTAGGAAGGATACATGGTAGCTAAAAATATTAACTGAAATAGCTTGTATGTAGCCTTTTAATCGGTAGACGTCTTTCTTAAGCTGAACAAAATCGTCTAATAGTTGGCAGATTATAATGCAAAGTGCGTCACTGGTACGGAAGGGGTTAATATATTAATTTTTGGAATTATTTATATGGAAATTGTTATACCAGGTTTTTGCTGGGGTTGATTTGTTTAAATTGGTAGGTTCTACTTGACTGGAGAAGCCGAATTCGTTTTACAACACATCACAGAAAGTAATAGAGGATAATTATAACTATACGTATATTCATATTATGTTTATTGGCACAAGGATATTGCATACGTACTACTAGAATAATGGTAAAGAACAAAATATAAGACGCACGAACGAGGCTCCACTAAGTTTTACTCATAAGACTGTTACTTCTACAATATAGTATAGTGATCCCTTTAATCGAGGTATTTACACTTACACTCGATACGATAGGTAATTATAAGGACTGTCTTCTAATTGAAGGATTACACTTGTCCTGTTATAGAGATCATTAGATAAGAATAGCACTTCCTTCAACTGAGGTATTACACTTGTGCGAAATAGCTTTTAGATATGAATAACTATGCGCGATATATTGGAGTAAAATGCATAGAGTTATTTTAGACGTAATGACTAATGAGTTTTTTTTTGCTAGTATCCTTTTTCAGATACTTAGGATTATAATATTTGAAATTCACTTGGTATTAATATGATCAAATTAAATTTTAATATAAGTACTTCTCTAAATTAACTGGGCATCACTAGTACTTTCTTTATATTTTAATTTGCATAAGAATGATTTCACTGGAGTACTTCCTCATATAATTATAGGCTCGTCACTAGTACTCTTCACTGTTGATAATTTATTTCTTCTCTATATACAACACTTAATATAAATAACTTTTCACAGATATTTCTTCTGTGTTTCTAACAGCATATAATCTCACTAGTTATTTGTAGAGTGGCAACTACTTACAGTCTTCGGTATATAAGTTGAGCCGTGGTGGTGATCCTGACGTGGCTAGTTGACAGCAGTTGTACTCGAACTCTTGGTATTGGACCTTGAATAATACATACCATATGTCAGTACATAGGTAAAGTAAATTCAAGTTAACGCAGGAGATAATTCACTGACTACTCTGGTCTTTTTAATAGTTTTTGATGCAGAACTTCCAGAGTCTTGGTGTTGGGTCTTAAATATCGTGTGCAAATATGCCAGTGCATCAGCAACACGCTATCGAACTAACGTAAGACAGTTGTTTTTAACGCAATGTATCTTAACTGTTCTGATCGTTATAATAGTCTTTCAGAAATGAAAGTGATGAATATATTTTGGCCTTCTTCGAGATATTGCTATCTCGAAAGGACTCCCTGATGAGTGCCGTTATTGGTAAACGGTGTCTCACAGAGCCCTGGTTGGTCTATTTCGAATAAAGCACTTACCATTGCAGCATTCTTTATCCACAACAGCACCGCGGTTATGGGTAGGAAAGGATATTAGTTACGACCAGTGAAGTGTCTAATAAGGCTTTCTTCTTGATACTCACAACAACAAACATCAATTTGTGGTAGATAATTAACCCGGGAACGGCGAGGGGGGGGTATTGAACTCGATGCCCATGGGCGAGCATATAGGCTCCATTCAGGCCTATAATCGTCATTGTACAATAAATATCGTTATTACTTATTCATATGAGCCTATTTTACTTTCACTATGAAGATAGTAACCTGTAACAACAATAAAACAAGTGAAAATATAATTTTTCTGGTCAAAATCGCGAATATACATGGAGCAGCCCATTCATGAATTATGGAGCAAATTGAGGCAACCCCTCCCTCCACGAGGCCTCAAGCCACACTGAGCCTACTCATACACACACTCGCTTATGTAACCCACTCGCTAGGCACGTAAGCACATCCTCCACACATTTTGCTAATGTTAGCACAAAAATATACCAACGAATTAGGGAATAACAGGAAAAATAGGTGATAATTGAAGGGGGAGGGGAAAGGGAGGAAGGAGGGGATGTGGAGGAGTGATATGAGGTATAGGGGAAAAAAAAAAAAAAATTGTTTAGTGGTACTGGGGCCGTTTAAATGTTTTTTTTAGGCCTCCCTCTTAAGAGCTTTGCCGCCCTCGCCCAGTAAAACTTCTTATGAGCGTTGCTGCCGTTTATGGGTTAAGTACCTGTGCACCTAATCATGTATCCCCAAATAGGATCAAGGGGTGGCCCAATATTCCAACTGTCTTACCTCCAGTGATAAGTAAGAAACATTTTCCAACTGAGTAATGATCTTAAAAAATCCTGCAGTGGTCATACCTTTGGCTGAGATGTCTTGGGTGAGGTCTTTCAAGTCAATAAGGACATCGGTGTGAGGAAGACTTCCGGTGGGGCTTGTAGTAGTCCTTCTCAGCTTCTTCATCATGGTGGTGGTGTGGTTGAGGGGTAGACTGGCGCTTGGACTTCTGTTGTGTATGGTGCCTTCTCTTGTGTCGTCTTTCTTTTCTACTTTTCTTATTCTTGGATACTTCAGGATTGTTCATGTTGATCAATAAGTTCTTCTCTGGTGTTGGAGAATGTGTTATTTCGATGGTAGTGACTCTTGTACTTCTTGATGGACTGGTTGTTGTGTCCTTGTGGCTTGGAGGTGTGGTGGGCAAAGGAGGAAAAATGCTTGGTAGTGGTGAATGTTGGGCAAGCTGTTTTTCCGTTATTTTAGAAAGTATGTATGAGAATGACTCGGGATGTTTTTGGAATTAAGTATATGGAAAGAATGTTTGAGAATGACTGGGGATGTTTTTGGAATTATGTATATGGAAAGTATGTTTGAGAATGACTGGGGATGGACATTTACCTTGAAGATGTTTTCCGTGGAGCTCCCCGGTGTGATTAAGGGTTTGTACCGTCGTTTGTCGTGTGCGGCTTGGAGGAGGTCTTCTAAGGAGTCTATGGGGGCCTCATGAGCAGGACGGGTTAATTCAGCGGTCAGTCGGGCGGAGTACATGGCTGAAACACACGTAATACAACATACAACAGGTTTAAGGGGGTAGTACTTGGTTTTTGGTCTATAAATATATTAATTTATATATTTTTGAGTTTCCTCGCTAGACCTTCATCAAGCTTAAAATATCTCCCCCTTTGGCCCGGATATTTTTCTACCAAAAAATTTACAATTTTATCTTGAAAGGGGGTTTCAAGATAAAATTGTAAATTTTTTGGTAGAAAAATGTCCGGGCCAAAGGCCAATTGCTTAAAAAATTACAGGCTCATTATCGCTCGCCAGGAAAAAATCGACATCTAAATGGCATGAAAGGTCTTAATGTTGACAACAAAATGATGCAGAAAGTCTCAAAATCGCCAAACTAACGTCTTAAAACCTCAAAACTAATATACTAAACATGAAGGAAAAGGGGGTCCATTAAAAGCGACTATTTCCCCCTTAAATTTTCACGTGGGTGTGTATGCTAGTATATGACAACACACACACACACAATTGATCACTTGCGATTTTCAGGCTATAAGGAAGTTGGAGCCGTAAACATCGTTATATAACTGAAAGGCAATAATAATGTAGGTTTGTGATCGATAAAAAGTTAAATCTGATTAGTGTATATGTATTTATAAATGTACCAAGACTATTTTGGCTGGTAATTCTGCTTAATATTGATGTCTACACCTCCAACTTCCTTATAACCTGAAACTCGCAAATGGTCAATTACATGACCTTACATTTGTTTACCCTGTTTGAGTCCACTTTCATGCCTTCCTGTTCCAAGTGACATGACGGTATTGGGAATCTCTACTTGGCTATATATTACGTTAACCACCTATATTATATGGTGCAAATCACAACACTGTTTGTATCCCCCTCATTATCTGAAGCGGGCTCAAGATGATCTGAAACTGTTGTGTCTTTGTTGTTGGTTTAGTGGAGAATGTCAGCACATATAATTATTTGGGCGGTGTAATGAGTAAAGATGGGCGTGTAGGAGCGCTTAGAACATTGATAAGGAATAGGATGGTGAGCATGGAAGTCACAAAGTCATTGTATGAAAGTGTGGTAATCCTGACACTGACTTACGGGAGTGAAGCATGGTCATTGTTGGAGAGACATATCAGGAGTGAGAGGGGTGGAAATAATATTTTTGAAGTGCGTGTGGAGTTACATGGAGACATAGACAGACGAATGAGGAAGTACGAGAGCATTGTGGTGTGGAAGTGGATGTGGTGGAGAGTGTAAAAAGAAACACCTTGAGGTGGTTTGTTCATGTGAAATGTATGGGGAGCGAGACAATGATTAAGAGAGTGTACAAGAGTGAGGTGTAAGGGCAGAGAGGAAGAGGAAGACTGAGAGTGAGGAGGAAGGAGGAAGTTGAGGAGTATATGAGTGAAAGTGGTGCTGGGTGGGAGGAGGGGCTTCGGCTGACAGAGGCGATTCATTCGTGCCCACCCCTCGGGGATCAAGTCGTAATAAATAGATAGATAGTTTAGTTTTCCATATAACTGACTTTCTCTCCCAGTCATTTATTTTCACGTTAGGCCCTTTGAAACAAAATTAAATATTACCGAATCTTCACGTTTATATACTCCTGCTGCAAGAAGGAATAGAAAAAAAAGAAGCCATTTTTCTGTCATTTGATTTTGATATAGATCTTTATCCCAATGGAAGGAAACAAGATATTTTCAATGTCAATTGGGGTCTGCTGAAATATAATAAAAACATATGATCTACACACAGAAGAAAAGCATAAAGGCCCATCCAGAATATCCAATATCCTCGCCTTTAAATCACTGTTCACTTGTACCTTTTGATCTTGGATGGCCTTAATGAAATCCTGCGTCTCGTTTCTAGCAAATTTCGGACATATTGTGTGCGAATGTGAAAGTCCCTTTTGACAACTTAATTAAGTCGAAATGGTATTTAGGCAGATCATTTATATGGTAATGTGCCTACTCATTCAATTAACTATTGTTCTTCTATCTATTTATTGCCAGGCTCCTTGATCCTCAAAAGGGTGGATATGAATAAATCGCCTCCATATGCTTTCATAATCAAAGGCCATGCGTTCAATTATCTAGCTTGTTCATGTCCATGGGGAAGTCACTAGCCCAACCAACCATTTAAGCCCAACCCAGCATAATATCAAGTGAAAATATATTACAAGCATCTACAACTCTAACAATAACAGTTGTGTCTAAATTTTGCAATGATTATCAGTTCACTTTTCTACATTTTGATTATTGAAATTTGTAAAATGTGAACATAACATAGTAGGTATTGTATGACAGTTCCAAATTTAACTGTGAAGCCAGTAAAGTGGACACCCTAACACTTTGATGTTCCCAGCAGCATCACTTCTGAAGATCCCCAGAATCAGGAGTGAGGCCCACCTTCCCCCAGGGTTGCAATTGCATCAGGCGAAGTACACAAGGTAGATCGACCAGTGGATACAACAGACGGCCTCCGCCCCAAGACCAGTATCTCTTGTTGCTTCGGGTGGATCCTCCTAATGCCACCATCCCTCCCCAGGCCAATCAACACCCCCAGCACCGGACTGGAGTGAGAGAGGGGGAATAAGAAAGAAGTGGCTTGGTCTTGCCCCCTACTCCATAACCACAGCCTAAGCCACCTCCGATCTTCGGCCACCCACAGGATCATGAGAAGAGAACACTAATCTACCCCAGTCTGTGTTTGGTCCAGTGAAGAGGACCATACTGGCCACTCGATCCAGACTGGGACCATATAAAGCTTGGAAACACATTCCTAGACAGACAAGTATGGACATTCTCCATGAGCATAGAACTTACTCTCCTCCCTGCACCTTCAGCAGAGAAATGTAGCAGAGAAAGGCATTAAGGACCTGTGGCAACCTTTGAGAAAGACAGACAGACCACAGAGGCCTGACAAGCCCTTACAAGAAAGAGTGTACAGATTCCCCTAGTCTGTTGCCCAACTCTATCCTGCAGAAGAAAGCCACTGACTGCGTGGAACTACACAAACTCAAGGATTGGCTAAACCCTAATGACGACTACTTCGAACAAGAGTGGCAAGAAGAGCTCCCTATGATACTCTGTGAGTGGCAGAAGGACTCCCCAGCCCAGAACCAGGCCCAGGCCCTGCAAGGCAGTGCCACCCTACGATGGAGGCGATGCACGGAGAATACGATCAGCACAACGCCTCCAGCAGACCCAACTTTTCTATCAAAAAATGTAAAAGTATAGCTTGAATAGTGGCTCAGGGGAATGCTAATTATTTGCTTAGCTTTCTACTGATAGAACTTACTGTAGACCACCAGACAGAAAAACAGCCAAGAGTAGATGCCTATGCGTAGTGGCCAGTTCCCCGGCACCTTCCTCATGTCCTGATTGACCAGTGAGCGGAACACATTGAAGGTATAGTACTGAAGGAAGGAGGATGTGGAGGGATGGTGGGCCGCTGGGGGAAGGTCCAGGAGTCTCATACGGAGGTGTTCAAGCCCCGTCAGTACGGGTCCCATCACAACCATCGTGGCCAATATGGAGAGCCACAGCTGAGGGAAAACAAAAGTGAAATATAATAAGATAATGTATGAAACTAAAGTATATGAATGAAGGCGGTGCTGGTTGGGAGGAGGGGCGTCGACTGAATGGGGACAGAGGTGCTTGGGGGTGGTTCGTTCTTGGCCACCCCTTCGGGGATCATGGCGTCAGGCAATAGATAGATAGATAGATGAAACTAAAATCGGGTTATCGGTTTTTCTAAACTTATGTATTCAAAATCCATTACTATCATAGCCAATATATACATACACAGTTGTGAAAACCCCCACTGAAAAATTTACTTCTAAAAATAAGTATTCAAACATCACTCTCTCATTGCCAAAACTGATCCTCTACAGCTGTCAGAAATAAACAATACAAATCAGGCTATGTTCACGGTGACCAGACAACTCCAACAGTAAACCATTTCAACCAGTAGATACGAACCACTGCTAAGTCAACCAGTAGATTAGGTCATGTGATGTGAGGTTAAATTAGGACAATATGTTGGCAATGGATCAGTTACATCTTAACCATTAACTGGCGGCGCCCGGCTATTGTCGAGTGAAATAAATGTGGCCTATGTGGCGGGGCCCGGCTATTGTCGAGTGCAATTTTGAGCACGTAATGTGCTCTGAGAGAGAGCTGAGCGTGGGAGGAGTGTAGATTACCTCCTGACCGCTCGCCACGGTGGCCGTGGAGCTACTGAGATGTACTCCACCCTCTCTCACTCGTTTCACACTTAATAATGTAAGAAAATTGCCATATTTTAGCAATTTTGCCCTTCGGTTGCACGATCGTTGCAAGACAACCAGTGATCGTAGAAGGATGGTTCGGGTGTCTTTGGAAAGCTCAATTTACGCCCTTTCAGGGATACATACTTGTATTACGCTCTGGGTCTCGTTTATGCATGAAAAAGAGCACGGAAACAACCCCATTTATGGTAAAAACCCCCGCTGGGCGGTACATAGAAATTACCGCCTAGGCCGCTCGTTGAGTGTTAAAGTTGGCACTGATTTTAGATCTACTGGTTGGAATGCTGCTCGAGTTATCCGGGAACCACCTACACTATTAATTTTACATGACTATTGTCATGGCTAACATGGACATCCATATCTGCAAGATAACACAACAAGCGTCAATAATAGAATTGCATTGGAATTAATGATGATTGAATTTGGGCATTTTAGGAAATAAAACTGTAATGCAATCATTTTAAGGCCTGGGTTATTGCATGCTCAGCTGGATAACTCAAACAAAGAAGAAACATATATATACAATTAGCATATTAACATAAGACCATAGGTATACGAAATATAAACAATAATACATGGTGACAATATACAATATTGTGTCTTTAGGATATATCATAATCCTGGATCTCTGACGATTGCAGAGAATAGCATTATTCCTTATTAACACCTTACGAGCGGCCTATGCGGTTTATTTATGTGTACCGCCCAGCGGGGTGTTTTTAGCCAAAATAGGGCTGTTTACGTGATCATTTTCATGCCTAAATAAGACCCAGAACGTAAAACAAGTATCTATCCCTGAAAGGGCATAAACAGAGCTTTCGAATGACACCATAACGATCCTTGTATGATGGATAGTTTTCTTGCAATAACCGTGCAACGCGAGTGCAAAAAGCAGGTAATTCGGTACTTTCGGTACATAATTGAGTATGTAGCGAGTGAGAGAGGGAGGAGGGAGCTGAGATTTGTGTCAGTAGGTTCGCCGCGGTGGTCTGGAGCAGTCATACGCTCGCTAGTCTCCTGCCACCACTTGTCTCTCTCTCTCAGCCACATTACGTGCTGAAATTGCCACTCGAGTTATGTCGAGCGCCGCCACATAGTCCAGCTTTATTTAACTCAACTTAAGTGGTGGGCCGCTTTTTAAGGGTTAAGTACAATAATTTGCTCTACCGGGAGTACTCTCGTAATTATGAAATATTAAGGTAATATAGGTTCAGGTTCTAAAAAATCAAATTGTTAATATCGCGGAACCTGACTTGTCTGGGTCCTTGTGAACAGCAGACACAAGCTTTGGGTTTTAGCAATTCTAAGCGCAACATGAACAACTAATCTAATTAAACAATCAAGTCTGCCTTTCACTACTCGAGTTCTTGTGAACAGCGAGCTCTTATCTATCACAGTTATTATATTTCTGAGTTCTCGTGAGCAGCAAGCACTTATGGTTCTTGTGAACAGTAAGAGATTTATCTATCTAATTAATAGCTTCTGAATTAGCTGGATTTTATAGTGAAAGAAGTTACAGTTTGTGAGCAATAACTCATCTGAGTTCTTGTGAACAGCAGATAGTTTTTCAATGTACATTTCCTAATAACACTTTTAACAGTGGCTGTCTAATACAATTAGTCAGAAGGTAGTGAGTTGATCCGCCAGGACTAGTGCATCTCGACAGCTCATCACTCTGCTTCGTTGTCAGCTGGGCCACACACAAGGGCATGAGCAGCAGGACCACACATAGGTGTCAACAGCAGGAGTTCTCAGGTAGCGGGACTTATCAAGGCAACATTAGTGGGGGGCGGCTCAATAGTAGGGGATGAAGGCCTCAGTCGCTGGCTCGGCTTCTGATTCCAGCAGCTTCGGTAGTTTTGTCTCCTAGTGGGTGGTGAGCTCCTCAATGTATGAGTCGGGGTCGTCCAACTTGTAGCTTTATATGAGGGCTCTCAGCTCTAGTAGCTCCAGGCTATCGGATGCGAGGGGTAGGTCTATTAGTGGATGCCAGCCAGCTAACCACTATAAGTATTTTTTTTTTTTTTTTTTTTTTTTTTTTTCTATATTCCAACTTACTTTCTCTCGGGCATAGGCTGAGAGCCTTAACATTCACCGCTTTACAATGAACAGTGAAGCCCGTGAGGTCTTGTTCCAGTCTAGGGAGTGAGACATGTGAAGCACGTACAGTACAACGAGCACCTGCCATCTTGCCTTCACATGAGGCACGGTGCTCACTCATGGCCCGAAACGACCCCATCTCTGAAGCCATCTCGTTCCCGTGCTTCACTGTCTCACCCTCTACACTCGGACTCTCACACTTACACACACACAACGCCACCTGTTGAGCAGATAACTCACCAGGCATTGCACCCCTATAGCATATTTTGAATATGGGAATATTCATACAGTGCTATTTAATCAGGGAACAATGAGGGTATTTTTATTGACGTTTCGGTGGGCTTGTGGTAATGCACAGATACTAGGTACAGCACAAATTCCATCCCAATAATATCTTATGCACTATAACTATAGCTCAGGGCATGTATGGCCCCTGGTGAGGTGTGGATCAGCATGTCCTGCTATGTAGACAATCCAGAGCTGCGGATCAGCATGTTCCGCTACGTAGACAACCAAAAGCTGTAAATAGTGTGTAGGTAACCAACTACAGCTCTATGCACCAGCAAGTCGTACAAGCGGTCAATAAAGTTAAGTTGGCTGCCAATAACCTGTGGTCCAACTCGGCCCATTGCACCGGTTAAACCTCAAGGTTTTCATCAAAAGCGAGTAAAATTTAAAAAAGCTGCAGCTACACCAGTACCTGTACCTGTTCTTGAAACTTCCATTGTACATGGCCCCACATTAGCCTCAGCACATAGCTCCTTTCCTGTGCCTGTTACTTGAGCAAGAACCGCCACCAGAATAGGTGCCCTGGGAATGCGACTATAGTGACTATAGTTATAATACAGACTAAGGGCACAGTGGTTTGTTTTTGGGTCTATTTATATATACATTAATTTATTTTTTGGTTTCCTCGCTTCAGCAAGTTTTAAAAAACATTCCCTAGACCCTCCTTCAAGGTAAATTTGGTAGAAAAATGTCCCGGCCGAAGACCGGTTACTCTTAAAATTACAGGCTCGCTATCACTCGCCAGGAAAAAATTGACACCTAAATGGCACGAAAGGTCTAAATATTGACAAAGAAATGGGGTGAAAAGTCTTAAAATCGCCAAACTAATGGGCCGAACCTCTTAAAATCTTAAAACCAATAGAGCTAAATACGAGGGAGAAGGAGGACCAGAAAGTCAGCCCATCTCCCCTTAAAATACAGAGTGGCTCATTGCTAAAACACTGTCAACCTAACGACAGACACACACATACATGTATGCTGTCACTGTCTTCGTCGCTGACCCGAGAGTGAATGCCCAAACATTTTCTTTCCCCTTGCCTCAGCCTAAGAAGTTTCATGGGAGCCATTTACCATGACCTGTGGTACGACTATAGACACATGAATACTATACCAACATCATTGGCTTTCATGGAATATTGTATGTTAACCCGAGGAGCACATAATTGAGATAGTCAAAAGTGACGCGTATGCTCAATTAATCTGTTCTATTCTGACAGAATTAGTTATATTTACCATATAAAGCATTATTTTTTCTCCATGTGCGTTTATTTTACTTTTATGATGAACATATGAACATTGAATAGTGGTAAAAGAAGTGGGAACAGCAATTGGGTGGTGGAAAAGGTATATTTTCGCCGGGCGGTAGTATTCTGGGGCAGCCGGGCGAGAGACATACATCTTCCCTCTGCAACGTCTCGCAAGGTACTGAGCGGCCCGGGGAGATCTCAGACTGGTCGAATGTCGGAATATGACTCACCCCTGTCTCCGAGCCCGCCTGACGATAATTGGCGCGTAAAATAACCGATAAATGATGGAAATAAGAGGAAAAATAGCCCATAGTTGAAAAGGGGGGAAAAAGGTGAGAAAGGAGGGGAAGGAAGTGGGGGACACATGGAGGAGTGGTAGGAAGTACTAGAGATGAATTATCTCACCTAATCACATATTCCTTTGTTTTGAGTGCCCGAGAGGCGTTTTGGAAGTTTGTTTTTTATGGTCTTGCTTCCATGAGGCTTATCGCTCTTGCCGGTTTAAAAGATAAACCAATACCCAATAGCAGTGTTTGACTATGAACCCATTGCACATCCTTTTTATAAAAGTAAATGTAACTGACCTGCAGTGTGAATGGAGACAGTAGAGCGAAGGCCCTGTTCTTTTCTGCGGGAGCTTTTGACACCAGTACAGTTGGCTCCAGGTAGTACGGCAGCGTAAAGTCCACCACCGTCTCTCGCATGCCTGCACAGTGTAAACAAAACCATAAGTTGTTCATCCATAGTTGTCTGGTTCATCTTACCTAATGCTGGGTGGTATTTTTGGCAAAAAGCAATATAGACCCTCACTAAGGTAAGACCACGAACAAGGAGGTTGCAACATGGCGGGAGGGATGATCAAGATGGCGGGAGGGATGAAGGGTGCGGATGTAGCCCTCTCTCTATGTATCATCCTTCTCAACATCCAGAGGGGCTGTGCTGATATACAGGTGCAGAGGGGACCAGTAGTGTACCAGGTCAACACTAAACAAGTATTGAGGGACCTCGTCACACAGAAATCACACACGAGTGAAATTTCTGTCACCATTCCTGCCTGGTCTATTTCATATATCGGGAAGACGCCGCGGCTTGGCAAGTACTCTGGCACAACCTCGCTACAACACCTATTGTGCTACACTCTAATTAGCTGCGGAGATGTAGAGACCAACCCCGGCCCTAGTTCAACGTTGAAGAAACCTCACCACCAAACAAGTAAGGCAGACACCGATATTTCAACAGTCCCTAGCAGTAAAATTCGTTATAACAAACTGGGCCAGCAGGCACCCAAGTCTCCCGTCACGCTCCAACTCACAACCAAGACCGCAGGGCAACCGCCAGCACAGTGCCAACACTCTACCTACTCAACATTACCCTCAACTGTTCATCACTACCACAGATATCGGTGACCGAAGTAACACAACATGCAACCAGAACACCCAAACAAGCAGGAAGCTCTAGCAAACACATCGACAATGAAGTAACAGCAACGAACAAGAAAGACAACAAGAGAAACCCCCCACCCCCCACAACACGACGCCGCTGCACAACAAATCAACCAAACCTACTACAACACAACACAACACTATCGGCGACCCAGGTAGCTCAACATGCAACCAGAAGAGCTAAAAAAGAAGGGATCAGTCGCAACAACATCAACAATAAAGCAGCAACAACGGCCAAGAACAAGGACATCAAACAACAAATACAGGTAGGGGTGGGAGGGGGCAAGGGGGAGCCACAACCTGTCCCCATCTCACGCGCTCACACACCATCAGCCGCTCACGGCGCACAGCTGATCACCACACCGCCAGACGTACGATGAACAGTAACAGGAAAATATGTATAGTGTGCGATATTGGATTCAACAAAAGGAGTACAACGTCACAATGTAGTAGATGTAATGAAACAGTACACGATCGATGTACTTACGTTACTAGCAGAAAAGAAGTGGAATGCGATAAATGTAGGGAAGTAGCTATTAAAGGTCCTAAAATCATTTGTGAAATATGTGAATCACTCATAACAAGAAAACAAAGGATCCTAAACTGTGTTAAGTGTAAAACTGTAGCTCACATGAAGTGTATCTCTAAGAAGACCAACAGTGAAGAACGGGAATTCCTATTGCATTCATTACCGAATATTAATGTAAATGAACCAATTAGTATTAACAACTCAGAATCCAGCCAGGACACATTCAAAATCAAAGATGAATACAGAGTGTTCACCAACAAAGGGCTCCATCTTATCCACATTAACGCCAGATCAATGTACCATAAATTGTCAGAAATTAACTTGTTAGCTAATAAGGCCAAAGCTTCAATAATTGCAATCACAGAAACCTGGCTGGATTCAAGTATAAACGATGGTGAAATAAACATTCAAGGTTTCAATATGGTTAGGAATGATCGCAATAGGCATGGGGGAGGAGTATGTCTGTATGTAAAAAACAACCTCACACACACAACTAGGACCGACCTCCATGTAGAAAATCACGAAGCTCTGTGGATCGATCTACACCTGCCGAGGACAAGACCCATCACAATTGGGGTATGCTATAGGCCACCAAACGACACACAATTCTTGACCAAATTTGAACGAACTTTGTCATCGCTAGACCCTCGGAATGAATCCATTATACTAGGGGATTTTAACCTGTGTTACAAACAATGAAATGATAGGCTTGTACGAGAATATAGGCATATACTGACAATGCACAATCACAAACAACTCATCACAACCCCCACACGTATCTCTGAGAACACTGCCACAATAATAGACCACATAAACTGTAACAGAGAGGACAAAATATCACAATCAGGGGTTATACAGACTGGGATAAGTGATCACTTCGTCACATATTGCACACGAAAAACCACAAAAATTACCCTAGAGAATCACAAGGTTATCAAAACAAGGTCACTCAGAAACTACAATAAAGAAACATTTCTGGACATTTTATGGAATACAGACTGGTCTCCAGTGTTTGGAAGTACAAACGTTAATGACGCATGGGTTGGCTTCAGAACCATCATCACAAACATTCTAGACGAAATAGCTCCTCTGAAAGACATACGAATTAAAGCAAGGTCAGACCCATGGATCAACAATGACATACTACACCATCTGGAACACAGAGACAATCTGTTAAAAAGGCTAGCGAAACATAGACAGGATCAAGGTCTGAAACATGAGTTCAACAGGGCCAGGAATAAACTAAGTAGGAAAATAAAATCAGCGAAAACTAATTATTTTCACAATAAGGCAGAGGAAAATCAGAATAACCCAAAGAAACTATGGAGGCACCTAAAAACAACAGGCTACAGCAACAAGACAAGGGATTCGTCTAACACTAATATTGCTCTCACCATTAATGATCAGGTTTGCCACGATAAACGACAAATTTCAACCTACTTCAACTCCTTCACCTCCATAGCAAACACACTTGCACAGAACCTACCTCAACCTCTCAATAAATACACGACAACAACGGCCACCTTTCGAAATTTCTACAGAGATAAAGACATACACCCGAACACATTTGGATTGCAAAATGTTACACCAAAATACACTTTTGACGATCTGTCTAACCTAAATGTACATAAAAGCACAGGACCAGACAAAATTCCTGCCAAATTTCTACGAGATGGAGCCATTGGTATAGCAGGCCCCCTAACCCCCATCATCAACTTGTCAATTAACACCAACACTGTACCTGCTGAACTGAAGGAAGCTATTGTAACCCCTCTATTCAAGAAAGGAAATAAACTAGAAGTTGTTAACTACAGACCAGTTAGCATATTATGTATTGTATCTAAAATTCTTGAAAGAGCGGTATACACCCAAATTGAACACTACCTCAAACAAAATGATCTATTCTATAAGTTTCAATCAGGTTTCAGATGCATGTACTCGACAGACTCCTGTCTCATCCACTTAACGGATCACATTCGTAAAGAAATGTCTAAAGGTAACTACACCGGTATGGTTCTTCTTGATCTACAAAAAGCGTTTGACACAGTAGACCATGATATCCTATGTAATAAACTACAAGCAATGGGCATAGGGTCTGTGAACTGGTTTAAATCTTATCTTAGTGGTAGAACCCAAAGAGTCAAAATTGATGATAATATATCTGATCCTATGCCAATTAACTGTGGGGTCCCGCAGGGAAGCATCCTTGGTCCCTTACTCTTTCTCTGTTATGTGAACGACATGGAACTGAGCGTCTCATGTAAATTATTACTGTATGCAGACGACAGCGTGCTTCTGGTTTCAGGAAAAGACCCAATAAGTATTGCCGCTTCACTTTCCAAAGAACTAGAATCATGTAGTGAATGGCTAGTGGACAATAGACTATCTCTTCACCTGGGCAAGACGGAAGCCATCTTATGTGGAACAAAACGCAAACTGAAAAACTTTGTGGGCTTCTCGGTCAACTGTAATGATATTCCTATAACAACAGTGTCACAAGTTAAATATCTCGGACTAAAACTGGACGCGAGTTTGTCAGGTGAAACAATTTTGGAATCTATCCTGAGTAAGTGTAGAGCACGTATAAAATACCTGTATAGACAGGTGGGATGCTTGCCCGCGGTGACCAAAAAGACCCTCTGCCTAGCGCTTGTTCAATGTAATTTTGACTATTCTGTGTCATCCTGGTACTCTGCATCATCTAAATCAGCACAGCACAAACTTCAGGTCACTCAAAATAAAATGGTTAGGTTCATGCTGAACCTAGGACCCAGATCACATGTTGGCCAGGAACAACTTCAGTCACTAGGTATGCTCAATGTCTCTGACAGGGCCAAACAAATCAGGCTCACTAATGCCTTCAAAATTTTCTATGACAGAGCTCCAGAGTATCTAAAGAATGATTTTGTTAAAGCAAATGAGAGGAGTGGACATAATACAAGAAACAGGATGTTTAATTTTAAGGTCCCGAGAATCCAAGGACAGGGTAAGCAAATATTCTTCTTCACCGCCATCAAAGACTGGAACGACCTACCCCAATCAGTCCGTGAAAAGAGAACACTGTATTCCTTCAGACGTAGCCTGAAGGAACACCTGAACCGGACAGCTGCGAGAAGGGAGCACCAAGCTTATGTCTACTACTAAATGCGACATAAGAGATAGACAAACCAAACTGAAATGATTACTGATTACGGATTACTGATATTTACTATAGGATGTAAGGTATCTTAAAATAACCCCCTAGAAATACTTTCTCTAAAGTATCTATTTCTTTATCCTCCCCATTTTCCCCAGCTAACCTAATCCCACAAGGACCCCAATGAAAATACGCCTAACGGCCTTATTGGGCTATCCTTAGTTGGAATTATGCAAGGCTGGTACATGTCACATTTGTAACATACTATGTGGTACCAACTCTGTAAATTGCTAACTGAATAAATATTATTATTATTATTATTATTAACACTCAACTTGATGTCTTACTCACAGTCTGTAATAATATCTCATGAATTTACCGTGTTGAACGGTTGAATCTACAGGGTTCAAGTCTATGTCCGGAGGTAGAGTTGAAACACAATACGAAATGTATCTTTGTACGCTCAAGTCTGCTTATGTCTCCCTCTTATACTGTCCCTTATTCGTATCTTATAAGCATTAAGCTTCTACACCAACATTGCACAAAGAAATTTTCCATAGTTGTCAGTTTCAATACAAATCCTCAGAGCTTTTTACAATATATTCTAACCCCCCTTTGCACTAATCATGTCCCACAGGAAGCTGGATTCTACTATAAATGCACTCTTAAGTCATACCTACCTGTTATGGTGAATTCGTTAACAGCCAAATGAGCTTGGTGTCCAGCCACCAGCCCCGCCATACCGGTTACGGAGCCGTTGTCTAGCACGGCACCCCACTGACCATCACGAGCCTCCAACACTTCATAGCTTGATTTAAAAAAAGATACACAC
Organism: Paralithodes platypus; assembly: GCA_032716605.1. NCBI lineage: Eukaryota > Metazoa > Arthropoda > Malacostraca > Decapoda > Lithodidae > Paralithodes > Paralithodes platypus. Next base: position 53,472,240 of record CM064521.1, read on the forward strand.
CATTACCAAGAATGATGAACGGAAGTATGCAATAATAAATCTACATATCCTCCCTATAGGCTGCTTGTTAAAGGGCATGGAATGGGTAAGGAAGGACTGACACAGAAAGTTAGGGACAAGTTCAAGAAATGCAAGAATTGCGAAATTCGAGAAAGTGAGAGAAAGTTACACAGAGTTACACAGATACTCAGACCCTACAGACCTTGCGGTCCTTACTAGGTGGTTCAGCCTTAGGTCAATGCTGTGCTGCCCAAGGTATCCTGAAATCTGCCTGAAGTGTGGTGGACCCAGCTGAGTGTTATATATATCATAAGCGTGTCTTTCCCCCGCCCTAGTGTTCATATCAACTTCTGAGGACATAATATAATTATGTAATAACCCAGTTCATAATCACAAACCCGTCCCCCTTGATTGTGCAACTCAATAACTTTTTGAGCTTTACAACTTCATAAGCAGTGTTCATATCAATTAACAAAGGTTTGCACCAGTTAAACCAGTATATTCTTTCACCTTCTCTTTGTGTTCAGTCAAACATGTGTACCATATTCCTCTGAGAGTTCAAGTTAGTTAAAGAAGGCTCGCATTAATTTAATATAAATAATTCCAATCTCTCCTTTTGTGTTTTTGTAATTGTGTGACTAAGACCCCCAAGGGTTCTTGCTAATACATGCATGTGTCTATTATCTATATTGCATGTAAAGATGTCCCACTTGGGTTCATGAAGTTAATAAAAACATCCCATGTGTGTTCATAAAGTTATTGAGAAGGGTAGCTACATCCCCTACATAAAATAGTATTCATCATCATTAAAGTGTATATTTCTGTGAAGTTGTAACAAAGTCTCATAAGCATCCATAGAGTTAGTAGAAAGGGTAACAATAAATATCCCTTTTTCGATATAAGCTAAAATAGCGAAGGTTAGTGCAACAAGAAGTGTATTTCCCATTCCCCCTCCCACCTTGTTGTCCCTCTTATATTATAGACCGCGCCTACTTGGCCCAGTCATCTTTTCTCACTCCCCATTCTCTCGTCATCCCCTCCATGCTCGTGCTCCAACCTGCCCTAGCACATCCGGCCTTCTCTCCTTCTCTCCTTCTTGTTGTCGCCTCCTGCTTCCCTCTTTTTTGTCTCTGATTGAGATAGCCTCCCAATGTTGCCCCGAGCTTTTGACTAGACCAGAGGTTAATCACCCTTTAATCAACAGTCATGAGCAAAATGGCATCACGCTATCCTTTCTTTATGAACCTGAGATATGCGATAGGCCTCACGCAAGGTGTTACGACCGGGACTCGTATAAAACAAGGGCTCTTAATCATTGGACTAGAAAGGCACACAGCCACAACGGTAACACTAGATCCAACCCTCGAACTTATAATGCCGGCTCACAAAAATACCTATACCCTCCAGAGTTAAATCTGCGATAACGGGGTATCCTATAACTTGGTATAAATGCACTACTACTACAGGCTGATGATCTCTGATACAGCCTGATCAAAACAACATACAATTATGTTAATAATGTATACAAGGAAAACGATAGAGAGCTTAATTAAATCACTGCAATGATTTAATGCAAACAAGATGAAGGTATAATTAAAGTTACTCTAAACAATAATAAACTCACTCCTATATTAAAGAAAGTGAACGAAAGTCCTAAAGCATCGAGCAGGAATCTTCTGAAGAAAGTCTGATGCTGCTTAAGATGATCGAATCGGATTTTGAACTGTTATATAAAGCAGGAACAAGATATGACAAGTGTAGGGACATACAGGGTTAACTGGCACGGGAATAATAATAAATGCACAATAGTATTATCGCCAACAACAAAAGAAGTACTTCCTCAGGCAACTCAAAAAGCCTGCTCGGGTTGTGCAACTCAACAACAACCAAGGCTTAAAATCAACATGAATAAAAATGCTGCATACATAACATAAGAGCTTATAATCTTAATCGGGTGTCTGCTAGGCAAATAAAGTCTAGCTGGGATGTAGTAGGCTAGGAAACAATGGATGAGCAAGCGGCTCGTAGCCTAGCGAGATCCTTAAGACTGTACGGCCAAATTACGTTAAATGACGGGGTGCTCTCTTGAGAGATCCAGATCGCTAGTATCTGGTTCTCTCCTGGCGACCCTCTCAAAGTCAAAGCAAAACGAGTTAGCACAGTGTTGGGTGGCAGAGGCAAAAGCCCTCACTCGCAACACAGTGCTAAGCTCACAAGGTACACAGTCAGAAAGACCACCTAGGCTTCCCACGTATCCGTTGCGATTGTACAGGTTCAGCAAAACCTATTACACATCGGAAATCACAACAACAAGAGCCTCACCCCAGTCTAGCATTAAATAGCCCAGCAGACAACCAAGAAAAAGGTAGGGAGACACCGTGAGTGTGTCGAACCTCTACAGACAAAATGGTAACCCCTCCAAAATGCCTAACTTAACATGTAATATCTGAGAGCTTCAGCATATAATACGATGGCCGATATATGAAATCGTGCAAAACCAAAGGGGAGTTATGATGTTAAATAGAGTGGAAGAATGAGAGGCAAGAAGTTGAGAGAGAGAGAAAGTGCTCTATAGGTAGAAGTCGGGGACAGGTGGTAAGGGAGGTGTGAAAGGTATGCTGGTCAGGCAAGCTCTGAAGAGAGTAACTCCTCGGGACCCCTAGGATCACACAAAGGCATGGTGGTCAGCCAATCACAGGCCGCTACGTCACCAGGCAGCAGGCCTGCAGAAGGCGCCAGGAACCACCAGCCAATCAAGAGGCGTGAGAAGGCACGCGCACGAGCCTACGAGCGGGGGGGGGGGGGGGGACAGCACATGTATACGCACGCACACACTACCACCCCACTGCCTACTGTACTTACTCACTCACACTCTCTAGCGGTATCATTCAGTCTTATACATTAAACTTATAACTGATGATATAGAATAGAATGCATTGTCACAGCCGAAAATAAAGACCACTTCTGTACTGCCTGTGACATGACGATTCACAAGAAAGAAAGTACAACATTGTAGATAGACTGTAGCCAAATACATTGCCCTGGCGAGTGTTAGCGAGTGGCCAAGCGAGCGGCTGAGCCCACGTGGCGTTCTACTAAGCTGCAGGCGTCACCCCCCCCCCCCCCCCAAGATATTAGACGCTCAACCATGAGCTCCATATCTGACAAGCAGAACGCCGATAAGACTCGCCACCCCTAATCACTTCACAACAAAGAAGGCAAAGCTCAGTTCTCATCAAAAAAAAAAAATTACAACCCCTCCCAACACAATAGCTTAATTCATTCATACTGCTATGCTCCTAGAGCGAGCTTCTACTAGCCCAGCCTTCTGGGAGAAGCACAGGTTCGACTCAGAACTTTAGCTATAACATACTTTAAAAAAATTAACTATTAAAGAAAGAGTTTTTATAGAATTTTCATTTTTAATATGTTTATGGCGACTGCACTTACAGGGGCAAGCCTATTTTACTCCACTCTCAACACACACTGAATGAACGGCGAGGGTTCTCCTGCAAACAAACCCTCCTGTGACAAACAATCAGCCAAAACATTATCAGTGCCCTTAGCATGCCACACATCCAACTTGTGTTCCGGCAGCACAACAACACCTGACACTGATAAACTGCCCAGTTCATCACAAGACTGGCACTTCTCTTTGCTCTTTCCGGCAACAGGGCCAGCCAAATGCCTTTCACTAGTTCTACCTTCGTGATAGGCGATGCAGCCCCGATGCGGTCTAGGGTGTCGTCAACTCTCGATAAGGTATAGGCGTCTGTCAGGGATAATTCACACCCACTCTTGCAATCAACACACACACTGATCTTGCCACTTAACACAGGCTGTAAAGTTACAGGCAACGACCACTCACGATATCCCTTATCCCTCAGACCCTTGGGCAATGGATAGGTGTCTGTCAGGGATAATGCTTCCACACTCTTGCAATCACCATACACACGGATCTTTCCACTCAACTCCGGTTGCAAACTCACTGGCAACGACCACTCACGATATCCCTTATCCCTCAGACCCTTTTTCCACATGTCGTCTAGCTCTGTTTTCACGACAGGCTGTGGAGCAGGATTTATACGGTAGGGAATTAAACTGAGCCTAGCACTGTCTCCAGCCTCCATGTCGGATTCTACCCCGTACATCAGGCCTGGAGAAGCAACAAACATGCGGATGCACTGCCACAGCCTAGTAAACAACTTATCTCGCAGAACAACATGCCTAGTGCCCTCCCACAACCCAGCCGAGACCGCAGCTTCTAACCTGTAGTCTCCTTCCTTCTCCACCTTCGTCCCTAGAACAGCCAGGTCATGAGAGGGACAATCAGTACCACCTGTGAAGTCACTCCCATAGTTCATTATTGCTAAGGCTTCCCCACCGATACCGTACATGCGCACCCCCGCATTCCTTACAACTACATCTGCATGCGCAGCATCACCGCTTTTATCGACATGGCCAGATACAGTCGGTCTATGGTAGGGCTGTTGCTTTCGACTAGACCAGCATTGGGAGGCTATACGACGACCGGGCACATCCACTCCACAGCCAACCTCACCAATCTGCTCAATGTCCTCCTTCTGACCACCACCCTTGGCAGCCATGGGTCGACCTTGACCTGACAACCATGTCCAAGCCTCGTCGCCCACCTTGAACCACCGAAACAACGAGGCTAACGGTCTCCCAACATTCACGTGACCTGCCCGCGGAACATCTTGCACCGCCTGAGTTGTGAGGCTCGGGTGCTCGGCACGACCAGTGGGGTATGAACCGAGCTGGTGCTGGAGCGCTGCACACTGCTGCTCAGGCAGGTGCTCTAGCGCTTCTACAGCCACCAGACTCGTGTCCCCCGCCCACTGCTCCGCCGAGACATGACAATCCCAACTCTTCTCCACCCGTGCCCTACTGCCCCCCTCTCCTTCTCCACCTTGGCCGCTGCAGACCAACGCAGGGACAGTAGGCTGCTCAGGTGGTTGCCTCACTAACTCCTCCAACAGGTTCACATGACATGTTTCCCCGTCCTCGTGTTTGATCTCGACAGCACCATTACCACACTTCTGAACTTCCGGATCCTCCAACTGCAGTTTACAAATATCTGAGGGAACCAACCTGTCTAGATGCTTCCGAAGCAACCCAAGTCCTCCCCCAATATCAAACTGAGCAACCCTTTTTTCTCTCTGTGTGTAACGTTGCTGCCTCGGAGTTTCTTCGTGCCCTACCTCCTCACTAGCTGTGACAGGTCCTGGGGCTTCTCCAGACTCCAACAATGGTGCCAATGCTGAGTCGCCAAGAAGAGCTGCTGGTACTAAACTCTCCAAACTTTTACCAACATTAGCCGTCTTCTTCCAACCGTTCCTCCTTTGATCAGAAGACTGAGGAATAGGCTGTGCCACTTTGGATGCAAGAGGTCTTGTAACATCGCACGCCATAGGTTGTACTTGACACTTCTCTACCCACTCCTGTTCCTCCCTACTCACGTCGGCCGGCTTCTCGGCAACGACCAAGGGTGAAACCTCAGAAGTAGGTACCAAAGTCGTTGCCGAGAAGGAGGTCGACGCCCCCAACAGGCAAGTTCTCCACAATTCCCACATCCAACTCTCGTGTCACACCTTCTACCTCCAGTTCCATCCTGACCAACGGGTATGACCTGATAGCATTGATACCTTGAACCACAACCACCCGTGCCGCGTTTATTGGTCTACCAGTAAAGTTCTTCATCAAAGTCTGAGAGGCACCCGTGTCTCGCAACAGCTCAACTCCATGCTTCTTACCAGCCCACTTCACGCAGCCACGCCCTCGATGGTCGCAAAAGACATTGCGGACAGGGTTCGAGCCTTCCGGATTCTTCTCCACTGGCTGTGTCCCAGCCTTTGACGTTATACCCCGGACAAACTCAGACGACTTCGGGGACACTCCAATGTTGCGAGCCAAAGACACAACTGCATTAGGTAGCTTGCTTGGACAGGCTTTTGCAAAATGCCCCTTCTCATGACAATGAAAACACTCTAACTCCCCCTTGGGCTTCCCATGAGGTGGGGAAGGGCACGGACCCTTCTTAAACGGGACGGTACTAGGCTTATGGTCAGTTTTGGTGTCGTTGCTCTTGTTCTTAGTGTAATTATGTGTATCAGTGTTTCGGGGAGAGGGAGGGTTACGCTCCTTATTGCCTGCATCACTTCTCTGTGCAAGACCGCACCCACGAATCAAAGATAACCGAAGGTCAGCCATCTCAGCTGCCTCCTGAAGAGTTTTCGGATTCTTTTCTTTAATATTCAACGTCAGATCGCCGCCCGTACACTTGAAATTTTTTTCTAGAAGCATCAGCTGTTTCAACTCCTCAAACGTCGATGCCTTCTCAAAACGCAGCCAGTTTCTAAATGCATCGGACAGATCCCGGGCATGCTCAAGAAAGGTGCACTCACGACCCTTCGTTACACCCTGGAACTTCAATCTGTACGTCTCTGGTTGTAACTCATATGCCCGAAGGACAGCCTCCTTCAATACCTCATAATCGATGCACGACTCCAAAGGCAACGCATCATATGCCTTGAGTCCTTTGCCAACCAACCTAGAGGAAACAAGGGCTGCCCACTTAACCTCGGGCCATTGGTGCTCCCGGCACTTCTTCTCAAAACGCTTACAAAATTCAGTAACACCCGACTCATCAAATACAGGGACCAACTTGAGCAGGTGCGATAAAGACTGATCAAGACCTCGATTCCCAGAACCGAGACGCTGCCCTGTCGACTCCACCCGCGACTTCTCAAGATCTATGTCTGCACAGTACCTAGCCTTTCTCTCCTCAGTCTGGATCCTAGCCATCTCAATCTGCTGCTCAGATTCATGCTTTCGTTGCTCAGCCTGCATTTTTGCCATCTCAAGCTGGAAGAGCATATCTGCAGTTAAACCTTGAGGAGGAGGAGATGCAACAATTGGAGACTCACCTAAGTGCAGACCACGCTGCCATTGACTATCGGCCTGCGGGAACGTACCCGGCTCCGGAGCCCGAGGGGGCGCCATGGTAGGAGTCGAGTGGAATGGGGGCTGGGCTGAAGGTGCCCCAGCTCCCGCTCCACCCGAAGCCCCACGCACCCCGCCGAGCACACAGGCCACAAGGTCACCTCTCGTCATGCTGCTAGTGCCCACATGACCCATGACCGTGGCCAAACACTGGAGACCATACCGATCAATCCCTGACACCCGGTCAACAGTAATAGGCATCTCCAGAAACTTCTTTGCATCCTCCTCACTAGTTATAACTCTAATGCCTTCTAACAAACCCCGCTGCTGCACCTCAGAGCCTGCTTCCCGTACTGTGTCCTCACTGTACACTGATCCGTCGTCCGACATATTGTCCACCGAAAATTCTCAACGTTTATAAAAAAAAAAGTACCTAACTCTTATGTAGCACTATTCACTCAAAAATATAAAATGCTTGAAGACTCTTAAGTGTTATACTACTTGCCAAAAAAAAATCCACGTGTCCACTATATTCCTTTAAACAAAAACAAATTACCACAACACTCCTGCAATATTTCTCTAAGTTCACAAAATCCTAAGCAAGGTCGCCATTTGTTACGACCGGGACTCGTATAAAACAAGGGCTCTTAATCATTGGACTAGAAAGGCACACAGCCACAACGGTAACGCTAGATCCAACCCTCGAACTTATAATGCCGGCTCACAAAAACACCTATACCCTCCAGAGTTAAATCTGCGAAAACAGGGTATAAATGCACTACTACTACAGGCTGATGATCTCTGATACAGCCTGATCACAACAACATACAATTACGTTAATAATGTATACAAGGAAAACGATAGAGAGCTTAATTAAACCACTGCAATGATTTAATGCAAACAAGAAGAAGGTATAATTAAAGTTACTCTAAACAATAATAAACTGTCACTCCTATATTAAAGAAAGTGAACGAAAGTCCTAAAGCATCGAGCAGGAATCTTCTGAAGAAAGTCTGATGCTGCTTAAGATGATCGAATCGGATTTTGAACTGTTATATAAAGCAGGAACAAGATATGACAAGTGTAGGGACATACAGGGTTAACTGGCACGGGAATAATAATAAATGCACAATAGTATTATCTCCAACAACAAAAGAAGTACTTCCTCAGGCAACTCAAAAAGCCTGCTCGGGTTGTGCAACTCAACAACAACCAAGGCTTACAATCAACGTGAATAAAAATGCTGCATACATAACATAAGAGCTTATAATCTTAATTGGGTATCTGCTAGGCGAATAAAGTCTAGCTGGGATGTAGTAGGCTAGGAAACAATGGATGAGCAAGCGGCTCGTAGCCTAGCGAGGTCCTTAAGACTGTACGGACAAATTACGTTAAATGACGGGGTGCTCTCTTGAGAGATCCAGATCGCTAGTATCTGGTTCTCTCCTGGCGACCCTCTCAAAGTCAAAGCAAAACGAGTTAGCACAGTATTGGGTGGCAGAGGCAAAAGCCCTCACTCGCAACACAGTGCTAAGCTCACAAGGTACACAGTCAGAAAGACCACCTAGGCTTCCCACGTATCCATTGCGATTGTACAGGTTCAGCAAAACCTAGTACACATCGGAAATCACAACAACAAGAGCCTCACCCCAGTCTAGCATTAAATAGCCAAGCAGACAACCAAGAAAAAGGTAGGGAGACACCGTGAGTGTGTCGAACCTCTACAGACAAAATGGTAACCCCTCCAAAATGCCTAACTAAACATGTAATATCTGAGAGCTTCAGCATATAATATGATAGCCGATATATGAAATAGTGCAGAACCAAAGGGGAGTTATGATGTTAAATAGAGTGGAAGAATGAGAGGTAAGAAGTTGAGAGAGAGAGAAAGTGCTCTATAGATAGAAGTCGGGGACAGGTGGTAAGGGAGGTGTGAAGTATATGCTGGTCAGGCAAGCTCTGAAGAGAGTAGCTCCTCGGGACCCCTAGGATCACACAAAGGCATGGTGGTCAGCCAATCACAGGCCGCTACGTTACCAGGCAGCAGGCCTGCAGAAGGCGCCAGGAACCACCAGCCAATCAAGAGGCGTGAGAAGCACGCAGCGCGAGCCTACGAGCGGGGGGGAGGCAGCACATGTATACGCACACACACACTACCACCCCTCTGCCTACTGTACTTACTCACTCACACTCTCTAGCGGTATCATTCAGTCTTATACATTAAACTTATAACTGATGATATAAAATAGAATGCATTGTCACAGACTAAAATAAAGACCACTTCTGTACTGCCTGTGACATGACGATTCACAAGAAAGAAAGTACAACATTGTAGATAGACTGTAGCCAAATACATTGCCCTGGCGAGTGTTAGCGAGTGGCCAAGCGAGCGGCTGAGCCCATGTGGCGTTCTACTAAGCTGCAGACGTCAAAAAGGCTCTCCTGATGGGTCTCATGAAAGCACGAAGTCATTAACACCTTACGAGCGGCCTATGCGGTTTATTTATGTGTACCGCCCAGCGGGGTGTTTTTAGCCAAAATAGGGCTGTTTACGTGATCATTTTCATGCCTAAATAAGACCCAGAACGTAAAACAAGTACCTATCCCTGAAAGGGCATAAACAGAGCTTTCGAATGACACCATAACGATCCTTGTATGATGGATAGTTTTCTTGCAATAACCGTGCAACGCGAGTGCAAAAAGCAGGTAATTCGGTACTTTCGGTACATAATTGAGTATGTAGCGAGTGAGAGAGGGAGGAGGGAGCTGAGATTTGTGTCAGTAGGTTCGCCGCGGTGGTCTGGAGCAGTCATACGCTCGCTAGTCTCCTGCCACCACTTGTCTCTCTCTCTCAGCCACATTACGTGCTGAAATTGCCACTCGAGTTATGTCGAGCGCCGCCACATAGTCCAGCTTTATTTAACTCGACTTATGTTGCTCGCCGCTAATTAAGGGTTAAAACATTTTGGCAAAGAGGGATTCGTATGGAAATCGGGTGACAACTAGGACTAAGTGTCAACTTTCGATACCCATTATCGTAACACCTCACAGACATTCCTATACCAAATCATTACTCCTCCCTCCTTCCTTTTCAATGCGGAGGCAATGGCAGTGCTCAGGGACAATCCCTCATCCCCAAATATATCTTATACCCTAAGTAAATATACGAGAGAAGCAGGCGATCTAGCAACAAGCACCTTTCAAGCAGTGGAGGAGGAGGGGCAGGATGTGTGTATGTTTACTCCCTCCACCCTCCTGCTTTTAGCCCTGTCGTTGTTTATCTGACTGTATTCTTTACAAAATCTTTCTCTACACTTACTTTATTGTTCCTAATTCTTCACATGTGCTTTGAGTTTCAAAGATATGCACATGTAGTGCAATAATATTGATTTATATGGGAGATACAGGGGATATTGCAAAAATCCTTCCTTTCCTCCCACCTCCTCTTCCTTTCGTCTCTCTCCTGCTGCACCCTCGCTAGTTACCTATGCGCGCCAGCTACTTCAACTTCTGACCACAACTATCAGAGCCGTGGCAGTTGAGTGGAAATCACGCTCACGTGTGAATCTGCTTGACCTGGGTTCAATCCCAGCCAAGGCGGACATTTAGTGGGTGTGGTTGTACGTCATAGCGTGTTTCACATGCTCGCACCCAGTTGGGGGACACCTCGACGACATATAAAGACTAATAACACACACAACAAAGCCACTCCAACAGCTTCCTCTCTCTCCAACACCCCTTCTACCCTCTCTACACTTCAGAAAAATAAGGAAAGTAGAAAGTAGCTACGAGGTGCCGCTGTGAAGGCTTATTCCTCAATACCTTCACCACCACCACCACCACCACCATAATATTTGAGGAATAAAGTAATTATGTTGGGATACGGGAATGCGCTTCCAACACAGTGATGTACTTTTCCGTGTGTTTTGTAAGAATTGTATTTTTGGCGGTATTTTAGCACGAGGGGTGTGTCTATTCAAGCCTATTTATGTATGTATGTATGTACACCATTCTTATTTATAATGCCATTGTTTGTATAATTTACTAATAATATTGTATTTTTATATATTTTGTTATCCTTGACTCATTGATTGTTATTCTTGTGTGAAAATGAAACAATTGAAACGTGTATCCTTTAGTATCCCTCACCCAGTCAAGAACCCTTTGTATAGTCTTAATAATACAGGCATCAACATTTTGGTTAACATATTTTATGGCAATTTGTTTTTCACTAGTATCGGAATGTATATTGGAGGGATACTAATTCAGAAAATAATGTTATTTAAGAAGATTACCTCATAAGCTGCCAGATGAGTGTTGGAGATAAAAACTAAGGGGAAAATCGTTCGTGTGATATTGGTATTGGATTAGGGCTCTTGAATGGATTAGGACGCTTATATTCCAATTCAACTTAAACATTACGCTATTTAGTGTACAGTTGGGTCAGAGTACATGATTAGCTTGATATCCAGTATTCGATAAATGGATATATAATCGTAGTAATGTACTTAACCTTTAACTGTCTTGATGGTGTAATGGTTAGAGTGTTTAAGATCTGTATGTGGTAACCCAGGTTCGAATCCCGGTAGGATCACATGCTTTCATTAATTTCATTGGGAGGTGTTTGGAATTTGGAGTGAAATAAATACATTAAATTATTCCAATTCAATCCTCTGAAGTAGTGACAGCGGATAATCATTGGTAGAACAAAATTGAAGATAACTACATTTAATTAATATTGCAGTTAATTAAACTAAATATAAGGTGTGTACACTCTCGGAAACAAATTGTGTCCCATTCAAACTCTTCGAACCCAAGCCACATATACGAGGTAAAACAATTATAAGAAGATCGATTCAGTCGTAGATTGATAAAAACAAGTTCAGCCCATCATCAAGTGTCTTTTTTTACTTTGGTAATTATAAGACGTTTTGCTCCATACAGGTAGCGATGTTTCTACTGGCGAACGAGAGCGACCCTGCAAGTTAAGAGAGACCGGACTTCGACTAGGATAATAATTTGACCAAGAAATGTACACATTTATCTCTAAAGGGGATCTAATTTTTTTTACGAAGTGGCTACGGGACACCACCAGGGGTGTCACGCAGCTCAGCCTACACAGTGAGGCTGGGCTGCGTGACACTACCAGTGGTGTCTCCCAGCCCAGCATTACTGGATGGGCTGGGGAACACCACCAAGAGTGTTTTCGTATTTCTCGCCATAAAATTCAGCCAAATAGACGGCTGAATCGAAATTCTTGGGATTAGTATTATTATCAATAACAAACGTTTCATATACCATATTATTTTATACTAAACTGCTACCTCTTGTATATGCAGACCTACAGTATAATTATACTGTACACCCCCAACCCATCCCCACGCCACACACACACACACACACACACACACCTATTTATACATCTTACTAGGCGTTATAAATATGTTTGTGTAGTCTTCTTACATTTCCATCTTATGATATACAAGTATGATCAAACATAAATAAAATCATTCATACTCCCATAACGTGCTATGAGGCAGCTTGACCAAGTTCACAAGCACCAGTGCATGTATGTGTAAATGCATGTATAAATGAGTACGATTGTATGTTTGTTATGGCATGTATGCTTGGGCCATAATTAGGATCACAATTATAGATTTGTGAAAACAATTGGAAAGTACATCGTAAAGCGATCAGCTCAGTAGCAGTGGGCTTTCAATAGTAAACTGAATAGCTTAATGAATTATATGAGTTGGGTGTGAATGGGATCTTTCCTTGCGTAGGCCAGTTGGTACACGTTCTTATGTACTTAACTATATATATGTGCGTTATGAGTGTTTATATGTATGTACATTATGAGTGTTGTGTGTGTGTGTGTGTGAGTGAAAGGGAGCGTCATTCAAATGAATTGTCTTTGTGAATGTGTGTTTGTGATTAGGAATGCAAATTTGTATTTGTGAGTGTGGTTCTGAAGGAAATGAGTGAGAGTGCGATTGTGGGAGGGAATACCAATGTGTATGTGTGTGTGTGTGTGTGTGTGTGTGTGTGCTCGGATTGGAAATGTGAAGGTGAGTGCGTAGTTGTGAATGGATTTTCGAATGTACTGTATGTGCGCTGGCGAGTGAAAATGTAGAAGTGGTGTTTGTGTATGTAAGTGTGTATGTGTGTATTTATAACTGTGTATATAGATATATAAATGTAAGTCACCGAACATGTTCGTCAAGGTGAATACATACCATACGATCTAATGACATTGTGAGTAGGAATACGAATATGTGTTCCTGAATGTTTTATTGCGTGGAAATGTGGATGTTCATGCGTTTGTGGGTGGAATTACGAATATACTGTATGTGTGACTGTGATTGTCAATGTGAATGAGTTTTGCAATTGTGTGCATAACCCACCACTTATTCGTCAAGGGGAATACACGTAATGTTAGCTTAGTTCCTTATTATCGCTGCTCCTTAACTGTGAATGTATTACGTGAATTGTATGTTAAGTGTTAGTGTGTCGTTGGAGTGAATCGTCATGAAATAGGTAATATTTCTAAAATGTTTATGCATTTATTGTCTGGCGATTATTGGCATACAAATATGATGTTTGGTTAAATTGGGATAGGAAAAGTAATTGGTCAAAAATATAGCATTATGAACAACTTCAAACGCTACCGTATGAGTGCGGCCGAAGATGGTTGCGAAAAAAATATAACGCTGACCTACCTGAATCGAGGCGAGGCCACCGAGAGTACCAGGCCGCACGGATGGGACCTTTAAATTCTGTGACGTAGGCAAAGGTAGGGTTCATTTTCGCACTACCCTCACAGGTCAGTATACATTTGAGTGAGATATGGTGAAGATTGCGCTGTGTTTCCAAATTATTTCCCGCTTCTAAATACTTTATAAGTAGCCTATATTAAAACTATGTTTACCCATACTCGACAAGAAGGTCTTTTTTAAGGAATTTTGAAGAAATTAACTATGAAAAAGTAAAAACAGATGAGGAAATTAATTTTGGTTTATGTCATACGAATGTTGAAGTTTGTAAGGAGGATATATAGATAGATTGATAGATAGATATAGTTAAATATATAGATAGTTAAAAAGATAGATTGGTAGATAGATATAGTTAAATATATAGATACTATAGATAGTTAAAAAGATAGATTGATAGATAGATATAGTTAAATATATAGATACTATAGATAGTTAAAAACAGAGTGAGAGCGAGTGCATGTGTGTGTGTGTGTGTGTGTACTGTATGTGTCTGAGTAGTGCGTGTGTGTGTGGTGAGGAGTGCGTGTGTCCCTGTGTGTGTGTGTGTGTGTCTGTTAGAGAAATTACAAATTATTGCATAACAGAACTGAAGATGGATTATATACTGATAGGAACATTTCAAACAGACCATTTGGAAGCAAGATTTGGTCACTATCGGCAGTTAGAAGGAGGAAATTACAATATTTCTGTACGCCAAATATATGAGTGTGAAAAGAAGATACGGATGATGTCAGTGTTGAAACTAAGTTTACCCATACTCGACAAGAAGGCCATGTTAAGGAAGTTTGAAGACATTAATTATGAAGAAGTAAAAACAGATGAGGAAATTGATTTTGGTTTATGTCATACGAATGTTGAAGTTTGTATGGAGGATATTGATAGGTTTAAAGACATCATCCCAGTGATAGTTTATTTAGCTGGCTATTGCTGTTACTCTGTGATAAAGAACATTATATGTTTATATTAATTTATATAGTAATACATTAATTATATGTTTATATTAATTTATATAGTAATATATTAATTATATGTTTATATTAATTTATATAGTAATACATTAATTATATGTTTATATTAATTTATATAGTAATACATTAATTATATGTTTATATTAATTTATATAGTAATACATTAATTATGTTTATATTAATTTATATAGTAATACATTAATTATGTTTATATTAATTTATATAGTAATATATTAATTATATGTTTATATTAATTTATATAGTAATACATTAATTATATGTTTATATTAATTTATATAGTAATACATTAATTATATGTTTATATTAATTTATATAGTAATACATTAATTATATGTTTATATTAATTTATATAGTAATACATTAATTATATGTTTATATTAATTTATATAGTAATACATTAATTATATGTTTATATTAATTTATATAGTAATACATTAATTATATGTTACATTAATTTATATAGTAATACATTAATTATATGTTTATATTAATTTATATAGTAATACATTAATTATATGTTTATATTAATTTATATAGTAATACATTAATTATATATTTATATTAATTTATATAGTAATACATTTAGTTAGTTACTTATATGTGTGTTTGTGTGTGTTACATTAATTATATGTTTATATTAATGTATATAGTAATACATATAGTTAGTTACTTATATGTGTGTTTGTGTGTGTTACATTAATTATATGTTTATATTAATGTATATAGTAATACATATAGTTAGTTACTTATATGTGTGTTTGTGTGTGTTACATTAATTATATGTTTATATTAATGTATATAGTAATACATATAGTTAGTTACTTATATGTGTGTTTGTGTGTGTTACATTAATTATATGTTTATATTAATGTATATAGTAATACATATAGTTAGTTACTTATATGTGTGTTTGTGTGTTACATTAATTATATGTTTATATTAATGTATATAGTAATACATATAGTTAGTTACTTATATGTGTGTTTGTGTGTGTTACATTAATTATATGTTTATATTAATGTATATAGTAATACATATAGTTAGTTGCTTATATGTGTGTTTGTGTGTTACATTAATTATATGTTTATATTAATGTATATAGTAATACATATAGTTAGTTACTTATATGTATTTGTTCAGGAATAATAGTGGATGACGCTTATATTGGCTCTCCAGTAAGGCTCTCTTTATTGGCTGTGTATAAAATATAGTAATGTATAATAGCATTTTGTATTATATTTTCCAATAGGAAAAAGTAATAGTGATATACTTGTAATACGTTTTCATCTTGTACAAATACTTGTTCAAGGTATGAGTGTAATTTGCAGTAAATACCAAAGTATGTTGTTATAATATCGGCATCATAATATATTATAATATAATTATGCGTACACAGTAAAATATATATATATTTTTATGTGTACTGTAATTTAAAACTAAACTGATAAAATATAAAAGGGAGAGTAATTATAGTGTCTCCCAAGTCTATAATTACTCTCCCTTTTATATTTTATCAGTTTAATTTTAAATTACAGTACACATAAAAATATATATATATTTTACTGTGTACGCATAATTATATTATAATATATTATGATGCCGATATTATAACAACATACTTTGGTATTGACTGCAAATTACACTCATACCTTGAACAAGTATTTGTACAAGATGAAAACGTATTACAAGTATATCACTATTACTTTTTCCTATTGGAAAATATAATACAAAATGCTATTATACATTACTATATTTTATACACAGCCAATAAAGAGAGCCTTACTGGAGAGCCAATATAAGCGTCATCCACTATTATTCCTGAACAAATACATATAAGTAACTAACTATATGTATTACTATATACATTAATATAAACATATAATTAATGTAACACACAAACACACATATAAGCAACTAACTATATGTATTACTATATACATTAATATAAACATAATTAATGTAACACACACAAACACACATATAAGTAACTAACTATATGTATTACTATACATTAATATAAACATATAATTAATGTAACACACACAAACACACATATAAGTAACTAACTATATGTATTACTATATACATTAATATAAACATATAATTAATGTAACACACACAAACACACATATAAGTAACTAACTATATGTATTACTATATACATTAATATAAACATATAATTAATGTAACACACACAAACACACATATAAGTAACTAACTATATGTATTACTATATACATTAATATAAACATATAATTAATGTAACACACGCAAACACACATATAAGTAACTAACTATATGTATTACTATATACATTAATATAAACATAATTAATGTAACACACACAAACACACATATAAGTAACTAACTATATGTATTACTATATACATTAATATAAACATATAATTAATGTAACACACACAAACACACATATACAGTAAGTAACTAACTATATGTATTACTATATACATTAATATAAACATATAATTAATGTAACACACACAAACACACATATAAGTAACTAACTATATGTATTACTATATACATTAATATAAACATATAATTAATGTAACAC